>OX328132.1:116528591-116843591 GCA_946811695.1 Gonocerus acuteangulatus | reverse complement strand
TGCTACGTACCGCGACAGCCTCGGTGGTCAAAGGTACAAGACGGTCAGAGGTACAACACCTTCCCCTATATATATATATATATATATATATATATACATATATATATATATACACATATATATATATATACACATATATATATATATATATATATATACATATATATATATATACACATATATATATATACACATATATATATATATATATATATATATATATATATATATATATATATATATATATATCCGATTTTGATGTTATTTGGTACAAAACTCTTTCGTCTAATTTGAATGGTCAAGTTCGTTAACCAGCAGAATCCGTCCACCGGAAGATGGGTTTTGGAGCGAAATTCGCGCAAAAAAAATCGTAACTCTTACGTTATCGAGTTCATATGCCTGCAGGTACTCGTTTTACAGGGTTCTTAACGTAACAAAAACGAATGAAACCGTTTTTAAAGCGATATCTTTTACTGTTTTTGAGAAACATTGAAACGCCTACTTTTCCAAACTAATTTTCAGTTTGGGAATTCAGAAACAATTAATTCAGTTGAAACTTTGTTCCAGACGTTTGATATTCATCTAATCTAAGAC
Organism: Gonocerus acuteangulatus; assembly: GCA_946811695.1. Taxonomy (NCBI): domain Eukaryota; kingdom Metazoa; phylum Arthropoda; class Insecta; order Hemiptera; family Coreidae; genus Gonocerus; species Gonocerus acuteangulatus. The sequence goes on along the minus strand of OX328132.1, from coordinate 116,842,997 downwards.
GGACAAAATTCGGTTTCGTTTGAAGTTAAGGAAGTAATAGAAATAAAATATTTCATTAACAGGCATGAAAAGTTTTGGGATTTTCGTATATTTTCTAAAATATCTCGAAAGCGGTTGGGAAATCGTAGTAAGTGGAGCGTAACTATTCGAAAGTTTACTAAATTCTCTACAAAAAAGGTTCCAATTTAATATCCGATGGGCGATGTCAATCAGAGAAATAAGTGCTTAAAACTTCGAAATTGTTAGTTTTGTTCATTTCAACGGGGTTTTGTCACTGTTTACCTAACGTTTTAATTGGTTAAACCCCCAAAAGCGGGTGTTTGGCACCACTGCGTGGCGTGTTGTTCAGTGCAATCTGCATATGGCGGAATACGGTAAAAATTTCCCTCCCAGAAGCGCAATTGAACAGGACCGATCTCTCTGAGCAGGCAATACAACTTAAGCACTTACTTCGGATTTCCCAAGTCCCTTTCAAAGTTTTTAACCCATTTCTGGGCGGTCCAACTTCTTCCAGGCAACAACTATTTTCCTCCTAAAATCTTTCGACCGCAAATATAAAAGATTGCTTGAAATCGTCAAGTTATTGCTAAAAGCATATGAAGCTGAAGAGCGAGTGAAATTCCCAAGCCCGAGAGAGTGAGCCTTAACTACATCCTACTAACTACATCTGAAACCACCGAGTTAGTCTATTCGATTCCATTGGCTCCGTGTCTCTAGCCAGCCAATTCGATTCTAACATTTTATTCATCTTCATTTTACGAAACATTTTAATGCTTTGTGATTTTGTAGATTTCTTCACATTTCAGGAGTGGGGTAATTTCAATGGCGGAGAAACAAAAATTGAAATATAGAGAACTCACGCACGAAACGTTGCCCACATAGATGAAAATAAAACACTTAAATCTGGTAGCACTCTAGAGAGAAGTGAATAAAATAAATGTACTTACATGGCAGTCCAAGCCGGCACCTAAAATAAGGCTGATCAGAAGTACACAAAGATACAAGATTAAGATATTAGATTTGGAGCCTCTGTGTTGGCAAAACTCATGTATGAGTAAAGAAAGAGGATGAACAATGACTTTCTCTTATCTATTATCTTTATATTTACTACTAGCTGTTACCCAGTGTGCCATGCTACACCTACTTTATGTCTATCACTCTCCCCGTATCAAGATCTACCTGTATGCTAGCTGTTACCCAGTGTGCCATGCTACACCTACTTTATGTCTATCACTCTCCCCGTATCAAGATCTACCTGTATGCTAGCTGTTACCCAGTGTGCCATGCTACACCTACTTTATGTCTATCACTCTCCCCGTATCAAGATCTACCTGTATGCTAGCTGTTACCCAGTGTGCCATGCTACACCTACTTTATGTCTATCACTCTCCCCGTATCAAGATCTACCTGTATGCTAGCTGTTACCCAGTGTGCCATGCTACACCTACTTTATGTCTATCACTCTCCCCGTATCAAGATCTACCTTTAGGCTAGCTGTTACCCAGTGTGCCATGCTACACCTACTTTATGTCTATCACTCTCCCCGTATCAAGATCTACCTGTATGCTAGCTGTTACCCAGTGTGCCATGCTACACCTACTTTATGTCTATCACTCTCCCCGTATCAAGATCTATTTGATACCCAGATACGAAAATCGGTCAAACGATGTGAATTTGTTTTAGTTGATAATGATACCGGCAGAGGCCAGCACAACAGCACTTCATCAACAGCCGACAGAGGCCAGTACCAGAGCCTGCTATCGATTCAAAATGGCCGTCACAATCTGAATGGTTCAGTTTAGCCAATTCTTCTTGACCAACTTTTGACCTATTGACCACATTTTGAAAATTGACTATTTTGACCTAGCCTATCAAAAGATTTCTCGTATCCAGACCTACCTGTGTGCCAAGTTTGGTCAAAATCGGTCAAACGGTGTAGATTTGTATAAGGAACAAACAAACAAAAAACAGAGAGACACGTGATATTTATATATATATAGATATGTTTTGTTTTGTAATGTTTTTCTTTTCTTTTCATTTTAAATTTAGATTATTGTTAGAGGTAATTCTGTAAATTCTATTCTACTAGAATTACATTAGATACGAGATTTACATTGTATTAGATACACATTAGGTTAGGTATTTTAAATTTACATAGAAATTAAATAACAATATGATGCCTCTCACTAACAGATATTGTATAACAGAATCACAATGAATGTACATAAAACTGTATATAAAGTGTAAATATTTTGCACATAAAATCTGTATATCTAAAACAAAAATGTAATATATGCGAAAAATGTATGTTTTATGCAAATCATGGGACATGCAGAATAAACTCCCTCTCTATAGAGTTTCTATAGGGAAGAAATAGGGAACATAAAATAACCTTTAATTTTCCTATAACTTAATAGCAGCTCTGATTTCGTTAAATTAAACATTCACATCCTGACTTGGAAAAAATTAGACTGCCATATCTTCATAAAACGTATCTCTATCTTAATTCAACAATGACGTTATTTCAAATTATATTTAGAATAGATAATAATTGTAATGACATACTCTGTGTATCTCACTTTTTATTTTTTTATTTTATTTTTTTTTTTTTTTGCTTTTAACAATGAAATGAATACTTTAGTAAAGCAGTAAGAAATTTTGTAATAGTGTTTTCAAACAAATTGGAAAAAGGATGCACTAATTTCCGCTTAGGATACTGCCAGTTTCCTGTTGTGGCGCCTAAAATAATTGTATATACATATTTTTTTTTAAGATCAAAACTTACTAATATATACTTCTATCACTTTACTAATGGAACTAGGGATATGAATGGCAAAGCGCTAAGATGACGCAGCTCCTGAGAGTCCTGAGACTTTTTTTAAGATTGTGGGGTAAATGAAATGAAATGAAAATGAAATGAAATGAAATGAAAATGAAATGAAATGAAAATGAAATGAAATGAAAATGAAATGAAATGAAAATGAAATGAAAATGAAATGAAATGAAATGAAAATGAAATGAAATGAAAATGAAATGAAATGAAAATGAAATGAAATGAAATGAAAATGAAATGAAATGAAAATGAAATGAAATGAAATGAAAATGAAATGAAATGAAATGAAAATGAAATGAAATGAAATGAAATGAAATGAAATGAAATGAAAATGAAATGAAAATGAAATGAAATGAAATGAAAATGAAATGAAATGAAATGAAAATGAAATGAAATGAAATGAAAATGAAATGAAATGAAATGAAAATGAAATGAAATGAAATGAAAATGAAATGAAATGAAATGAAAATGAAATGAAATGAAATGAAAATGAAATGAAATGAAATGAAATGAAAATGAAATGAAATGAAATGAAATGAAAATGAAATGAAATGAAATGAAATGAAAATGAAATGAAATGAAATGAAATGAAAATGAAATGAAATGAAATGAAAATGAAATGAAATGAAAATGAAATGAAATGAAAATGAAATGAAATGAAAATGAAATGAAAATGAAATGAAATGAAATGAAAATGAAATGAAATGAAAATGAAATGAAATGAAAATGAAATGAAATGAAATGAAAATGAAATGAAATGAAAATGAAATGAAATGAAATGAAAATGAAATGAAATGAAATGAAAATGAAATGAAATGAAATGAAATGAAATGAAATGAAATGAAATGAAAATGAAATGAAAATGAAATGAAATGAAATGAAAATGAAATGAAATGAAATGAAAATGAAATGAAATGAAATGAAAATGAAATGAAATGAAATGAAAATGAAATGAAATGAAATGAAAATGAAATGAAATGAAATGAAAATGAAATGAAATGAAATGAAAATGAAATGAAATGAAATGAAATGAAAATGAAATGAAATGAAATGAAATGAAAATGAAATGAAATGAGATGAAAATGAAATGAAATGAAACGTTTTATTCTTATTCCGGGACAAAAGTCCCATAGGAATAATGTTGAAATTACAAAATAATAATGAATTTAATATATAAACTTATAAATACTACCAGTATATAATGTACAGCTTGAATATAAACTAGGGATTGGGTAAAACTTGGAGAGATAGAAGGTGGTGGAAGAGTCGGGATTTAAAGGTTTCTAGGTTGGTAGAATGGCGGACAGACAGAGGTAAGGAATTCCATAGCGAGGTGGCACGGGTGACGAATGATTTTTCGAATATTGCTGTTCGGTGGGAAGGAATATAAAGATCGGAAGGACGAGATCGGGTGTTACGGGAGTGAACAGAGGATTTAAATTTAAGGAGTTGAAAAATATAAGAAGGTCTACGGGATTGAATTACTTGGTATACAAAAATAACGCAGTTATTATGTAACATAACACCACATTCTTACGAAAAGTGATCCAAATTGGATGAAATTCTACTCTTGTCCAAGGAGGAAAAATTTTTTATTGAAATAAAGAGTGTGAAAATAATCAATTCTAAATACCGTAGTTTTACATATCAAATTGTACACAGATATGTGTATAATCGGCGAGCTACGATGTTGAGTAGCGCTTAAATACTTTTGATAGTCGGTAGAATCCAAGAGCGCTTAGAAAATATCAAATTTTCAAAGAGGCTGAAGAAAATGTATTTCTTGAAACATAAGATAAAGTGGAAGACAGATAAGTATGTTGGAAGTTGGTAGGGATGTATTTAGGGACAATGGGAGTATGGAGCGAATATGCGGGCCAGGTTGGCCCCCCTCTTTCGAAATTGGCTTATCCCCAACCTGTTTGTGGAACGTGCTTTCTAGTCCTCACTTAGGAACAATCAAAGTGAACCCTTGAGAATTCCTACAATCATATATATAAATATATATATATATATATATATATATATATATATATATATAAATATATATATATATATATATATATATATATATACATATATATATATATATATATATATGGGTAATCATATATAAATATGTATATACATAGATGCTGATAGCTAGCCGTCGAGGAGATAAGAAGTCAAAGAATGTCTGGGATTAGGCTAAGAGAAAACGTCAGATGTTCAAAAAAATATATATTTTGAATGTTTCGGAATGTTCTTTGGTAGCCTTCATCAGGCTACATAAATACATAAATGTACACAATTACAAAAGAGAATAATCAAATCAACTATAAATGATAGAAATAGGTTATAAAACATATTTCTATGTGCGTATTAACAAAACAAAGGTGTTTTCGGGAAAAAATTAAGCCTTAGTTTTTATTTAGTTAAGAATAAGTAAAAATAATTAACAGGGGATCCAAGCAAAAAATTACACATAAACAGAGAATTAACAATATTTTTTTTAATTAGTTGAAAATATTTTTCTTTTTCTATGTGGATCTTAACCATTCTTGTAAATGGGCCTTCTATCCAATCAATGCTAAGACTTCCGGAAGAAGTTAGAAAAGCGCGAAGAGATGTTACAAGATGTTGACACTGAAAAAATGCAATAAGTAAAAATTATGTAAAGTAAAAATTCCATGTCTGTACTCATTATGAAATGTTTGCCATTTTCCTTGGTTTTTTTTTTGTCTTATTTTCCCTTCTAATTTTCAACTTCCTACAAAAAATATTTTTTATCATGAACTATCTAAATAAAAAAAAAGTCCGACTCGCAGGAACTGCAGCATCTTAGCGCGGTTCCGTTCATGTCCCTAGTGCCATTTGATAAGCTTAGAAAAAAAATAAACTTTTTTTTTTTTGTATATCTTGTGAAAATTGTCAAAATCCTCTCGAACATCTCGAATAAAAGTGATATTAAGGCGTCAGGGACACCGACAATAGCTAACTTTTACACAGAAGCGGAAATTACAGAATCTGGCTCTCATTCTAAAGCAAAGCTCTATAAATCAATACAAAATATGCCTGATAAAGCCTTTCTAGAGGATACAGAAGCATGGGCGTATATGAGGGGGGGGCTGAGGGGACTGCAGCCCCTCCCGAAATTTTGAATTGATGATAAAAACTTCTCGTAAAACCCTTAAAAATAAATTAAATAAGATCACTTAGTTCATAAAACATATTTTATTTTACGTGTAATAGCGTTTTAGTTGCCTAAAACTATTCCAAGCTCTAAATATTTAGTATTCCATACCCTGGAAATGGTCTCAGCCCCCCCCGAAATTGTTTTTATATACGCCCATGTACAGAAGGATCAAGAAGAAGTACACAAGATTGAGTAGAATACCCTGCCTAATATAGCCTATATAGAATAATATGTTGAATAAAACCTATCTAGTAAATACACAAGGACAAATAAAAGTCTTGACGAATAACAAATCAAGAAAAAAAACTTTATTTAACAAAATAAAACAAAGTTTAGTTGCCCAACTACAATAGAATAATATACCTAATTAAGTCTATGGAGTAGACACAAATGGACCAAAAACAAGTCTTGTGGAATATTGTTTTTTTTTTCTAATTAAATACTTTTTATCAATATTTAGTATATAACCTTTGTTGAAAACTATTGATTGCTAATTGATGAATCGGTTTACAACTAAGTAGTCTTTATCAATATTTAGTATATAACCTTATGTTTGGATCTGTGTTTTTGGGGTGCTCAAAGCCTAGGCTTTGTATTTGTGTCGGCAGATACCTGGGGTATATTTACAGCTCTTGAGGATTAACTCTTAGCAGGTAAATTTCCTGCGGCCCCCTGGTTTCTACGGGCATTGAACTTTAGGAGGATTGGATTTAGGACTTAATATACGTATGTAGACTAAATCATAGCAAGAAGTAATCCTCCGTCGTCGGTTCTTAATTATGTAGACTCGCTAATGTTATCCAATCTTAGATACATCGTATTTAAAATCCACAGCAAAAACACGACATTTCATCAGAATCCCCTGCTGAATAAAACTTATATAGAATAATATGCAAAATAAAGCCTATCTAGTGGATAAAAATAGAGGAAAAAAGCCGTTCGTGGTGGTAGAAAATCTTAAACGTATTTCGCTCAGAAATCTCCGAAATATTGTCACTAATTTTACGTATCCTGTTTTATAGCCAAATAGATTAATGTTCTATAATCAATAAGAAAAATCTACTAACAATAAAAAACTATGGGTAACAGATGAAAATAGGGAATACCAAGAATAATTCTAAAGAACGAAATCAACACCAGTACTGTCACATCTAGATATTCATACGGCATCTTCGAATTCTAACAAACAAAATATTGATTCTAATTATACGTATCCTGTTTCATTGACAAATACATTTGACTACTATAAGCAATTAAAAACACTAGGGAATATGCCAAAGAACTCGGAGTAGGAGCCTCGACAGTTTCAAGACATTTGAAGGAAATCGACAAATCCAAAACTGACATTTCATACGGTATTTCTCCGATTGACATCGCCTAATCAAAACTTTCATTAGAACCTTTTTTGTAGAGCATTTAGTAAGCTTTCTAATGGTATTCTTCCGTTTCCCAAATTCGCAACCTTTTTCGAGATATTAAGGAAAGTATACAAAGTTACCAAAACTTTTTTATGCCTGTTAATAAAATATTTTATTCTAACCCTTCCTTAACTCCAAACGCAACCAAAATTTCAACATATTAGTTTTAATGGAAGTAGAACATGCAGTAAATGTTTCAACTGAATCCCTTGATTCTAAGTACCCAAACCAAAAACGGCATTCAAAAATTATTTTTTCAGTTTTCTCGAAAACGGTTAAAGCTATCGCCTTGAAAATGGTTCCATTCGTTTTCCTAGCCCAAGAAGCCTATAAAAAGAGTACTTACAAGCTTATGAACTCAAAAACGTAAGCGTTACGATTTTTTTTGCGCGAATTTCGCCCCAAACGCCATCTTCCAGTGGGCGGATTTTGCTGGTTAACGAACTTGACCTTTCAAATTGGACGACAGATTTTTGTACCAAATTTCATCAAAATCGGACCATTCGTCTTCTATTTAGAGAGCGAACAGACAAATATATATATATATATATATATATATATATATATATATATATAAATATATACATATATATATATATATATACAAATTTGAACCACCGTTATTTTCGGTTTCTAGGGGTTCTGAAACGCAAAATTTTCTAGTCGGCACTTCCGGATTGTTTCATTGTATCAACCTTATAAGCGGGGTTCCTCCCTATGGGGGAGGGAGGAACCGCGCTAAAAACATGAGTGATACTTGTGTTTCTTTCGCATACTATAATAAATTTTAAAAAATATTTTATTTAAAAATATTTATATTTTTAAATAAAATAAAAAAGTGATGAATGAATCAATGCGCTAATTTTTTCCGGCTAATTCTTGACCATAAGGCATATCAGAAAGATAGTGTGGTCAGTACTACGTTCGAGCTGCCTGATTTTCCTCTTTGCGGGTACCCATTAAAGGCTGAGTGAGCCTAGGGACTGTCTGGGACCCTAGGCTCACTCATATCGACCAACTGGTGCAGAGTATGCAGGCTCAAGTATCTCATTAGTACTTTATTAGTGATTTTCAAGTGTACTTTTCTCTTAAAGATCCATAATAAATGCATATAGTGGGGTTCTGTTTTTGAAATTCTTTTTGGCATAAAGAACTCCTGCACAAGCTACGGAACCCCAAGCCTCCAGCTTATCTCTACTCCATCATTTCTTCATGGCAGGACATTCCAAGGGAGAGTGAAGACAATACTCAGCAAGAAGAGAATCATGAAAGCTGGAGTACCGCAGGGGGCCATACTCAGCCCATTGCACTACATTTTGCACTGCAGTAATATGCCAGAACCAGACAACTCAGCCCTCGCAACCGATTCTTCACTTGCAAGAAGTGGCAAATGAGGTATCATCCTGGTTTCAAAGATGAAAACTAGCAATATATATATATATAAATATATATATATATATATATATATATATATATATATATATATATATTGTTTGGTATTCTTGAAACCAAAGCTAGTTAATATTCTAAGTTAAAGCCCTGTTTTTGATATTTTGGATAATATTTAAATTCATTATATAGGACTTCCCTTATTCCTTTATTTAGTATGAAAGTCGCCGATTTTCCGAAATCAGCCAATGATGCGTGCCCTATATCCAGATAAGAGGTCTGCCCTTGGAGAACCGTCAGCTCCCTGTGTGATTTCATACTGAAAGGTCCTTTGGCCTCGATGTATGTGCAGCTTTCAACACCATTCTACGAGGAGATGCTGGAGCTCAACATTAATTTATTCTGCTCACTGGACTAGGTGTTATTTTGAATTTATTTTAATTTTATTATTTATATACCATTATTTTCTAAAGAATGATTTATTTATTTGTAATGTACTATATTTTCATTATTATTGTGTTTAATTCGTTGTGAACTGTCCTTTTCCGTGGGCCTCTTTCCCGTTAAGAAGTCCTCATTGACAGCCCCCTTTGAGGTGAAATATAAGGTGATTCCTTAGCTGGACCCTTCCTCTCCAACAGATCACAAGTATTTTCTTTACTGCTACATGCATTATTATATTATCTTACATATATATTATATTATTCGTTACATTTCCAAAAAGCTGCATGAGTGGTGTTCTCTGTTTTACTCATATTGTATTATTTTTCTCCCGTACAGCACGCAACACACATACGTGCCCATTAAATGTGATTTCATTACTTGAAAATCGGCTGGCTGTATGTTCGGCTGTGGTGTATGTTCAGTATTCAAATATAACAGCCATGCTCCGTGTTTGAAATTCGCGCTTTGTGAGTAGCGCCTTCTAGATTCAGCGAGACCAAGCTGTGGGACACCAGCTGACTCACTCTTCTTGGGATGCTTGGTAAGTAAAGAACTATTTTCATGTGATCTATGACTGGGAGATATGTAAATCTATCCCAATTTGGTGGCTTGATTTAGGGATTTAATCAGAGGTTTATAAGAATAATTATTTTGTTTTGTTTTCTTCCATAGGTATTTCGTGAGTTTCCAATTTCAATAATTGGTAGATAATTTTTCTCATTTATGTGCCCCTTCCTGGTTAATTTAACACTTTCCAAGCCGAGCAATGAGGGCGAGAATTTATGCCGTGAGCCGATCAGCCAGTAAATGTTGAGCTCCAGCGGGAGGAGCCGAATACATAAGACTTCTCAACGTCGCAAGGTGGTCCAGGTGGCTTGTTTAGCGTGAAAAAATTAATTATCTGATACCAATAGACAACACCTTAGAGAAGGATAAAGACATAAAGCAACATTCGTTATACCGTATGAATGTCAGTTTGGACTTGCCGATTTCCTTCAAATGTCTTGAAACTGCCGTGGCTCCTACTCCGAGTTCTTTGGCATATTCCCTAGTGCTTTTTGAGGGACAAGCTTCAACCCTTCCTTTCAGGTGGTCATTGTCACGCTTGGTTTCTGGCCTTCCTCGCAGTAGTAAGCAGTTCGTTCATTGACCGTTCCCTCCCCGAACGCCTGTTAATGTTCATACACGCCTCAGCAGCACTATGACCGAGCTTAAATTCATAACGAAAAATAATACGGATTTCAGTTGAAGTCATAATTTAAGTTTTCTTTTTTACTCAGAGGATCGTTCTCACAACACAGTACGCAATTTACTGATTAAATAATAGGAATAAAAGAGCTTTAATTCTATATGAATAACAATGATGTTTGTAAATAATGAAATATAAAAGGGAAAGAACTAAATCGCAAAGTAAACAAAACTGACATTTCATACGGTACAGCCTGATATTAGAATTATTCATAAGTAAAGATGGAATGGTTGGGATTCGGCTAAATAAACCTCAATATGATTTTGTTTTAAAAAAAATCTATATTTCGGACGTTTCGGCAACTCATTGGTAGCCTTCGTCAGCTAAAATGACAAAAAAAAGAAATTAATACAGAAACAAGAAAACAAATTTATAATTGTGATAGGTAACATAACTATAGATACAGTTAACATATAAAAGAACATATCGTCTTAAATCCTTAGAATGAGTAGAATGAAAAAGTAAGGTACAATAATTGATTTTAATAGTAATTAGTAACATTAATTGATTTTACAAAGAAATAAGAAACTACATACCAATGACAAATATAGTGGCTAATAGTAACATTAATTAATTTGACAAAGAAATAAGATACTACATACCAATGGAAATGCCGAGCGCCTGAGGAAGACCAAGGTTGGCAATTAAGTAACCATTGTGAAAGTGTCTAAGGAAAAAGGAATCTACTGGGGTATATGTAACTGAAAACAGCAGGTGGTGGGAGAAAGGGCGGTAAGGAGCAAAAGGCATGTTTATGACATTATATGACAGGAAAGGAGAAAAAGGTGTTAATGGAAGGATACCCAAGGGGCATGGTAAAAATCTAGGTGGGAGGTCGGGAGAGTATTTGGAAAATATTAGCGTACATAGGAGAAATGCCTTGTTGGTCAGTTTTGTAGTTTATATTGTTTTTGTTTAAGTTTATGTGTACACATTCCGAGATCTGTAGTCTTTTTTTGTTTCGTTGTGTAGAAAGAATTTTATTGTCGTCGAAGTTAAAAGTGTGTTTTTGTGTAATGGCGTGTTTTGCAAGTGCAGATTTATCTATTTCTTTATTAGTGATGGCTCGTTTATGTTGTGTAAGATGTGAGTGAATGTCATTTATGGTTTCTCCTATGTATACACCATTACAGGAAGGGGTTTGGCAAGTGACTTGGTAAACACAACGGGTGGTTTGTTCAAAAGGGATGGGATCTTTGAGTTTGGTATAGAGGGTTTTGAGTTTGTTGGTAGTTTTCAAACCAAAATTTAGCGAAGGGTAGGATTTTTTTTATTGTCTTTGTAAGTTTATCAGTCAGTCCAGGTGTAAATGGTAGAGATTGGAACATTTGGGAACTGGGAGTTAGGAAAGAATTGGGAGAGACAGTGTTGGAAGGTTGGGATTTTACTTTTTTAACGAGGGATTTTATGAGGTTGGAGGGAAATTGGTTGCGTGCCAATATATCTGAGGCGATATTAATATTTTTATTGTGGAAGGAAGCATGGGATAGGCTACATTAATCTTGACTTATTCATGATGTTAGAGGTTAGGTTAGGTTGGTAGTTTAAGGGCAGAAAACTTCTTGGTCATCTCCGCCCTAAGAGTATAATTAAATTGTGCGAGTTTAATGTTAGGATGTGTTTTCAGTATTGACAGAGTTGTGTATCTAAAATTGCATTTGTTAGAATCTTGCTTAGAAAATATTAGATGGGGATGTTAGAGGACATGAATAATGATGAATTTTGAAAACTCGATATTTAAATAAGAAACATTTTGAGTAGATATTTAAAACATGTTTTAATAATTTCAAATAGCAAAAGATGTTATTTACCTTGTCCGACATAATATTCAAAGAATAAAAGAACAGTTTAATCTCCAGGTCAAAATATCTCAGATTAGTGTAGAGTCTGAGTTAATCCGGTTTTGAGTATTCAAATATCATCAGCTTAGTTAAACGTAAATATTGAAGTATCCACTTTTGAGACCATAATTCAGAAACACTTCTAATAGGTTTTACATCGTTCTGTTGATATAAAATATTTCAATTTTTTCGCGGTAAAAGTGGAAACTGGCCCACTGTGCGTCGAATGGGGTCTCAGAGCTGAAAACCCCAAAGGACCTTCCAGGTTGAAATCGCTATGGGAACTGACCGGTCTCCAAGGGCCAGCCTTTTGTTAGATACTTCGGCCAGTTATGGCTAACCAAAGGCTGATTCTAATCAATAAAGAGCATTCACCAACAATTGATACCCGAAAGAGGTATAGTAAAATGAATAAAATAAGATCTGTGATATAGATATCCTCAGTATTACTTCATTGTCTATAAAATTAAAACAAAAAAAAAAAATATTAAATTTACTTTGTTGTATATTTTTCTGTTCCCTTCCTATTTTTATTTTATTTATATTTTGGTTTATTTTGCATTTAATTTAATTTAATGTCCTTTGTCTATAATCATAACCGTGTCAAAACCAAATCTGTGCTTATATTTATTTACATGATATGCAAAAGCTCTTTTATTGTTGTTTTTCTTCTTCTTAAGTAGTTGTGAAGAACATCCGATGTATGTTTTATTACACGAAATGCATTTCAATTCATAGTCAATATATTTGCTTTCTTTGCCTTTTATTTTATTTATTATAAGACCAACCAGCTTACCAAGTTTGGTCAAAATCGGACGAAGGGAGTGGATTTGTATAAGGAACAACCATACAGACAGACAGCTGGCAGACGTTTTTGACTTAGCCTACCAGACTTCCCGTATCAAGACCTACCATTATTCCAAGTTTGGTCAAAATCGGCCAAACGGTGTGGATTTGTATAAGGAACAAACAGACAAACGGACAGACACGTGATTTATATATATATATATATATATATATATATATATATATATATATATATACGTTTTTGGCTTAGCCTACGAGACTTCCCGTATCAAGACCTACCAGTATTCCAAGTTTGTTAATAATCGGCCAAACGGTGTGGATTTGTATAAGGAACAAACAGACAGACACGTGATTTTTATATGTATAGATATGTTTGTTTGAATTTTAATCCTTAACAATTATTTTTTTTTTTTTTACCATTAAATTTGTAATTTTTTTCTAAAGAAGAAATTCTCAATTGAGTTAATTTCCTTCTCTCACTTGTATTAAATTGTTGCTACTTGGTATTCCATAATCTACCCGCATACACATTCGCGTTTCCTGGTATACCCGTTGACACTCACATACATGCGCATTCACGTTTCTCAAGCATACACATTAATACCCACATGCATACGCATTCACGTTTCTTCGGTATACCCTTAACATTCACATGCATAAAATGTCACCAAAGTAATTTACTCATAGGATAATGTTTCTTTCCTGTGTATTGTGGCGCCTAAAATCTGTCTTTTCTTTGATATTTCATTTGAGTAGGCATTTGCATTTTTTATGGAAGATCAAAAAGAATATTAGCTGTTTCTATCCTACGCTTTCCAAATAACACCAGGGTTAAAAACGGAACCGCGCTAAGATGACGCAGTTACTCCAGTCGGACGTTTTATATTTTGTCTGTGCTTGTTCGATATGATCTTGAATGAATTTCTCATGAAGCTCACAATAATTCTCAAATAAGGGAAATGGTCACCATTAAGGCATTACTCTTATCATAATTTCCTCTACGATCATATTAATTAAATCAGCTGTTAGAGGTTGCTTTCGGTTCTCTTTGTCTAATATAAAATCCTTAGGGGTGATTCATGTGAGCTTTTTGCTTACGAAAATATATAGATATAATGGTTGAGGATTAGAGAAACAGTAACACCATCTATTGGCAGTGCCTGGAACTACTTCAGCTCGAGACACAAGATATAGAGGTTTCCTCTGGGCTTCCTTCTCTTCATTTAATTAATTAACATAAATACTTAAAGTTTTGATCATGTAAGTACTTACAGTAAAATGGGGCCACCTTGGTACACTGGGGTGAAATAGATACAAACCTATACTGCTTATATGAGTGCGAACAGACAAATATAAGGGTATAATTTGTCTGTTCGCACTCTTTGGTATCAGTTAAAATAAATATTCCTAGCAGTACAGTTTTGTGCCAATTTTACGACACCATTATGACCCCATTTTATGGTACTCAAATTAAAAAAAAAAACTACTTTTGTCGCCTAATGCACAGTAAACTGTCATTGTCCTCAGCGAAAATTACTCACTCCGCCATCTATACGTTCTCTAGGAAGACGTTTCTCTGTAAAATTCAATTACAAAAACAACAACAGATTAAAAAATCAGACAAAACCCGTTTAAAAGATCGAAACTGACTCTTTCAAATTCCAATCGCGGATTTCCCCGAATTATTTCGCTCTATCAACAATTCCTTAAGAACCATTTCTGTAGAAAATTGATTAATCTTGCGAAAATATGCCTTACGTTTAGCACAACTTCCGCCGTCTTCGAGATACTTAAGAAACTCAGGCTGTACCGTATGAAATGTCAGTTTTGGACTTGCCAATTTCCTTCAAATTCCTCGTTCCTCGTTGTCAAGGTCAAAATTTTCACTTCGAAACCTGGAAAACCACCGGTAAACAGTTCGTTCATTGACCGTTCCCTCCTCGAACGCCTGTTAATGTTCATACACGCCTTAGCAGCGCTATGACCGAGCTTAAATTCATAACGAAAAATAATACGATTTTCTGTTGAATTCATAATTTAAGTTTTATTTTTTTCTCAGAGGATCTTTCTCACAACACAGTACGCAAGTTACTGATTAAATAATATGAATAAAAGAGCTTTAATTCTATATGAATAACAATGATGTTTGTAAATAATGAAATAAAAAAGGGAAAGGATTAAATCGCAAAGTAAACAAAACTGACATTTCATACGGTACAGCCTGATATACGAAAATCCCAAGAAAAGTCTAGATTTCCCACTTTTCATGAAAACTATTATAGATATGGCCCTGAAAACGGTTTCGCTTGGTTTTCCACGCTATGAATTACCAATATAAAATATACCTCGAAGCCTCGTTAACAAACTTGACCTTTTGTTTGAGAGAAAGTATTTTTGTATGAAATGTCATCACAATTGGACTATTCTTGAGACAGCTAGAGTCTTCAGAAACACAAACACTCATTCGTTCAATCTATCCCTCAATAAACATAAACTTCATTTGCAGAGATTTAATGCTTACTAAATTAGAAGTTTTCCAATAACTAGTGAATCTTTAGTCCTCTAGGGGGCTGAAAAAAAAATCCCGAGAAACCTCTGATTCATCTAGAAAAACAGAAGTGCGTTATTGGACGTACAGAAAGTATCTTCTATCAATAAGCTTATTGAAATAAATCACTGTTTCTCAAAGGACATTTTGTCTATTTTATGATGGCATTATCAGAATTTAAATATCTTGAACTGCTTTTGAGCAATTCTTATTCAATATAAAATATGACTACGTTAAAAAAAAAACACAGAAAATTGGACATAACTGCTTTTCCTTTCGGAATCGGACCAAATGAACTTTTTTGTTAAAAATTATGTCTCAAATCAACCCCTGAAGTTTGGCTACTTAGAATAACCCGTAGTTCCTGAGAGTCGGGCTTTTTACTTTTTGGAAACCTCATAGTGTTCTAATCCCTTGATTTCATTTTAAATGCGGCCTACTCTTGACATCCCCCGAGTCTTGAATACTTGTATACAAACATCTTATCTGTAGTCAAACTCTAGGAGGTGATTATAGACATAATTTCCAACAAAAAAGTTCATTTAAAGTTTGGTCCGATTCCGAAGGGAAAAGCAGTTTTGTCCAACGTTCTGTTTTTTATTGTAGCCATATTTTTTATTAAATAAGAAAGGATTGCTTGAAAACTGTATTAGATAATTAAATTATACTTATTCCGGCATAAAATAGACAACATTTCCTTTAAGAAAACATTGATTTAATTCAATAAACACATTGATAACAGATCTGGACGTCTAATAACGTACTTATGTTTTTCGCCATGCATCAGGGGTTTCTCACGATTTTCTTTCTGAGACCCCTACAGGACTACAGATTCATTAATCACAGGAAAACCTCTCCATTTACTAAGCATTAAATTTCTTCAAATGAAGTGGAAGTTTATTGAGGGATAGATTGAACGATTGATCCCTTTTGTCAAAGAATGTGGAATATAGTCTTGTTACTTTCGAATACCTTGTGTGAATAAATTATGGATTACTCCAATTTGCCAAACTGCGGGAGTCCATTGTCCAGCCCGGAAGGAATGAAACGTAACTGAATGAAATTGATGGAAAAGTTTTTCATTTGAGAAATATGTCGCATTTTGTGTTTTCCATATTATCATTGATTTTTCTTTTGCGTGGATGTAGTTGGAACACTAAAATATTCTCATATAATTAAAAATTGACATAACTGTTTTTCCCTTAGGAATCAGACTATTCTACAAATAAACGTTTTTGTTGGAAATGATGTCTAGAATCACCTCCTAGAGTTTGGCTACTTACTTATAATCACCCTGTATAATAATCTGTTTACGCTTTCTGGATTATTCATTTGTATGAATGTCAACACTTCTAAACAATAATGATTGTTAACCACTGCAGCATGTCGCTACTAGGAAATTAGTGAGTCTTCCCTACGATGGCATATCTTGAGAATTTCAATTTACGAGTTTAAACTCGACTGAAGTGAAGCCCAGACGGCTTCACTACAACAAGTCAACAACAAGTCTAGGGCGAGGGTAGTGTTAGGGTAAGTCCACACGGGCTGGCAAAATCACCGGATGGCAGCAAAAGTACATGGGAGTGAATAAGAAAGCAGAGACGGGTAAAATGACCAGCCTGAGGTAAACCCCTCGGCTCTCTACTTGCCAGCCGGAGGTTTTGCCAGAGAACAATATGCACCAATGGAGAAGCCCACACGGTCCGGTAATACGGCCAGCGGGATGCTCCCCATTCTAAGCAGTGGTTCCCTTGTAGATAACTTTTAGTCCCAGTAATAGTCCAGATATGACACTAAATCTAAATCTAAGAATTTAGATTTTTCTTTTATATTCTTCCACTCTGAGCTATTTAATTTTATCATAATATTACACTAACATGTACTGAATTTGGATTTACAACTGGTCTTTCAATTCATTTAACTTATAAACCCACTGTACGCCAAAAAGCAACCACCTACCTGTCCTCATTCTTCAGAGACTCTCCTGTAAACAGGTCTCATTCCACCGTATGCCTAACAGCAACCACCTACCTGTCCTTATTCTTCAGAGACTCTCCTATAAACAGGTCTCATTCCACCGTATGTCCAACAACAACCACCTACCTGTCCTCATTCTTCAGAGTCTCTCCTGTAAACAGGTCTCATTCCACCGTATGCCTAACAGCAACCACCTACCTGTCCTCATTCTTCAGTGACTCTCTTGTAAACAAGTCTCATTCCACCGTATGCCTAAGAGTAACCACCTGCCTGTCCTTATTCTTCAGAGACTCTCCTATAAACAGGTCTCATTCCACCGTATGTCCAACAACAACCACCTACCTGTCCTCATTCTTCAGTGACTCTCTTGTAAACAAGTCTCATTCCACCGTATGCCTAAGAGCAACCACCTGCCTGTCCTTATTCTTCAGAGTCTCTCCTGTAAACAAGTCTCACTCCACCGTATGTCTAACAACAACCACCCATACTTATGCTACAATCATCCCCACATCACATCCCTCTTACCTCATTACTAGTACTATCTATATCATCTGAGCTTTGCAGAAACCTTCCCTCAACCACATGTCCCCTTCATACTTATTCTACAATCATCCCCACATCACATCCCTCTTACCTCATTGCTGGTACTATCTACATCATCTGAGCTTTGCAGAAACCTTCCCTCAACCACATGTCCCCTTCATACTTATTCTACAATCATCCCCACATCACATCCCTCTTACCTCATTACTAGTACTATCTACATCATCTGAGTTTTGCAGAAACCTTCCCTCAACCACATGTCCCCTTCATACTTATTCTACAATCATCCCCACATCACATCCCTCTTACCTCATTACTAGTACTATCTACATCATTTGAGCTTTGCAGAAACCTTCCCTCAACCACATGTCATACTTATGCTACACTCATCCCCACATCACATCCATCTTACCTCACTGCTGGTGCTTCTTCATTTTTTTAACTCCTTTTTCAACAAAAATATACCATTGAATTTTCATGCAGCTTTCGTATGTATGTAGCTACATACATTGAAATAGGGTGGTTACTGCTGAAGTAAAGCTTGTTTATTGTTTTTCAGAATTGAAATCAATCATTAAGTTTCACAATTTTATTTTTTAAGGACATTAATATTTAGAATGAAAATATTGTAGGGGTTTATATATGAATACACACACACATATATGTGTAATATATATATATATATATATATATATATATATATATATACATATATATATATATATATATATATTTATATATATATATATATATATATATATATATATATATAATTTTTATTCATTGGTTATCTTTTTTCATATATGATAAAATATAATTAAAAAATGATATTATTTTCATTGTTTGTTGAAATATTTTTATTTGTTTTGATAAAGTAGAGCGTAAAGGTCCTTTTTGCGATTTCATATATTTCCTTCCAATTCCAAAATATAAATATATATATTTCTTATTAATACGGCAATCTGCAGCACTTGATTTTTTTAACGTTATAATTTGCAGGAATACCATTCTGGTTTATCAGGGTTTTGTCCATTTTATTTCATATATATTTTTTAAATTTATTATTTTTAAACACGTAACCTGTTGTTAACGTTTAAAAAATGGGAACAGTCTGATAAAGCAGGGTGCAATTCCTCCGTATAACAACGTTAAAAAATCATCTTCTGTAGATTACCGTATTAACAATAATAACAATAATATTCCCATATAAAACAATAATATATATATATATTATTTCTTCCAAGCTTATTAAAAACAATTTAGCTGGGATCGAAACAGTTATGCTTTTATCAAAAAAGTTAAAATTTAACTGTTAAAAAAGCTTCTATTTTATAACTTAAAAAGTAACTGTTGGCTATGGTATATAATAACCAACGAAACCCTATGGTTTACAATACCTGGAGTACTGGGAAGAAAGAAAATACACACTTCCATACCTATATCAACTAGGACTTATCCTACACCCCCAGCCCAGCCACTCAAGTAATTGTTGAAAGAGCCTTTTCAACCCTAAAGTATCTATTATATGATTATTTTCGACCTCTGCAATTTAGACAAATACATGTACGATTTTCTTTATTTAGGCTAAATTAATTTATTAAAAAAAACTGTATTCAAAGTCGGATAAGAAATTAAATCCCAGATTTTTCAAGGAGTTTCTATTTCGAAAAAATTAAAAATTATTCCTCCTAAAAAAAATAAAATAATTTTGTAATTTTAATTTTGTCCTTCAAAAACGTAAAATTTCTTCATATAACTGATCAATTTAACTACGCAATTTCTCAAGGAAATGGTACTACTTTAAAGATTTTTTAATAAATTATTATTTTATTATTTATTAAATATTTATTTAATCCAGTTTAATCTTCCCCTTAATTAAAGTCATTTACTCACGGGGGGTTGCCCTCTTGTAAATAACTTTGAGTAAATTATCTCTTAATATTAATACATTTAAATAACAATCCATTTTCAGCTAAAACAACCAATGAATTAGTAATGGAAATGCATTACTAACCGAAAGTTTATCCCATAGATTAGAGAGGGGGGAGAGAGAGAGAGAGAGAGAGTGGGTGGGGGGAAATAGAGAGTGAAAGGTGGTGAGAGAACGGCGAGAGAGAGAAAGAGATAAAATGGGGGAGGGGAGACAGAATGGGGTAAACGAACAACGGGGCGGGAAGAGAGCGAGAGAGAGAACAGATGGGAGGGAGTAGAGATAGAACGGGAGAGATAGAGAGAGGGGGAGGGAGAACTGAGTGAAAGGGCGTGGGGAGAGAGAATGAGGGAAAAAGAGAGAGGGGGTGAGAGAGAGAGAGTTAAAAAGAGAGAGAAAGGGGGAGTGACAGAGAGAGCTTGAATGCTTCTATACTTGTGATTTCTTACAGCAAATGAAAAAAAACAGTCTTTGTTAGATGAGTCGTAATCATCAGATGGCAGAACTACATCATCATTTGAAAAATCTGTCATTTCGGGCTTCGTTGGAAAGCGAATATTGTCCAACCCCAAACCACTACCCTGAAAACAGGCTTTACTTTTTACGTTACCTTTTACTCAAGACAGATCGCTACCAAAATAGTACACTAGCTTCTACGGATTTAAGAATACGTGCTCGCTGGGTTGATTTATTTTAGTCCTGAATAATTGAATAGTAAGTATATTCAATGTAATTTCCGTTGGCAGTTTATATAATAACATTTATTAACCAGAGTAAGAGAAATAATGAGACAATTGAAGAAAACCCTTTACGCTCTATGGACCAGAAGGGGAAGGTAAATTATTAAACAGTTTGCTTCTGGAAGGGCAGAGCTCTGCTTTGAAGGGCTGGTGACCAAGTCCTTTCGGGTTGGGTCCAGATATACCCCGTGTTGGTCATTGAACAGTAGGCGCTGTAGTAGCGACCCTCACTTCGACAGAATGACCACATCGGACACTTGCATTTGAACTGATTTTGGAACTCCTCCTTACATATTTCGTTCCACCAACAGGTCCTCTGAAAAAAATATTTGAAACAACATGAGAACACATTGTACTATTGTATTACAGTCGTCAAACGTAAAACAAAATTGTTGATGATTAACTTCATAAAATTTTGGAGTAATTATTATAAAAAAGATGTTTATATTTTCAGTGTTGAGTGTAATAGTAATCATAATTACACCAATAATCACATTTTTTAAAGCACAAGTCTCAAAATTTAATTCGTTCACTGGTCTGAACAATTCTATCTTTTGAACAATACGTTCAAAAAATAAAACAGTGCTGCTTCATGAAGGAATTCCAATCTCCAATGTATATGTGAAAACAAGTAGATATTAGCCTAATACCAAACGTTTTTACAACGTTAGTCATGTCAATCATTACTACAGATTGTTAATGATTGACAACTAACGGATAGAATGATGACTAATTTCACATGTGAGTAATGATTAATATGACCCATGACTAATCATTTACAAGAAAAGGTTAATCATGACTAATTCTGGTAACATTTCATCCCATGATTGATTAGTCATAAGTAAAATTTAATCGACAAATTGGCGGAGGGGGCACTATTTCATCCCATCCAGTGGTATAGAGTTCCACGGGTCTCTAAGCCCATCCGGCTCGCCGCACAATGGGGCCAATCGACATTTCCTGGTTCATAAAAGGCTACAGCCTCTAAATCTTAACCTATTTCAATGCACTTTTTTTAAATTAAAGCTAATAAAATTTAGAACAACTTTGTCGGGCGAGATTTTCGTTTTTTGACAAAATTTTGACGTGTGAATAATTCACGAACTTTTACAATTGTGCATAAAATAATATTTTATTTGTTATCTAACTTAATATCAGCACTGATATCGTTGAAATTAAACATTCAAATCCTGATTAGACTTGAAAACAATTAGACTGACATCTTCAAAATGTAAATTTATCCTTATTCAACGATGAGATTAATTGAAATAATATGATTTTTCAGTGATTTGAAAATATATTTTGATTTTTTCCAAGTCTAATCAGGATTTGAAAGTTTAATTTCAACGATTTCAGTGTTGATATTAAGTTAAATGAAAAATAAAATATTATTTTACGTTCGATTGTAAAAAAGTTCGTGAATTATTCACACGTAATTTAATAAACAGGGGAACAAAAAACAAAAATCTGGCTAGACAGAGTTGTTCTAAATTTTATTAGCTTTCATTTAAAAAAAAGTGCACTGAAATAGGTTAGGATTTAGAGGCTGTAGCCATTTTTGAAACACGAAATGTTGTTTGGCCCCGCTGTGCACCGCCTAGTAAAGTTGACTGTATCAATTTCAAACTTTCCAAATGACACTGACTATAGGCACCTTGTGAGAAAGCGCTAAGATGACGCAGTTCCTGCGTAACTCGGACGTTTTGTATATATTCGTTCGTAGCATTATTCGGGTAAGAAAATTCCAAGGGTAATAGTCAAATCGAATTAATATAATTAAGAATTTAAATAAATACAAAAAAAATAGTAATGGAATTTGTAAGTACATGGTTGGGATAGGAGCCTGCTTACTTCTGTAAGGTAGCCCCTCACAGACTGGTCACTGATGGTAGGCATAGTAATGCAAATGGGCAACCATGCCAGAAGTAGCACTCCATGGATAGCAACCTGCAACAGAACGCACATTTAGGTCACATTCAATCCATATAAAGACCAGTATGTAAGGTAGCCCCTCACAGACTGGTCACTGATGGTAGGCATAGTAATGCAAATGGGTAACCATGCCAGAAGTAGCACTCCATGGATAGCAACCTGCAACAGAACGCACATTTAGGTCACATTCAATCCATATAAAGACCAGTATGTAAGGTAGTTACTTACAGACTGGTCATTGAATAATCTGTGAGAGGTACAGTGATTTGCAGATAACTGTATTGAATTATACATAATTAGATTAGATTAAAAATAACTAGATTGATGTGTAGATAACTAGATTGATTTTGACAGAAGTAAATAGATTTGTAGATAAGTAGATTGATTTATACATAAGTAGATAGTTTTGCAAATTACTAGATTCATTTATAGATAGGTAGAAAAAATTGTACATAAGAAGATTTATTAGTAGATAAGTAGATTCGTTTGCAGATAACTAGATTGATTTGCTGGTAAGTAGATTGAATTTTACGTAAGTAAATAGATTTGTAGATAAGTAGATTGATTTATACATAAGTAGATTGATTTACAAATAACTAGATTGATTTATACGCAGGTCTATTGATTTGCAGATAACTAGAAAGATTTGTAGAAAGTTAGATTGATATGTACATAATTTGATTGATTTATACATAAGTAGATAGGTTTTCAGATAACTAGATTGATTTTGGGATAAATAGATTGGTTTGCAGATAACTAGATTGATTTATACCTAAGTAGATAGGTTTAAAGATAACTAGACTGATTTTGGGATAAATAGATTGGTTTGCAGATAACAAGATTGATTTTGTAGATAAATAGATTGGGTTGTAGATACTTAGATTGATTTCTACATAAGTAGATTGATTTTTACATAATTAGATTCATTTGTAGGTAAGTAGATTGGTTTGCAGATAACAAGATTCATAAATTGATAAGAAGATTGATTTGTACATTAGAAGATTAATTTGTTGATAAGTAGATTGATTTTTACATTAGAAGATTGATTTGTACATAATTAGATTGATTTTTACACAATTAGATTGATTTGTAGGTAAGTAGATTGGTTTGCAGATAACAAGATTCATAAGTTGATAAGTAGATTGATTTGTAAAGGGTGTCGCAAAAATAATGGTGATCCGTTAGCCAGATGATTCTCCAATGCGAGATCGTAAAAAATAACCCCCATGTTGGCCCCAGCAAAATTGACCTTGAAATGTTATTCAAGGTCAAATTTGTTTATTGTATATTTCGAATCTATGAGTCCCGAGGAAGCAAAAAGTCAACGGTACCATAGGTCAGAAATGACTCCTTATGGTCAAAATGACCATTAACAGCGTATACGTGTGCCATTCCATTCCATTTGACAAATGGTGACCGATTTTGATAATTTTTTTTTGTTTACATTTTCTACTGATATACTCCCCTTACGAAAAAATACCTCGCTTGAATTTTTTAAAAAAACATCTTCTAGTATAAAAAAATATAAGTATATTGAAAAATTGTGCCTCTCAGCGGCAATCATTGGAGAATCGAAACTCATATTTTACAATTGACTGGAATGCCTTCACGAGAAATAGCATTTCAAGGTCAATTTTTCCGGGGGTTATTATCATGAGCGTATATAAAGGGGCCGCACTCCCCCCCCCCCCCGAAATTTTGAGTTGATGGTAAAAATGTGTCATAAAACTCTTAAAAATAAATTAAATAAGATCACTTAGTTCATAAAAAGTATTTTATTTATATTTTAATAGCGTTTTAGTTGCCTAAAACTATTAAAAGTAGTAAATTTTTAGAATTCCATACCCCGGATATACCCCGGGATTTTCTATATACGCCAATGGTTAATATGGGGGTTATTTTTTCCGACCTCGCATTGAAGAATCATATCGCCAACGGATGACCATTATTTTCGTGACTCCTTGTACATTAAAAGATTGCGATGATGTGCAAACTTCATGGATGATTGCATGATGTGCAATCTCAATTCACATCATGACAAGAAAATCTAAGAGTTATCTCTCTTTTCAAAGGGCTCGAGTGCTTAACTTAAAAGTAACGCTCCTAAAGACTAGTAGTCCAGGGTGCATCTGTTTTGAGTTCAATGTTGAGAAGGGGCACGCTAATTTTTACGGGAATATCTTGGGTTCAACTCAATTAACACTAATTAACCCATAACACATAAAAAATGTCAAATGTTTACTCTTTTTGTACCTACTTATTGTTTTTTTCGCAAAACCGCAAATCATAATTATTGCCATATGTTAAAATGTATCGAACTTTTGAAATAAAAATCCACTTGAGTCTTTCAAAAGATGGATAAAGAGGAGCTATAGCAAGTTTCAGTTTGATCCCTTCATAAAAAGTATTTTTTTTTTAATTTCGCCACAGAATTTACCCTATATATATATATATATATATATATATATATATATATATATATGCTTGTCTGTTCGCTCTCGAGCAAGCTCTTTTTTGTTTTTTAAACGAGTTTTGTCTAAGTAAAATGAAAATGTTTTTATTTCAGACACGATAAGTTTCGAGTCTTACATATCTGGAAGAGATTATGTCTTGAAAATTATTATCTGTATCTTTATAATATTTCTTTCCTTTAAAAATATTCTAGCTGCAAAATATTCTAGCTTTTAGCGCGGTTCCTCCCTACCTCCAGAGGGAGAACCCGCTTATGAGGTTGACCTCACGACGCAATCCGGAAGTGCCGACTAGAAACTTCCTCGTTTCTGACCCCATAGATCACGAAAATATAGGTGGTTCAAATTTGTATATATATATATATATTTATATATATATATATATATATATATATATATATATATATATATATTTATATATATATATATATATATATATATATTTATATATTTATATATATATATATATATATATATATATGTATATATATTAAAAATGTCCCGATTTTGATGAAATTTGGTACAAAAATCTGTCGTCTAATTTGTAAGGTCAAGTTCGTTAACCAGCAGAATCCGCCCACTGGAAGGTAGTGTTTGGGACGAAATTCGAGAAAAAAAAATCTTGACGCGTACGTTTTTGAGTTCATATGCTTGCAGGTACTTGTTTGATAGGTTTCTTAACATAGGAAAACGAATGAAACCATTTTTAATGCGATAACTGTAACCGTTTCTGAGAAAAGTGGAATAAATGTTTTTGTAAGTCATTATTTTTTTGTGAGTACTTCGAATCGCGGGATTCAATTGAAATATTTTCTATGTCTTGGAAATTAATCCCGACTAAGATGTTTAAATTTTGGTTATATTTGGAGTTAAGGAAGTATGCTAAAAAAATTATTTTATTAATAGACATGAAAAGTTTTCGGATCTTCACACATTTTTCGTAAATATCTCGATAACGGTTGGGAAATCGTGGTAAGTGGAAAGTGACCATTCGAATGCTTACTAAATTCTCTAAAGAAAGGGTTTTGAAGCAATATTCGATGGGGCAACGTCAATCAGAGATATAAGCGCTTAAAACTTAAAAAATGTTTGTTTTGTTGTTTTGAAAGGGGTTTTCTCTTTGTTTATCTCACTTTTTAATTGGTTGTTTTTTGTTTCATATTGCATTTATCAGTAAAATTAGTATTGTAGTAAAATAAGCTGTGGCTAATCAAGATGGCTGTGGCTAATCATGATGACGTATAAGTTTGTTTTGAATTCTCCTATCTATATAACCTTCCTCATAGCCTCCAACTGAAGTTATTGTTATTTCTTATTTTATAGAAAGATTTAACCCACGACAGATTGGAATTTTATTCGTCATGAAGCACATATTTACAGTTGATTATAACAGTAAAACGAATTTGCTAGTAAAACAAGATACTTAAAATGACAACGAATTTTTGGTTGTTTGGAATAGTCTTCTCAGTTGTAGTCGAAGAGTAAGTACGTTTTCAGTACATAATTGTATTGACTTATACAGATTAAGAATTATCCGCTTCTGTGTAAGTTGGCTACTGACAGTTTCCTGTGATGTGTGATGCTAATCTATTCCATTTCTTCCAGATGTATGTAACCGCGCTAAGATGACGCAGTTCCTGTGAGTCGGACTTTTTTTAATCTACTGGAAACAACCAAAGGAAAAATAACAAATACATGTTGCTCAGAAACATTTAATATACATACATGTATATATATATATACATATATGTATATATATATATACATATATGTATATATATATATATATACATATATACATATATATATATACATATATACATATATATATATATATATATATATATATATATATATATATATATATATATATATATTCACATACAATTTGACGTCAATTGTCAAGAAGATTATTCAATTCTCTTAAATGAGAATACTCTATTGTATATGTTACTAGTTTTTGTTCTTACGGGTGGTACTATAATTCTCTGCTCCTGGACACAACACACACACACACACACACACACACACACACACACACACACACACACACACACACACATACACACACATACATATATATATATAAATGTAAAGAATTATTTTTCAATGAACACCAAGGACCAAGATATACTTTTGTTTATAGTTGGACTTAAATTATACTGATATCATATTATGATAGGAGAGTTAGGGTTGAGTTGTTCCAAGAGGCCTAACACTTGGCACCACTTAGATAAAGAGGATATCCCCTTATACAAAAGATATTGGTTGAGAAAACTAAGACACCTGAAGCATGTATCTCAAAAGAGAGAAGCACGTCTGCAGGGCCATTAATATTTTATTTTTCATCGTTGTTAGGATCAAATCGAAATAAAAGTAGTGTAAATAATTTTAGAAGGGCAGTGTACGTACCATAGGAGGGCAGGGTGCTGAAACAGACTGGCTCGATAGAGGGTAGTGGAGCCGCGTTTGGCTGGGCTGGTGCTAAGGAGCCAATACGCCGACTCCGTAGCTAGCTCTCTTCCTACTAGTTACTCCCTACTTGAGTAGAGGTGTGCTAACGTTGACATGTCTTCAGGTATACTACGTGACAATTATAGCCGGTATGAAAGGAGGGGGTCGTTGGTTTATGCCCACAATGTATGAGGACAGGTCATATATGGAATCTTGTAAAATTTACATATAGAACTACAAATAAAATAATAAAACGTGAAAAATACATTTTTAAGAATAAGTAAACGGCTTCAACATCAAATCACTAGAGAGGAACCCAAATTGGTAAATTTATATTTTTAGGCAGCCTATCCCTGAATCCATTAGCCTAAATCTGAATCCATTAGTTAAATGAAATGTACTATAATGAGATTTTTCATAAGCAACACGTTCCTCGTTTTTGCGTTACTGTATATGTTCTCCGCCCTTGAGTCTATAAATATGCTCATTGTGTATCTTGACGTTTGTAAACGAGTAATTAATTTCGATCCCATTTTCCGGAATATAGACTGCAAAGGCCGAGAGTATTTATCTTTTAGGGCCAATCTTAAAACCCATAGAACGATAACGAATTCACTACAGCCGATGGGCAAGAATTCTCGTCCACTAGAGCCCATGCTTACAGGCGACGGACAATACTACTCGTCCACTAACATTGGCCTCGTGACCAGCTAAATGACTAGTGGAGAAAAAAAATATATTCCAAAACTAGGAAGTACCAATATTGATTGGCTTCTTCCATAAGTGTTATTATCATTATTATTTGTTATTATTATTATTATTATTTTTTCTTCGTCTTTACTTATTTATTATTTAGTTATTTTCATTTATTTTATTATGGTTACCATTTATTCATATATTTACATTTAAATTATTTTGTTATTTCTTTTTTATTTTATTTTATTCATTTATTTATTTTTTTATTTATTTATTTATTTATTTATTTATTTATTTTTATTATTTATTTATTTTTTTTTTTTTACTTTGTTGTCAGTTGTATTAATCAACTTTTGTATATATCATTAATCATATTTGTGAGCAAACTTAACCAATGTACTTTAAAATGTACAGATGTTAAATAAACGTATTATTTAAAAAAAAAAAAAAAAAAAAAAAAAAAAAAAAAAAAAAAAACTCGTCCACTAGAGCCCATGCTTACAGGCGAGTGACAATAATACTCGTCCACTAGAGTCCTTTCCTACAGGCGAGGGACAATACTACTCGTCCACTAAAGCCCTTTCCTACAGGCGAGGGACAATACTACTCGTCCACTAGAGCCCATGCTTACAGGAGACGGACAATACTACTCCTCCACTAAAGCCCTTGGCTACAAGCGACGGACAATACTACTCGTCCACTAGAGCTCATGCTTACAGGCGAGGGACAATAATACTCGTCCACTTGAACCCACGCTTACAGGCGACGGACAATACTACTCGTCCACTAGAGCCCTTGGCTACAGGCTACGAACAAAACTATTCATCTGTCAGAGCCCTTCCCTAGAGGCAACGTAAAAGAATACAGACTTGAATACTCGTCGATCAGAGTACTAACAGGAGAAATGTCAGGTAAAGTGCTTGGTCCACTAGAAAGAATGACATGATCCCAAGGTTTAACGAGGAGTGTGAGACCAATAACCATTTGAAATCTAGATTCTGCGAGAGACGAGAAGGAATTTTAAAAATCATAGAAAATGAGAATTAAAACATCTTCATTAGTGTAGAAAAAGAGTCCTGGAGAAAAATGAATTGGGAAAGACTGCTCTCCGAAGGTGAAATAGTGAATTCTTCAGAGCAGAGAATACGAATGGAAAACATTTTGAAAGCGTATCAAATTCTATGTGAATAAGGTTGTAATGCTGAGGAAGGGTGAGTATGCATGAGGAACTTCCCCCCCCCCTTTATATACACCCATGCATCAATAGGTAGTGATAGATTCACTACAGGACGGTATCAAGAGGTAGTGGAAATGTCACTTCAAGGAAAAGGACAGAACATGTAGCGGGAGGCAATCCTAGGTCTAGATTTCACACATCAACAAATTAAACACCATGAACTAACAACAAATTAAACATTATTAGAAAGCTTATAGCTAAATGTATTTTGATGTCAAAAATACTAGACTCTTTCGAAACGCTGCGAACTCTTCTCCTATACTTATCCGACGAGTCTCCTGTGGTCTAGTGGCTGGCGCCTTAGATTCAGAAGCAGGAGATGGTGGGTTCGATTCCCACCGGCGGCAGGAATTTTTTCATCTCAAGGCTCGATGGGAAAATTCCTCGCTGCATTCTGGATGTCGCGCTAATGGCACAGATTTGTCGATGCACCGTTTAAAAAAAAAAAAAAAAAAAAAAAAAAAAAAAAAAAAAAAAAAAAAAAAAAAAAAAAAAAAAACTTATCCGACTTTACACTTATGGACATATTTACGGTAATTACTCTAGGTACTATAAGCTAACGCAGCTATTAAACCAGAATACTAATCATAACTACAGGCAGAAACTCAACTTTCATTAACAAAACAAAAACCTTAGAAATAATATAACGTGACTGAACAAACTAGATACGAATCAAACTTGTGCAAATCATGCACCACAAATCATTTCTCTGCTCTTTTTAACCAAAGCGTTGAAAAAAGTTCAATGAACACATTAAAATCAGGAAAACCCCAAAACACTACCATTCAACAACATTTGAGAATAGGCAGATTGCAAGGCAATGTTCTAACGACTTCAAACACCCTTCGGCACTACCCCGTTTTATGTATATAGAGAAAAACCTCGTTAACCGGGAGGTCCGGGTAACCAGGACCAGTTTTGAAAACAAAATTTTGTTGTTCAGCGTAGTATATGAAGACTTGTTTTACAGACGATAAATTGCTATTCTCGGTAGGTAAATTATTTGAGTTTTCCTACGATAATGTACGCGAGATTTCCTAGCGTCACGGTTGATGTACAGTATCGTTTTGCTGGTTCGTTTGCTCGTTGTTCGCGATTTAGACGAAACGAAAAAACATTGTTTTATCTACGGAGAAAAGCATAGAAGCATTGACAAAAATTGATAAGGGAAAATTGTTAAAGAATATTCCTGCTGAGTTTGGAGTAGGAACATCGACCGTATCTGAATTGAAAGAGAAGAGAAACGCATTGAAGGCTTTTGTTTCAAGATTATTTCTAAGGACAGTTTATGGTGGTTGGTCAAGCAAAATGAACGTGTAATGTTAAAGAGGTTGCGAGATTGCGCTGCTCGTAAGCGATACGGTAGCTATATTGAGTACAGTGCAAATACATAGGCTATTACAGTACATACAGTGTGTACGTGTTTTTAGGTGAAAGTGTGTTGATAATAATTTCTAAACTCCATTAAAAATATTTCGGTGATTTAAATGTTTTTTTTTTGTTTAGTTTTAGCGCGGTTCCTCCCTCCCCCATAGGGAGGAACCCCGCTTATAAGTTTGATACAATGAAACAATCCGGAAGCACCGACTAGAAAATTTTGCGTTTCAGAACCCCTAGAGACCGAAAATAACGGTGGTTCAAATTTGTATATATATATATATATATATATATATATATATATATATATATATATATTTGTCTGTTCGCTCATTTCTGGCTTCAGCAATGGTCCAATTTTGATGAAATTTGGTACAAAAATCCGTCGTCCAATTTGAAAGGTCAAGTTCGTTAACCAGCAAAATCCGCCCACTGGAAGATGGCGTTTGGGGCGAAATTCGCGCAGAAAAATTCGTAACGCTTACGTTTTTGAGTTCATAAGCTTGTAAGTACTCTTTTCATAGGCTTCTTGGGCTATAAAAACGAATGAAACCATTTTCAAGGCGATAGCTTTAACCGTTGTCGAGAAAATGGGAAAAATAGTTTTTGAATTCCGTTTTTGGTTTGGGTACTTAGAATCACGGGATTCAGTTGAAACATTATCTGCTTGTTCTAATTCATTAAAACTAATATGTTGAAAGTTATGTTACGTTTGGAGTTAAGGAAGGGTTAGAATAAAATATTTTATGAACAGACATGAAACGTTTTGGTAACTTTGTATACTTTCCTTAATATCTCGAAAAAGGTTGAGAATCTTGGGAAACGGAAGGTGACCATTAGAAAGGTCACTAAATGTTCTACAAAAATGGTTCTAAAGAAAGTTTTGATTAGGCGATGTCAATCGGAGAAATAAGTGCATAAAACTTTAAAGTAATTGATTTCGCTTATTCGAACTGTTCTTTTTCTCTTTGATTTTGGTACTTAGAATTATGGGATTCAGTTGAAACATTTTCTGCATGTTCTACATTCATTAAAACTAATATGTTGAAATTTTTGTTACGTTTGGAGTTTAGGAAGGGTTAGAATAAAATATTTTATTAACAGACATAAAAAGTTTTGGTAACTTTGTATACATTCCTTAATATCTCGAAAAAGGTTGAGAATCTTGGGAAACGGAAGATGACCATTAGAAAGCTCACTAAATGCTCTACAAAAATGGTTCTGATGAAAGTTTTGATTAGGCGATGTCAATCGGAGAAATAAGTGCATAAAACTTTAAAGTAATTGATTTCGCTTATTCGAACTGTTCTTTTTGTCTATTTTATTCCTTGTTATTTTTAAATTGCTTATAGTCAGATAATGTATTTGACAATAAAACAGATTAAGTAAAATAAGAAGATCAATTTATTGTTAGAAATATAGATTTCCAAGATTCCAAGACCTTGTAACTAGCAGGACCTAGTGTTAGCCGACCCTTCCAGGTAAGATCGTATATCATGACCTTTCAAGACCTTTCAAGACTTTACTACACACAGGAATGGCGTTAGTGACCTTAAGGGTTGACACGCCATTATAATAATTAATTTAAAAAAAAAAGACTGGTGGAACCAAAATAATAACTGATTCTATTTTAATCTTTCCAAATTAGACTAGGGATATGAACGGAAACGCGCTAAGATGATGCAGTTCCTGCGAGACGGACTTTTTTTGTTTCGTTTCCGAAAAAAAAACGCAACAAACTAAAACACAATGGTGGTAAGGCATCCTTTCATAATGCCTATATAAGAATCATTAAAAGTGATATATAAAAAACATAACCTAAATCAACAAAAAACTTCTTGGTCGAAAAAATCAAATGACGTCATGTAAAGCAGCTGCAAGTTAAACATAATTTAACACAGCTACTTTTCTTCGAAGGAAAGTTATAACACAAAAGAAAAAACTTTTAATTCTTAATAAAATTAAAGTTTCAATTCTTAAAACAGTTTAACATTTAACACTGGACGCATACATAATTAAAAATAATAATAATTTTTTCTTCTAATAATTCCTGACAATCGATTCAAAAACGGTTCGGAGGTTTGGCCCCATCGCACTCAGACAGACTGGTTGGCATTTGTGCATTTTTCTGATGTAATCTATTCCCAGACACATCTGATGCGTTGGATGAGGTGCTTTCTTGAGCCAATGGGCTCCCTTTAGACCAAATCGACAGTGAGCACATTGGCTCAAGGGAGTACCTCATCCGTCAGATGGGCCAGAGAACATATTAAAGCAGAGCAATGCACAAATGCCGACCTGTCTGTCAATGTGCAATGTGATGCCTGTAACGCTGCAAGGGGCCAAACCTCTGAACAGTTTGTCCAGAAACTTGAAACTTTAATTTTATTACGAATTAAAAGTGTATTTTTTTTTGTTTTGTGTTATCACTTTCCTCCGAAGAAAAGTAGCTATGTTAAATTATGTTTGTCTTGCAGGTTTACATGGCGTAATTTAATTTTTTTGACCAAGATTTTCTGTTGTTTTGTTTTGGGCGGAGATGGGTGGTAGAGGGGGTGGAAGATAAATCATATACTTTTAATGATTCTCATATAGGCATTATGAAAGGATGCCTAGTCACGATTGTTTTTTAGTTTTTGGCGTTTTTCTCGGAAAAAAGGAAAAACGAGAAAAATGCCAAAGGACTTTTTTCATCCTGCATCGATTCCCGAAGCTTTGCCATTTATGTTGAGGACACCCTGTGTATGTGTGTGTGTCTGTAACTTGAAAATAAAAATATATCTGAGGAGAAAGAGAAAGAGAAAAAAAACTTTATTTAACAAAAAAAAAACAAAGTTTAGTTGCCCAACTATATTGGGTTGCTTACAACACAACATACTAATCAACAAAAAAAACTGCAATAATTATAAAATTATCTCAAACAAGTAAAATAAATATGTAAACTAAAAACAAACAAATAATACTACGAAAATGATGGTAAAATTTATCGTTAAAATGTAAAAGAAAAATGAAAATACTTCTAATTATGAGAAATAAAAAATTATGATAAAAAGAATAAATAATTTTGATATATAGATTGAAGGACTTCAGACATATATGTGGTTTTGAATAATTGCCAGGGAATCAACGAGAATAGATTTAGCTATTATTCCTAATTGTTTCTCGCTGATTCCTGTTTCCTTGAGGAAACCTGCCGTCTCCTTCGGGATGGTGCCTCTGGAACCCAACCATAATCCCTGTACTCGGTATTCTATGAGTCCAAAATTCTCGTGGAATGTTTCCTTATAATAGTCCACCCATTTGTCGTAGATCGCTTGCTTCTCAAGATTTATTCTTTCGCCTTGTTTATCATCGTTGCCTTATATCGGATAGTCGGGTCTAATATTAGAGCCGTTTTGTCATTCCACTTGAAGGTAATCAGCGTACCTTATGGAGCCTTCTTCATCGATGAATACTTCTTCGAAGCAGTCGTAACCTTTTTCTTTTAAGAGTACCATGAGAGAATGCTTCACATTATTATGGCGACGTGTAACCAATAGCAATGTTATGGTCGCAACTTCCCAGCACATGTTCTGGCGTTTCTTTCTCTTTGCCACACCTGCGACAAGGGAGACCAACATCTCTTGGTTCACTACTTATGCCTGGGACTTCTCGAAGCGGCGCATAGTTCATATTCAGCTTCAAGGCATTAATCCATTCGGATCTAGATAATACTTCCTTGTCATATATGAATTTGTTTGCCTTTGGACAATCCTTGAAGTGTCGGACTCCAATCCCTGCCACTTGGAGTTGGTCCAATCATTGAAAGACTGTTCTCAAATTTTAACTTAACTGCTTGATATTTTGATTGTTAGTGGCCTCTTCTTCTGGAATTCTCAGCCTTTGGCACATTCGAGCATTTCGTGGTTATAGTCAAAAAAGGATTGAAATAATTGGTCACAAACACCATCTAGTTTACAAGAAGTAGACCAGTGCTGGAGTGGCGCATCCCAAAGACATCTAAGCAATCCAAGCCCTCTACACCGACGAGGTGCATAAAACATACTGTTGCAAGCATTCGCAGGTAGGCCGATTATTGCCTTCACACTTCTTCGGATTATTACCTCTACGCCTTCCAGCAAGGTCTGAGGCAGTTTAATTAGAGGCATTGTTTGAAATGGAAAGATAAGAGAAGGGAATATTTACTGATTTATGACGTTTAATAAATGGTATATGATGTTACCAACTTCCTACAACATCAAAGTCTTCAACTAGGGATCCACACAATAATATATATATATATATATATATATATATATATATATATATATATATATATACATTTACTGCATGTTCTACTTTCATTAAAACTAATATGTTGAAATTTTGGTTACGTTTGGAGTTAAGGAAGGGTTAGAATAAAATATTTTATTAACAGACATAAAAAGTTTTAGTAACTTTGTTTACTTTCCTTAATATCTCGAAAAAGGTTGAGAATATTGGTAAACGGAAGAATACCATTAGAAAGCTTACTAAATGCTCTACAAAAAAGGTTGTAATGAAAGTTTTGATTAGGCGATGTCAATCGGAGAAATAAGTGCTTAAAAATTTAAAGTAATTGATTTCGCTTATTCGAACTGTTCTTTTTGTCTTTGATTTTGATACTTAAAATTATGGGATTCAGTTGAAATATTTTCTGCATGTTTGAATTTCATCACCACTAATATGTTAAAATTTTGGTTACGTTTGGAGCTAAGGAAGGATTAGAATAAAATATTTTATTAACAGACATGAAATGTTTTCGGAACTTCGTATACATTCCCTAATATCTCGAAGACGGTTAGCTTCCATGGATATACCATAGCTCTCTCGTGAGAGAGAGAGATGTCTGTTAATACGATACTCGCCAGAGTTTTTGTTTTTTCGCCTCGAAACTTGGTATATAGCGTTCACTTAGCAAACAAACGTGTTCGTTAACCACCAAAATCAGTCCACCGGGAGGGGGATTGTATCCGGACCCAAAACACTAATTTGTCCATGCCAGCCGTAGTTTTTGTTACGAAACTTTTCAACGAAACTCGGTAGTCGTTGTGGTCATCTAAAGAGAACAATACGTTGTAAAAATAAACTAAATCCGTTCATTAGTAGGGAGGTTTACTCCGGACCGAAATTTGCTCATACCACTCGTCATTTTTGTTTTATTGTAACGAAACTCGATATACGTCTTGGGTATCTAATGAAAAAGAAGGGCTGTAAAAATGAACTTAATCTGTCTACCGGAAGGGTGGGGTTTACTTTGTCCTATGTTTGAATAGAATTTGCCCGGGCAACGTAGGTTGGCAATGCTGGCAGTAGGAGCGCCTCTTCTTGATATTACTTCTCATTTCTACAATTAGGGGCGCCTTATCCCGTTCCTGCATCAGATCAAAAGACGAAAATATGAAGGTTTTGTGCATTTAGTAGTGTAGTACCATGTATGAACAAAACTCTGGAAGGAAAATTATTACAAAATTAATAATTAAACCATTTGCTCATTACAAATGCAAAAGAGCAGAACTATTCATGTTTTTATTTTATTTATTTAGGTTATTTTAAGCAAATTATTCAGGAATGCAGGCTACACTACCCAAATTCTGAGAAAAGCGCTTAGTTATATAGCTCCTGTGTGACGGACTTTTATATGCATGTATTCTCATCAGCACAACCCCCTTTTATGCATATATATACTCTTCGGTACTACCCTTTTTTTATGCATATATTCCCTTTGGCACTACTCCCTTTTATTCAAATATATCCTTTGGAACTAACTATGACATTGTTGCATATACACTCTTCAACGCTACCCCCTTTTATGCTTATACACACTTCAACACTACCCTCTTTCATCCATACACACCCTTTGGCACTCCCCCTTTTATTGAAATTCATCATTAGGCAATACTCCCTTTATTAGAATTCATTAGATTTTCCCATACAGGGAATGAAAGGGAACCTTATTATTTCATTTAAGCTTGGTGTATGATTTGGCATCTGTGAAACTAACTACTTCCACAATTGCTCTTATAGCAACCAGTTTTTAATTTTAATTGGACATCGAACAATCAAGA
Organism: Gonocerus acuteangulatus; assembly: GCA_946811695.1. Classification (NCBI taxonomy): domain Eukaryota; kingdom Metazoa; phylum Arthropoda; class Insecta; order Hemiptera; family Coreidae; genus Gonocerus; species Gonocerus acuteangulatus. The sequence goes on along the minus strand of OX328132.1, from coordinate 116,805,850 downwards.
ATGAAAATTAGACATTAAGAATCATATTTTAATTTTTAAAATAACAAATTACTTATGTAAGACATTGAAATAAATTAAGTAAATAAGGTATTAAACGTAGTAAAGCAAATGTTAGTGAAGAGTAGTTTGTTTCATTTAGTAATGAAAGAATTACTAAATGAAATGAATGATAAAATAAGTGTTAAATTAAGTGTTCATTCATTCATTCGATAAATGTTAAAGAGGAAAAAAAGTAATTTCGTTTGGAGCCCTCTGCTCAATTTCAGGAACATAAATATTCTTTAGGTCCACTCAAAAAACCTATGTAATGTGCTGTATAACATACAGTCTTCTTTTTCGTACATGGCTACCACGCATGCGCGAATGCCACTTTTTTGTAACCTTTTTTTTTCAGTTTAGCCATCGCTACAGCATATTTATGCTAAAATTTCAGTTAACATCAGTGGCACAGAGGTGAGGGGAGCACATCTTCAATTGAGAACTGCTGTGCATCAGTTAATTCAAGTAGCACACATATTTCCAGGTATTTTGTATTACCAAGTTCTTGAATATGCATATATAAAGTCCGACTCGCAGGAACTGCATCATCTTAGCGCGGTTCCGTTCATATCCCTTTTGTCATTTGAAAAGCTTAGAATAGAAACAGATAATATTTGGTTCGGCCTTTGTTCAAAGGGCTTTATGAAATTACCTGGTCGGGTCCGCCAGACCCCAGAATCCTCTTCTAGATATACCTATTTAGTACGTTTCAATGCATTGAAAAATATCAAATTTTTTCGCATTTTCTTGTGTTCGACTGCTATAGTAATAATTCTACAAATAAAATCAATTAAAAAATAAAATAAAAAACCAACAGAATAAAGTCAATTGAAAATATTCAAAAGACGTCATCGAATCTCTTTCTCTTGGCAAGCTATATTTCGAACAATGAAGTGTTTTTCTTATTTTACTTAATCTGTTTTATTGTCAAACACATTATCCAACTATAAGCAATTAAAAAATAACAAGGAATAAAAACAGACAAAAAGAACCTTTTAATTAAAAACGAAATGACATCGTTTATTCAAAACTTTCTTCAGAACCTTTTTTTGTAGACCATTTAGTAAGCTTTCGAATGGTAACCTTTCCCTTCACAAGATTTTCAACCGTTTTCGAGATATCAATGAAAGTATACCAAGTTCCCAAAACTTTTCTTTATTTATAGCAACTGAAAATTGGTCTCATTTTACCTATCCTGTTTTACATACAAATACATTTTCCTAACATTAGAAATTACAAAAATAAAAAGCAATAAAAAACTAAGGGAAAGAGACAAAAATTACAAAAAGAACGACAAAAAACCGTTCATAAGAGCTAAACAGACGTATTTGAAGTTTTAAGCACTTATTTCTTCGATCGACATCACCTAATCAAAAATTGTTTCAGAACCTTTTTTTTAGAGAATTTAGAAAGCTTTCAAATAGTTTCTATCCACTTATCAAAATTTCCCAACCGCGTTCGAGATGTTAATGAAAGTAAACGAAGTTTCCAAAACTTTTCATGTCTGTTCATAAAATATTTTATTCTAACCCTTCCTTAGCTCCAAACGTAACCAAAAGTTTAACATGTTAGTTTTGATGAAATTCAAACATGCAAAAAATGTTTCAACTGAATCCCATGATTGTAAGTACCAAAACCAAACTAGGCTTTGTATTTGTGTCCGCAGATACCTGGGGTATATTTACAACTCTTGAGGATTAACTCCTAGCAGGTACATTTTTTGTGGACCTGTTTCCACAGGCAGTGAACGGACTCTCTATTCCCTCATAGTATCATCTAACCGGTGTGAAGTTGAATATTGTTTCTAATTATACGTACCTATCCTGTTTTCTTGACAAATACATTTGACTACTCTAAGCAATTACAAACACTAGGGAACATGCCAAAGAACTCGGAGTAGGATCCTCGACAGTTTCAAGACATTTGTAGGAAATCGGCAAATCCAAAACTGACATTTCATACGGTACAGCCTGATATATTTCTAGCAATAAATTGTTTTTCTTATTTTAATTAATCAGTTTTATTCTCAAATACATTATCTAACTATAAGCAATGAAAAAATAACAAGGAATAAAAACAAACAAAAAGAACCGTTCAAATATACGAAATCAATTACTTCAAAGTTTAAGCACGTATTTCTCCGATTGACATCGCCTAATCAAAAATTGTTTTAGAATCTTTTTTGTAGAACATTTAATAAGCTTTCGCATGAAAACCCTCCGTTTACCAATATTTCAAACAGTTTTCGAGATATTAGGGAAAGTATACGCAGTTCCCAAAATTTTTCATGTCTGTTAATAAAATATTTTATTCTAATCCTTCCTTAGCTCCAAACGTAACCAAAATTTTAACATATTAGTGGTGATGAAATTCAAGCATGCAGAAAATATTCCCATAATGAATCCCATAATTTTAAGTATCAAAATCAAAGACAAAAAGAACAGTTCGAATAAGCGAAATCAATTACTTTAAAGTTTTAAGCACTTATTTCTCCGATTGACATCGCCTAATCAAAACTTTCATTACAACCTTTTTTGTAGAGCATTTAGTAAGCTTTCTAATGGTATTCTTCCGTTTACCAATATTCCTAACCGTCTTCGAGATATTAGGGAATGTAGGGGTCTCCCGTGGTCTAATGGTTAGCGCCTTGGATTCATAAGCGGGAGATGGTGGGTTCGATTCCCAACCTCCGGCAGGAATTTTCTCATCCCACGGCTCGCTGGGAAAATTCCTCGCTGCACCCTGGATATCGGCGCTAATGACCTAGATGTAGATGCGCCGTAAAAAAAAAAAAAAAAAAAAAAAAAAAAAAAAAAAAAAAAAAAATTAGGGAATGTATACGAAGTTCCCAAAACATTTCATGTCTGTTAATAAAATATTTTATTTTAATCCTTCCTTAACTCCAAACGTAACCAAAATTTCAACATATTAGTTTTAATGAAAGTAGAACATGTAGAAACTGTTTCAACTGAATCCCATGATTCTAAGTACCCAAACCAATAACGGCATTCAAAAACTATTTTTCCAATTTTCTCGAAAACGGTTAAAGCTATCGCCTTGAAAATGGTTTCATTCGTTTTCTTAGCCCAAGAAGTATATAAAACGAGTACTTACAAGCGTATCAACTCAAAAACGTAAGCGTTACGATTTTTACTGCGCGAATTTCGCCCCAAACGCCATCTATCCGGGTAGTGTCATAGGCTAGGTCAAAATCGTCTATCAGCTGTCTGTCTGCATGTTTCTTCCTTACACAAAATCACTCCGTTTGACCGATTGTAGGTAAAAAAGGTCTTTCAGCTATCTGTCTGTATGTTTGTTCCTTATACAAATTTACACCGTTTGACCTATTTTGACCAAACTTGGCACGCAGGTAGGTCTTGATACGGGAGTGTCATATTTCCTATGACGTTTTGTACTTTTTGTTCCATCGGAAACCCGTCATTCCGTCCGAAACTCATGATGTGGGGTATCAAAAGAATCGTCTCGCTATGAAGAACCTATATTTGATGTTTAAAGAAACAATTAGACGCATATAGGCTCGGTCAAAATCTTAAACCAGCTGTCTGTCTGTATGTTTGTTCCTTATACAAATCCGTCCCGTTTGACCGATTTTGACCAAACCTGGGACACAGATGGGTCTTGATACGGGGAGAATCATAGGCTAGGTTAAATTGTCTATCAGCTGTCTGTCTGTCTGTTTGTTCCTTATACAAATACACACCGTTTGGCCGATTTTGACAAAATTTGACACACATGTCGGTCTTGATCCGGGGAGTGTCATAGGCTAGTTTTAAACCTTTAAAAACAACCATAAAAATACTTATATCCAGTTACTAAAATATCACTTTCCTCAACCAGGTATATTCTTAAACTTGGCAATGTTTAGTTTTCTCTTTAAAGATAATTTTGGCACAAATAAAACATTGCCAAGTTTAAGAATATACCTGGTTGAGGAAAGTGATATTTTAGTAACTGGATATAAGTATTTTTATTGTTGTTTTTAAAGGTCAGTTGAAGTTTCTTTACTGTTCTTAGTAAGTAACTATGAGGTCTTTCAAGTAATGAACTTGGACATTTCTTTCTTGTATCATCTCTTGTATTGGCAAATATTTTTGGTTGAAAATATGGTGCACTTAATACACTAACTCATACAACTTTTTTAGAGTGTAGGATGGTAAGGCGTTTTGGGGGGGTTTTAGGAGGAGATATTTTTGGGGAAGGGAGTGTTTCTTTGGGGGGGAAGAACTTGGCCTCTATTTCGCATTTATGTTTTTTTTTGGGGATTGAATTTACACACAGTGAGACATCGAAGAGGGTTACATACTTATATGTGGTCTATGAATTCCACAAATTCCCATGAATTAGAAAATTGGGAGTATCTATCAAGGGTAATATATTTGACAAAATATTATAAAAAAAAAAAAAAAAAAAAAAAAAAAAAAAAAAAAAAAAAAAAAAAAAAAAAATTAAAAAGTATTTTTATATTTTGAGAACCATTGACATTAACAATAAAATGTCACATTTCGGGAAGAAAATGGCCCTTAGACATTAGGCATAAGATCATCTGAATTCTTATACTTACCTCGCGAATTGGTGTAAAGATGATAGTTTCCATTTGTACAGACACTAGATTTTGACCCAGTACAAGGTGATGAAGGATCATTCACCTCAGATTTGTACTAACTTCTTTGGATTTTATAATATTTCTTCACTAAAGTGTATATGATATTTTTTTAGGAAATACAATTTATTTATTTTTTTAGTAATTTATTAATTTTTTTCTACTTATAATATCATTCTTAATATATAAATAAATATTAAATTATACTTAATATATATAAATGTTGAACATTTAGGCACATTACGAAGAAATGTGATATATTCTGATAAAGGATACATTTTTTTTTTTTTTTTTTTTTTTTCAATGAGGGGACCTACAAGGCCTTCAGTGTGCTTGCCAAGGGCAAATCCCCTGGGTGTGGGACTCTCACCCACCAAAAACGCCTCATTTCTGGTACTGTTCCCTCTTGGAACAGCTACTTGGCCAATCTTCAAGAGGGTACCGTATTTCCCCTAAAGGGGACCTACTATATTTTCATGGTGTATATGGGGGAATAGCTCTGTTCCCCTCACTCTTCATTTTTATCAAGACCCTGGTTGTGAAAATGGCAACAGCGCTCCACTTATCAGGGTCCGATAGCATTATTCGTGATATGGTTTCCGGCGAGAAAGGGTCAATGTCTCTGCTTAGGCCTCTCCGCTCTTCTTCCCACCTGTTACACTGGAAAAATGTATGGTAAACGTCATCATAGCCTGAATCCCCGTATTGACATTGCGGGCTGTCTATCTTTCCTAACTTCCAGAGGAAGCCTCGAAAGTTCCCGTGGCCGGTAAGGAACCAAACTCCCTGCCTACCACTCACTCAAGTCCCGGACAATCCACCTCCCCCTGGTCTCGGCCTACCACCGCTCCTGCCAAGCTTTCAAGGTTTCTCTCCTAGCTACTGTCTTATCGAGGATACCATTGTAGATAAGCTTCCTTTCTCTAGCTGGGAGGTCGATCGGTACAACCCCGGCCACCACCAATGCGGCCGTCTCCGAGTCAGTCCTGTAGGCCGAAGCTATGCGGAGTGCTGCCCTTCTTTGAACTGTTGCTACCTTCTTGCGATGGCATTCCCTCTGCAGGGCACCCGCCCAGACCTCACATCGATAGAGGAGGATCGATTGCACTACCGTCCACCAACATTGGATATAAGCCTGCCAAGGTTGGCGGAGACTCCGGCTGCCTTCTCAGCTGCAAAGGTTATCTGATCTCGGTAGGTAAGCTTGTTATCTAGCCTCAAACCTAGACACCTAAGAGCTCTCTTCGACCGTATGGTTACAGGGCCAACTCGAAAATCGAGAATGGTCTGAATTCTCTGTCCTGTTAGCAAGATGATTTCAGTCTTCTCCATTGCTAAACTTAGCCCGTGATTGTCCATCATAAAGACCACTCTGCGCATTACTTGATTAAGCCTCATCTGGAGGTCCTCGAGTGTCCTTGCTACGATAACTGTAGCTACATTGTCTGCGTATCCCACAAGGAAACACTCATTCGGCATCTCTTCACAGAGCAGCTCATCATAAAGTACGTTCCAGAGGTCTGGGCCTAAAATCGACCCCTGTGCTACACCGGCTGTGATCTCCTTCGAGCGGGGTCCATCCGCCGACCGATATAGAAGCCACCTGCCACTCAGATAGCTTTCCAACAATCTAAGCAGGTACAGTGGGACTGAGAACCTTCTCAATGCCTTAGATAACTCTGTTTTCAACAATAAAATATGGTTAGCATGGAATGGAATCAGGAACATGTAAATAAAGCTTGGAACATGTAAGAAATATCCCTTCTATTTGTTTCAAAATACAACAATATCAAATAACTTCTGATAAAAATAAAAATAACCTTAATCAAGAAATGAGAAAAAACCATAATTGGAAATATTTTAGTACTGTATCTAGCTCTAACAATTAAACACCAAGCATTTCTAATAGTTAAAAAATACATTTCAGCAAATATCTAACATGGAAATAGCTTTTAATTTAATTATTTAAAATAACAAAAAGAAAAAAGTCCTATTCTTAAAATTATAAATAAAACAGCTATCTTTCAGTCAATGGTGATCAGAAATTAAAACTTAAAATTAAACAAAATCAACATTATAAATCTAAATAACAGAAACAATTAACATGGGTTTGGAAACGTAATCTAAAATTAACACATTAGATATATGAATGTATACATACATATCTATATACAAATATAAATATAAATATATATATATATATATATATATATATATATATATATATATATATATATTCTCACACACACACATATACAACCAGTAAGCCACAATCTTAAACCAATGGACTTTAAAATAGGATTGGAATGGAAAAACTAAAACAAAAATTCTCGATGAAGTTCTCATTTTTGGGGAAAACTGAGAACCTGGCTCATTATATAAAACAATGGAAACCACAGTTAAGCCTTTTTAATTTGAGTTTTGAAAAAAAATGAACAGAAATATAGTTGTAAAAAATTAAATATTCTTTAAAATAACTTTACATTTCTACATAGCATCAGTGAGTATATTAATAATTAGTGGTAAATTTAATGTATATAGTTTATTTATTTGAATATACGGAACATTGGAATTAGTATTTAACATACCTTTGTAGAGCATTAACTTGTCTTGAATGAATGAAAATAAATTTGAACTAGATACCTTCATAAAATAATAATTATTTTCCTTATTAATTAACTAAAAAAAGCCAATTCCAAAATCAGTTGGTTTGGGGTAGGGACACTGTATATGTATGTCTGTGTGTATACTTATAAATATATATATATATATATATATATATATATATATATATATATATATATATATATATATATAATTAAATCAATTTAATTTCTAGCAACCAATAAACAATAAATTAGAAAATCATTATTAAATAGTAATAATTTTTCTTAAAGGCTAAGGTGGGGCCATTTTCAATAAATAGAAAAAATCACAAGAAAATAAAACATTATTCAATAATTATAAAAGTCAACAAAAACTTGACAAATAAATGAGAGTAAATTATGTTCGGACATAATCTATGAGGAAAACAAATCTTGTGATTCAAGATAGTTTGAGTCCAATTAAAATTTAAAAATATAACAATTTTATGTTGAAAACTTAAAATGTAAACCCCAGAGAATATTTCTAAAAAAAATAATTTATACTTTATGAATTAATATCAGCAAATAGCAAGGCTTCTTAAGAAAATTTATGTTATAAAATATAAAAATCAATAATTATTTTGGTAAAGAATTTAATGGCATAATATCACAACTATCCCGCTTATTGCTAAATCAACTACAATTGGCATTTCAAGGAGACACTACCCTAAATGACCAGATTTGAATCCAAATAGGAAATACAAATTTAATTAGCTATTAAATTTGAACAAAACTTATTTTAAATTAATATTATTAGAAATGTCTAGATCTACCGGCATGACAAAAAATTTCTTAATTGATGGTAAATAAATTCAAAGTGATAAACAATGTTCCATCAATATTTAATCATAAAGTGTGATTTAAATTAAAATAAATAAATATATGTAACATCAATTAAAATAATATTGATCATATTTTCTAGAAGTATTTTAATTATTTAAAGATATACTTGATAGGATATGATCCATTAGCAATATTTTTGAAATGTCATAATAGAATATGGCATAGAAAATGAGCTCCAAATGGCAATAAAAATTTATGATGCACAGTGGACTCTATTTTCCTAAATACACCTTCAATAGGTTGTGCCTCCTCTTATTAAGCTTCAGTTCTAAAGTTTGGGGGAAAGTATTAAACAAATATAACATTGGAATTCTGTCAAGCAGATTTCATGCACTGAATACAATAACATCAAAATAGTTGATTAACCAGCAGAAGTAAATAACAGACAAATATTTTATATCCTTGGTATAGAACAAAGTAGATTCATGCTTATCCCAGCATGTCAAATCAGTTGCATACACTTCTTTTAGAAGTTAAGAAAGGTCACAGTGTAACATTTAAGATAACAATATATTGTTGTCCACATACTCTTCAATTCAAATGAAAATTCAATTGCATTTCATTTCTCAGGTTGACCTATCTCTTAAGTGAATAATTATTCTGCTATTGACCTATAAGGTTTTTATGAAGAATATATATATATATATATATATATATATATATATATATATATATATATATATATATATAAGGGCATATTAAATAAAAACGTTATTTGGGAATTGTAATTCAACTTTTGATGTTCAGTTTTTTTAATAGCATAAGTATTTTTCTAAAAAAAAAAAAAAAAAAAAAAAACATTATTCGAATTGTTTCCCTCATTTTTTCAATCAAGTAATTCAAATTGGATTGAGTCAACATACATTCAATAATTCAGGTCAACTTAGAACAAATGCTCCCGGGTTCATTAAACCATGACCCCTGTCAAATAGTGTGTTATAACTGAAAAAGAAAATTGGCTTAGAAATAATGTTTTTTTTTTTTTTTTCTTTCTCCTATACAACAAAATCAGGGTAACTGTCAAGATTCCAATAAAAATATGCAGAGACTTTGTTGTGCCTCAGGGTACAACAAGAGACCCAGGGTTCCTCTACTCTTCTTGTAGAAAGAGTGTTATGGGAAAAGACTAAGACGAAGCAGTTTCCACTAGTGAATCACAGATAAAAAGCTCTAATTTGTAAAATATTTAAAAAAAAAAATGCCGCATTAAAACTGAAAAGTTTACTTTGAATGAGCATAAGTTCATTGAAATAAAACATAAGAATCTTATGCAACTGGAAGTATTAAAACAAACAAAACTCAGGTTGTAAAATATAATAAATGATTTTTTTTTTATCGTCATAGACAAAAAGCATTAATTTTAGAGTTAAATTAGGATCATGTAATAATTATAATAATTTTTTTAAATATACACTTATCTTTAAAAGCATATGCAAGTATTCATCAAGCAATAAAGCTACAGGTACATATATATGGAGACAAATAGAGAAATGTATTCGAATACACAGAAAAAAAAAATTTATAAAATAAAATTCCAGATGACAGTATACATGTGTGTTTATATATATATATATATATATATATATATATATATATATATATATATATACCACTGTGGAATTTACATACAACATTTTATATTTGAGATCCTATGAACCTATTCATATAATAGGTGTTTTTAAGCTATTCATATAATTCTTTCACTCTCAATATCTTTTTCTTTTACCTTGATGAATCTAAGGTATTTTATATCTACATAAAATTTAAATATGAACAGATTCAATTGGGAAAAAATTTAAATTTGTATAGTTATTTAATTGGAAAGACATTGGTAAAGTTTTACCCTTATAATTAATTTCAATTTTATATTTAGACCCAAATAAATAAGCAAATAGGTCCTACATTCTAGTCTCTTTACACATATAAAACTAATTTTACAATTGAACACAAGTTCATTGTATTTAGTGATGTAAACAAAAAAATTAAAGAAAAAAGAACAAATAAATAATGACTACAGTAAAATCATGATTATTGAAAAAATATAGTTAATTTTAAAACTGCAATGTTTAGGACATTTCACTATTTAATACAACCGTTTCCCTGTAAAGGTTATACCGACTATTTCCCTGTAATGTGTATTCAAATACTATTCCAATTATTTTGCTACTACTTATGAAATGGTAAGAAATATAAATTTCAAGATACAAGTGAACACATGTTGATTGATGTGTGTATTTTCCATGAATATGTGTGCGTGCATGATTGTGTGCTTGAATAAGTAAGGTTTCCTAAAATTGTTAATATTAACTAGTGATCATAAAAAAATAATTTTATACAACATATAACTTATTTACAATATACGTACATTATAATTTCAGAAATGCACAATTAATTAAATAGTAAATATTTTCTTATTAACTACACAACAAGTATCACCCTTATATGATTTGTGTATAAAAGTATATATGTTTTATAATATAAATCTAAATACTAAAATAATATTTAATCTGTATGATTTTGAATTTTACTATGAGGCACATATATTAGAACCAGTTAATTATGTTAGAGAAAACATCAATCTTTTGTGCTTGTATGAGTAATTGTGGTGTGTTTGTGTGTCTGCATGCATGTTTGTATTGATAAAAATGAGCACATTGGAAAATGCTAGATTTATTTTAAATCTTCTATTATGAGCAGGTGAAGTTCTTTGACCTAGATTCAGATGAAGATAGAGTAAGCCGTGATCTAAAACAAGACAAATTAAAATTCAAATCCAAACCCTATCAGAAAACAAAAAACACATATATATAATTCAATGCAATCAGACATATTTTCTGCAACATAATAAAGCGTAGTAGAGGGCTAATGTGTAAATATTTAAAATGTTAAACTTTGTCTCAAGGAACAAGAGAAAGAGTTGATTTTAGCACTTTCCTCCGAAGGAAAGTAGCTATTGAGGTTGGACTCATGACGGAATTTTCAAAAAATTTCTTCAAATCTTTATCGATCCTACCTAGTAGACACCGAAAATGACCCCCGTTAAAATTTATATATATCTATATATATATATATATATATATATATATATATATATATATATATGTCTGTTAACACGATAGCGGCCAGAGTTTTTGTTTTTTCGTCACGAAACTTGGTATATAGCATTCAATTAGCAAACGATTGAACGAGTTCGTTAACCACCAAAGTCGGTCCACCGGAAGGGGGGGTTTACCCCGAACCCAAAACACTAATTTGACTATGTCAGCCGTAATATTTGTTATATTTCAACGAAACTTGGTATTCGTAGTGGTAATATAGAGAGAAAAGTGAGATATAAAAATGAACTAAATCGGTTCATTAGAAGGGGGGGGTTTACTCCGGACCCACAATACCAATTCGCCACTACCAGCCGTGATTTTTGGTTTATTTCAACGGAACTCGGTATTCGTAGTGGTAATCCACAGGTAAATAACTGTTGTAAAAATAAACTAAATCGGTTCATTAGGAGGGGGGGTTTACTCCGGACCCAAATACCAATTCGCCACTACCAGCCGTGATTTTTGGTACATTTCGACGAAACTCGGTATTCGTAGTGGTAATCTACAGGTAAATATGTGTTGTAAAAATAAACTAAATCGGTTCATTAGAAGGGGGGGTTTACTCCTGACCCAAATTCTTAATATACTCATACCGGTCGTAATTTCTGCTGTATTGTAACGAAACGCAATATACGTCGTGGGTAACTCATGAGAAAGAAGTGTTGTAGAAATGAGCTGAATCGGTCAATCGGAAAGCGGGGGTTTAATTTGTAATATATTTCAATCGAAAAGCCCGCCACACGTAGGTTCACAAAGCCGCCACAAGGAGCGCTTTCTACCACTAGAGTGACTGTATCCTGTTCCTGCGTTAGACCAAAATACGATAATATGAGGTTTTTTGTATTTATTACGAAGTGTAATAGGTACCATGTGTAAACATAACTCTGGAAGCAAATTATTAATTGATCAGTTACTCATTACAAATTTAAAAGAGAACTATTCATGTTTTTATTTTATTTATGTAGGATATTTTAAGCAAATCGTTCTGGAAAGCAATCTACACTACCCAAATTCTGAGGAAAGTGCTTAGTTATGCAGCTCCTGCGTGACAGACTTTTTTATCTTATGTAAGTATGTTTAGGTTAACAAACCCCCAAAAAATATATTCAGCATTACATCCCTTCTTGTGTAGATAAGTCTGAAAATCATGAATTTTAAACATATAGGTGCTGGAAGAGTCGCAGTTTCCCAGAAGGACAAATGACTGATTCAGGAGGAGACAATTATTTCATAGACTTATATTCTGAAAAAATGTCACAATGTATGTTTAATAGGTATAAAGTTTCAATGGAATTTTGTTTTCACATGACAAACAAGCATTGTACATAGCCTCAGCAAGCCATCTGTAATTTTTAAAAAAGTGTGTAATTTAGGAAAACGCACTGCAGGATACATGCTGAAAAGTAAGAGGGGCGAAATCACCCAGGGCAGAAATTTAAAGTTCTTCTTCTTCATCTTCTTTATCCAACGCCTGTCCTTGGCTTCTCAGCCATTCGACACCGTGCCATCCAGTAAAGCCATGCGTGTCCTTCTGTGGTGTCATCTCCAGTGTTCGCCTGCAGGGCTGAGCAAGGTGTGCCGCCGTCCCGTCCTCTTGGGTGCACAGTGGACAAGTTGGAGAATCTGCTAAACCTATCCTATGTAAATGGCTCTGCAGGTAATCATGTCCTGTAGCCATCCTAAATGTAGCCACTGCAATTCCTCGGGGAAAATTTATGTCATCAAAATTTATGTTCTCGGCAAAACTCCAAATTAATTGATTAAAAAAACAAAAACAAAAAAAAAAAATATTTTAACCAATTGAAATGAATTTTCGAAAGATTGATAAGTACGCTGTGTTTTTAGCAACCCAATATATTTGGGCAGTCCTCTTTGTTTTGTTTGTTTTAAATAAAGAATTTCTCTCTATATATAAATATTAATTCAAGTATGGGAAAGTTGACTATGCGAAAGGATAAATTTAATTGAAGCATTATAAAATATTAATCCTGACAAAAAAAGTTATTAAAGCTTTTTTTAAAAAATATATATATAATATATATATATATATATATATATATATATATATATATATATATATTATTCAAAACTTTCTTCACAATGAAAAGGACAGTATTAATCTGATAAACTAAAAAGTCCAACTCGCAGGAACTGCGTCATCTTAGCGCGGTTCCGTTCTTATCCCTAGTGTCATTTGGGAAGATTGAAATAGAAACAGTTATTATTTTGGTTCAATCTTTCACTTTACCCCCGTAAACAAAGGCCCCATTACAACGGGCCAGCGTACCCTTTTACCTGGAATCCCACCCACCACTGGTTGGCCAATCCCACTACTACAAATAGTTATTTCACAGCATCAAATATCAAAATGTTTCTAATTTTATTGATTTCTTCTACTGTAATACTAGTTCTATAAATAAATGCAATTTAAAAACAACAAACAATTAAAATGTGAGCTAAACAACTATGAAAACCAGTTCAAAAGAAGAAAAGAAAACAAACACATTTGAAGTTTTAAGCGCTTATTTCTCCGATTGACAATGCCTAATCAAAAATGTCTTCAGAACATTTTTCATAGAGAATTTAGTAAGCTTTCAAATGGTACACAAATGGCTTACAAAGATTCTCAACCGTTTTAGAGATATTAAGGAAAATATGCGAAGTTCCCAAAATTTTTCATGCCTCTTAATAAAATATTTGATTCTAATCCTTCCTTAAATCCAAGCGTAACCAAAATTTAAACATCTTTGTTTACATGAATTTCAAACATGCAGAAAATATTTTAACTGAATCCGATGATTCTAAGTACCCAATCCAAAAACTTGATTCACCAACTATTTTGCCACTTTTCTAGAAAACAGTTGAAGCCATCGCCTTAAAAATGGTTTCATTCATTTTTCTAGGCCAATAAACCTATAAAACGAGTACTTGCAAGCATATGCAGTAAGCGGAATGATTTTTTTCGCACGAATTTCGCTCCAAAAACCATGTTCCGTTAACCATTTTTGAGGCCTCCAGAGCGTGAACAGACAAATATATATATATATATATATATATATATATATATATATATATATATATATACAAATTTGAACCACCATTATTTTCGGTCTCTAGGGGTTCTGGAACGCAAAATTCTCTAGTCGGCACTTCCGGATTGCATCATAAGGTCAACCTTATAAGCGGGGTTCCTCCTAAGTGGGGAGGGAGGAACCGCGCTAAAAAGCAGATCGGAATGGCTTGGAAACATTTAAATAATTTTTCCAGCAGTATTAGTATAAAGGATTCACGAATTAGTAATGTAAGGTTTGCATCCAATTACTTTAATTTGCACCTTTCACCAAATTAGTTTGGTAGAAAGTATATGAACATAAACTGACCTTGATTTTGATTTCTTCGTTTGTGAATTTCTCCTCATAAAAACCTCAGAAATGTGAGACACAGGGGTCAGGTGGGCTGTCTGGATCAAAATAAGTCAAGAAATTATTTTTCCAATACCATGAAGTGAGAATTATTTACCAAGTGACATGAAGTGATGTTTTCATTCAATGTAAATACCAGAACTAGTATATTTATTGAAGAAACAATAACAATGTTGTGTATTTAATTAGAAAAAAATAATAAAAACTAAAATTAAAATGCTGCTCTGGTACATAATGTGTGTGATATTAACCTTAATCCATGTTTGAACTTGTCGACTTGATTTTTATTCCATTTCTATATTTTCAAACATTTTCTCATTATAATATGTTAGTTTGATGGGGATGGGATAAGGTTTAGTTTAATTAAATTCTTACAAGGGGAGTATACAGCGGTGGGGTCACCGATCTGGACGATTTTTTTTTCTGGTGATTCTGCATCGAAAAATAGTCAACACGCGTCCGAGCGTTCTGTCCAATGAGCCTTAGGAGCCGAGAAATAAAATAAAATATGTTGAAAGTGCTTTATTTTTTATATAGAGTTTAGAAAATGATATGGAAATGATCTTTTCACCAATTCATTTGTTTGATAAAGCAGATTAAAGGAAAAATATAATCGTTAAACAATAATTGATATTTCGTCAAATAAATTCAAAAATGTGCTCACGTTTTCAAGTAAACTAGTATTATACATTTTTTTACACCAAAAATAATAGCAGATTTAAAATCAGCACCCCAAAAAACCCTAATGTGGTAAATATCATTGAAAACAAAAAATAATGATTTTTCCTAGTCTGGAAGACACTAAAAATTTGTAAGCGAAAAAGAAACGTGACGTTTTGAAATTCAATATCTTCCCTTGAGATAATCCGATTTTTATGTCATTGAAATCTTTCAAAAGAAGAAAGACCCCTTTTTCTAACCGTATAAATGACTATTGAATTATCTCAAAAGTACTTGCAAAAAATGGTTCTCAAAATAAAAATAAAATGTAAACGTTTATGCATATAACGTCGATCCCAGAATACGTAGAAACACCCCGATTGAAAGGAAATGTGTCACATTAGGGCCTTCATCGACCATCCCAGTTTGGTTTGAATCAGGTAAATATTCTTTGAAATATGGCCGGATTGTTGAATCCTTAACAAAATTTTAAGGGTCGGGGGGGGGGGCAGCGAAATTTAAAATACATTTTTTTTTATTTTTGTAATATTCCCAAAATTTGAATTTAGGGGTTTTTCAATGTACTAAAGACGAATCTGACATACGTTTTTAAATCAGCAATTTTTTTACATACTCGACTCTATAGAAGTCATTATTCTGCCAAAATATTCCATATACCTACCTTTAAAAAGTTATCCATTATAAAAAAAAATTGTTTTAAAAACGGATGTCAGATTCGTCTTTAGTACATTGAAAAACCGTATTTTAAATTTCGCTAAGCCTTGACCCTTAACATTTTAAACATTAATTATTGTTTAACGATTATATTTTTTTTTTAATCTACTCTATGAAACAAATGAATTGGTGAAAGGATCATGTCAATATCATTTTCTAAACTCGATATAAAAAATAAAGCACTTTCAACATATTTTATTTTATTTCTCGTCTCCTAAGGCGCATTGGAAGGAATGCTCGGACACCCGTTGACTATTTTTCGATGCAGAATCACCAGAAAAAAAATGGTCCAGATGAGCCCACCCCTGTATACTACCCTTGTAAGAATGTAAGTAAACTAAACCATATCCCATCCCCATCAAACTAACATATTATAATGCGAAAATTTTTGAAAATATAGAAATGGAATCAAAATCAAGTCGACAAGTTCAAACATGGATTAAGGTTAATATCACACACAATATGTACCAGAGCAGTGTTTAGTCAGTGAAAACCTTGCTCAAGTTTAACCTTAATTAATCTCTCACATAATATGAATCAATGGAGCCTTTACTGCAATGGTAGCACAAGCTAAAAATAAAACGAGGACAAATTGATAAAAGAGTAAAAAATAGTTTAATCATCCTATTGGAGTAGCTGAGCTAGAGAGTAGTCTTTCTCAATTTTCTAGACTTAACACTTTCAGGACCGATGGCTTTAAAAAAAATGTCCATCGGGCCCAAGTCTTCCTTTTGTATAGTTATTTCGGCAAACATATAAAAACATAAATAAATGAAGAAACTTTTGATATTATGTACTTTTAGTGGGTTAATTACAATTTAGTTGAGTGTCAAGTACGCCACGACAGCGGGCCCGCAGAAGGAATTGTTCTGGTGGATTCAGTATCATGCGATACCAGACGCCTAAACCTAGCAGGGAATAACGTAATAAGGTCCCAAACCAAATAAGAGGGTATACGACAAGGCCCGGAGAAGTGGGGATAGAAAGAAAGCCATGCTATCTGCTGACGCACACGCCCACGATGCCGGGCCCGCAGAACACATCTATCTGACGCATATGCCACGACGCCAGGCCCGGGCGTGTTAAAGAGATGCGATAACAATTAAGAAACCCTACAAAATCAAGGTAATTTAATTTCATGGAGTGCTGATTAAATTTTAAGAGTTACATATATAATATTCCTAAAATTGAAAAAATATTCAATAACTATTTAATTAATTGATAAATGATTTACCTTCTTGAAACAAGTGTCCTTGCTGACCTCTTTGATATAATATTTGACCCTGATTTATCTGTCTTTGTAGTACCATCATTTTGGGGATCTATAGAAGACTCCATAAGGTGAGATGTTTTACCAACACTAAAATAACAATATGTTTAAAATCAATTATATTTAAGAATAATAATATAATATTAAGATAATATAAACAACAATATTTATTATTCAGATTTTGAGGTCCTTAATCATTATCAGCCTACTTGGACATTGTCATTAACCAGGAGCTCTTAAATGAACCCAAAGTGCAGCTCCGCTTATGCAAACTAAAGTAGCCTAGGTCGTTCTCTATAAACCTTTAGGCTTTGAAATACTCGTAGGGCTAGATCATGCAGTGGTGTGGGGTAGCCTAGCGCCTGGAGTACCCTATGTCCTGAATACTTTTGTCACACGATGCTTCATCGGAAGATAATTCTCTTGTTCTTTACATTCCACTTGTTCCAGGTGTTCTCCAATAGAAATATTTTGCTATACATTATCAGAGCCCTTATTGTCATCGGAAGAAAACTCTGGTTCATTTTCACTCACACCCGTCAAATTCTTCTTCAGAATATATTTTCTTCAAAATATTTACACACACAATTGTTCAATTGAAAAGTACAAAATATACTAGAGAAATATGGAGGGTAAATTCCAGGTAAAAAGAAACAACGGTTCAGCAGTGAAAAAAGGGAGGGAGCAGGTATACGGACAAGCTGAGTAGTAGGAAGCTAGTAACAAAAGTGAAGTCCTATGCCCCCTATCGGCTTTGAAGCACACTTCAGCTTCTACAAACCAGTCTACAGATGGCAATAATAGAAGGGCTGATGTAATAGCTCATAGCAGCCAAGCACAAAAGAAGCCAAACTGATATATCAGTCAATAGCACTCGGGGCACTGCTCCCTCCAGACTGAAATATCAGTCCGTAGCACTCCCGGCACTGCAACCACCGGACTGATTTTTCAGTCTGTAGTAGCGTAAGGGTTAATTAACTCTTAGTGCGGCTTCTCCAGAAGTCAGGAGTGAAACATGCCCCCTGTGCTATTGGCTTCCCCAGCAGTTCTCGCTGATTTACAAGTTTTAGCACTGAATGCAGTTGACTTGAGTTGTCCTTGATTCTATCAGAAAGATTGTAAAGGAACTAATAACTCCCTGTTTTGCCACTTGAATTTGTTTAGGTGTCCTTTTTACTATATCTGATTGAAAGTTAAGGAATGATCATTATCTACCTGCAGACTGTACTTCGTCTATCTTCGTAGTTATTATCCTTTCTTCCCATTGCATCTGAGGAAGCCTTAGAAATCCTTTTGTGCATATTGAAGGATAATGACACTTTGTTATCAGTCTGGAAGGAACTACTCTCAAGTGTATTAAACATAAGAGATTAGCTCATCATGGTGGGGGAGGGGGATTTTCTATATAAAAAAATGTGTGTGTGTGTGTGTGTGTGTGTGTGTGTGTGTGTGTGTGTGTGTGTGTGTGTATGTATATATATATATATATATATATATATATATATATATGTATATATATATGTATATACACACACATATATATACACATATTATATATATATATATATTTATTTTTCAGACATATAAGTAGAACAAACAATTCTGAATATAAAATGGCATTTAATTACCTTCTGGATAATACAGATCGTGATTTCTTGGGAAGAAATGAGCCAGAGTTTTTATCAGCCAGTTTTGAAATTTTTAATGAAGTTTCATGGTGAAGATCAATGTTATCTTTAGGCCTGACAGTTTTTGGTGGGCTGGAATAACAACTTATAATTTAAAATATATTTTGCTATATTCTGAATGGAAGGTGTACCATAACATTAATGTATTATTATTTTTTTTTTTTTGTGTGTGCATCTGTATTATTATTGTTATTATAACTGTTACCTTGTATTGTTTGAAGTTATACGTGGCTTTCTCCTCAATACTTTGATTTGATTAAGTCTGTCACCTTGTGTCATATTTGCACTTCTGCTTCTATACTGTTTAAGTCCAGATGTAGATGGCTTGTTAGCCTGTTTAATAATAAAACAATTTGTAAAAATCTAAATAAATAATTAAAGAGTTAACCACAAATTATTTTAATGTAAAATTGGTGGCAAATCAAAAGAAAACAAATTAAGATGCTTCAACTCACATCAATCATACATTTTACAGATATATAAATCTGAAAATTCTTTTAATGAACAATGAGTAAATGTAAATTAATATTTCTGTATGGTTTAATATTTAGAGTATCAAACATTTTGATAAAATCAAGTCTAATTTTTCTCCAGTTAAAGTTTTTGATGTGAATTATGTATCAAAACTTATCAATTATAAGATAGTCTTCTAATAAATGTATTTTAATGTAGCAAAAAAGAAATTCATGAGTACCAGACAAAAATCATGTTAAAATATGCAGTAAGTCAATTTAATATAAAGTAACTAATACAAACCTTTTCCTCACAATTATCATCGGTTAATGATGAACAATTGATTTTGAACGTATCATCAATCTTCATTGAGTCTACTTTATATAAGATTCTGGAAATAGTATCTGGGAAGTGTAATAATTCACAGCCACTTGTTTTCTGAATGAACATATTTTTCAATTTTTTTGAGTAAATTCCAAACTTATGGACAGGAAATTTAAAAGCAGAACCAAAAGTTGATTCTCGATATCTACTTCCTAAATACCACATTGGTTGCTCTTTCCTAAAATAAAAATATAAATGCCAAATTATACATATTTATTCATATATATAAATATAGTTTCTTTTGCATCACAATGATCCAATAAATTTATTTAAGCTGTTTGTAAGTAAATAACAGCATTAAAAGAAAATTGTCTAGAGAACTTCTTTTCTATTTAATCAATTTTGCTAAGACTTAAAATTTGTGCTTATAATACCACATTTCCCTTTTTAGTACATTAAAATTTAACCCTTTTAGACACTTTAGTTTTTTTAGTGACTTGTCAAAACTTTTTTTTTTTTTTTTGTTTTGTATTAAGGGCAATATCAACCACAATGGGTCATGGTCACCCTGTGAAAGTAAGACCCAAGAGGGTACTTAACGTATTAGGTACCCTCTTGGGTACCTAATACGTTAAGTATTTCAAAACTTTGAATACTATTAGTGAATACTTATTTATGAAAGGATTATTTATGTACAAGGTAGGGTGTGTGATTATCCAGTTCTTAGCTAAATGCTAGAACTAAAGATATTGGAAATTTCCTCCATCTGTTATTCTGTCTGCACCTTTTTCCCTGTTATTTATGTAAATGTGGTTCAGTGAATTTGAGAATAGATTACAAAATTGAAAATTTGGAATTCTAAATTGGTCGTTCTCTTGGTTAGCTATAGAACATAATATCCAATTTTTTATTTTTTTTTAATTTTTTACGGCACACCGACATCTGGGCCATTAGCACCAACATCCATGGTGCAGCCAGGAATTTTCTCAACGAGATGTGAGATGAGAAAATTCCTGCTGCTGGTGGGACTTGAACCCACCACCTCCCACATGAGAATCTAAGGTGTTAGCCGCTAGACCGCAGAGACCCAAGAACATGATAAACATAAGATGAAGATATCAATCCCATTCAATAGAAGAGCTTCCTGTAAGGAGTCCAACTATCTTTCTTAAGTGTGCCCTTGCCGACTAGCGGAGTGTTTTGCCTTTTAGTGTGTTTCTTCCTTCTCTACATAGGGAGGCAACTTATTTATGAATCTGGAGATGCCAATAAGAAATGTCCATGATTCAGACCATTTAAGTTTTAAAAATATTGGTGGTTCAAATTTGCATATATTTCTATATATGTATGTATGTGTCTGTGTGTATATAAATATATATATATATATATATATATATATATATATATATATATATATATACACAGGGTGTCCCAAATAAGACGGCTCAAACTAATTTTGTAGCCAAACGGTTGGTCTCAGAAAAAAATGTCAGAGACAAAAGTTGTAGGGCTTGACCTAAGCTTTCTAAATATGTCAACCATTTAACATGTTGACTGCACATGTGCGTTCAGCACTAGATGAAATGTTGAGGTTTGCAGATGACCCCAATTATTATGCACATCATTTTGAAGGAAATGTAAAAACAAAACCTTGCCGCAAACTGCACTTCGATATCTTAAAAATCAAATGAGTTTCGTGCGATTCAAATTTTATTGTTTTAAATTAAAACGATTTTTTGTAGGCACTCACAGAGGTCGGTTATGAATGTGTGATGCATGACTTTGAGGTATTTTTTCCTCAACTTTCTGAAAAAAATATGGCCGATCCTCTAAAAGAATTATTTTTCCAAATAATATTAATAAAATTGAATATAAGGCATTTTTTAAAAGTATTTAGTCTGCATTTTTGTTTGAGACGTTCAATTTAAGTGATAACCCTATTTCATTGATAGATTAAATAATAAATAAAGCATCCATTTTACTGTATTTTTATTCCTTCAAAAATGAATAGTGTCTTCAAAGATGCCACCTTCAACATCCAGGTACCTTTGAAGTCTGGAACGTATGCTGTCAACTGCTCTCAATACTTGTTGCTTTAATATGGCTCTGGAGGCTTCAGCAATCTTTCCTTGCATTTGGCTTTTGTTTATTTATATGGTCACAAAAAGGAGTCTTTTTTTTTTTTTTTGAAAGATTTCAACAACGTAAAAATCGGGTAATCTCAAGGGGAGATATTGAATTTCAAAATCTCACGTTGGTTATTTATTACAATCATCAGAAACGGTATACAAAAAACTCTCTACAAAAAAATAGATTTAAATGAAAGGCCCCTCAAAAGTTGCCTTATTTATTATGGTTGAGAAAGTTATTTTCCTATGAAAAATCTATTTGAATCTGTAAAAAATCTATGTAAGAAAACGTTTTCTCAACAGTCATGCACAAAGTTATTCCAAGAGACTAATTACAATTCTTATTTACAGCCTAAAATATTTTAAAATACTATGAGAAAGTTAAATTCTGTAATAATAATATTATTATTAAAAACAATCATTTCTAATTATCTGGATGCTATCATAAAAAACATAAATAAAATGAAAGGACAGGAAATAAAATGAAAGTTAGTGATTTGCGATTTGCAGAATGGGAGAATACCTTTGTACTTCCAGGGATATATCTATCTTATCTCTTTTGGAGTTACTCACATGTAAACTGCCCTAATTTTTGTTCAGCAATGAATTACGATGAATGAGTGAAATCACCTAAATGGACTATTTTATCTCTGTTCGCATTCAATACAAAGCAAAAACACATTACATATACAGATGTCTTGTCAAAAACCTTACTTGATAACTTCTTTCCTGCCAGAATTCTTAATTTCTAAATCATGCCAAAATAAAAGTAACCAAGGTTCATTCTTAAATTGAAAGGGAAAATCATGTTAAAAAGATAATGTTCCATATAAATTATAATCATACTCTTTGAGCCATCGTTGTTGATGTCCAATTATAGAGCCTGGTCGACATATTCGAATCCAGGCAATAGCTTCCAAGAAGGTAAACTGGTAATGTTTCATAATATAACATCCAATGAGAGATCCAGTGCGACCAAGGCCAGCTGAAATCATTATAGACGTATTTATATAAGAAACTATAATAAGCAAAATGAATACATCTAAGCACGAGTGTTTCTTAAAATATCCCATTATTAAATTCTCTTAAATATGGCGGAAGATCAATAATGTATGATAAGATTATTTATCTTTCTATATATTTAAGGGAATTTAGTGATATTAAAAGTCACAATAAACATAACAGCCCATTATGTTTGTTTATGATGGAGCAGGTTGGAAGGCGGTTGAGTTACTAATTACGGATTTTGTATTTTAATGAGAAGATATCATTCCCCAGTTTTAATAATTTTAATTAAAGTAGCGGCGTTTCAAACATGTGTTCATCACAAGGCCATTTTTCATAGGATTCATTGAAATTACAGTATTTAAACTTTAAATTTGAAAAGTGATTGGTTGGTGGTCTGCTCCAATTAATTGTTTTTGGATGCTGCTTGGAAATGCTCCTTTATTTGTTTTCTTAGAGCAGGCCTTTATACTGCAAGGATTGTGCCATTGCTCATGTTCATATTATTTTCGTGTTTATAATTCTGATGGATTATCTTTTGTTTAGTGTGCCTTCCTTAACAAGTGTTCGGGCTTAGTCGAAGGTATCTGTCTAGAGTTCTCTTTGCAGTGTTTGTTGATTGCACTTGTTTTTATTCGTAGCACGCTGTCCCATTCTCTCAACTATATTCCTCCCAGTCTGCGCAAAATATATTAGTTGCAGTAGAGGAGGTAGATGCCTAGCTTGTCTTGCAATCACTGCTTGTCTTTTGCCTAGCTCAACCACTCGCTTATGTTATTAAGGGGTTTAAAGAGAGTTCTACACCATGATTATTAAATATGCACCTAATTTTTTCGCTGGCACTTTGGATGCAGGGTATTGTGACTCTGGCATTTCCTTCAGTTTTGTAACTACATATTATTCTGAGTTGAGGAGAGTGGACATGTGCAATAGAATATATGTGGAAATAGAAACTCGGTAAAAAAAAAAAAAAACGTGGTATCGATGCTCCAAGCACTCCAATGAACTATGATAGTAAAAATGCCACAAATGGAGTTCAAACCATCTGCAAGAATCTATCAACCCATTCTAGTTCTATATCACAATAAAACCAAAATACTTGTAGATAAAAGAGAAATGGTAACAAAAATAGAGGTGGTGACTATGAAATTCAAGTATTATATATTAGTCACACAATAATTATAAGACATTATAAGATGACCTTATTAAATGCCTGTTGATCTTTAAAAACTGTTAAATAAGGATTATTAACTAATTTTATACATGACAATTTTAAAAAATTTCCGTGAAACCAAGATGGAATAAGAGAATTTCAAATGGAACAATATTATGGAATAGGAGAATGTCAAGTGGAACAATATTATGGAATAAGAGAATTCCAACTGTGACACTATTTATTTGCAGATTACACTGGTTTACAAAATTGAACTTTTTGTGTGCCGTTCAATTGAATACTATATTTTTATACTGCTTTGAAGTTTCTGAATACGAAAACACGAATATACTTTTTTAATTAGCTCTTATTTTGAAAATATACCTAATATACAAAATTTGACTTTTAGTGATATGATGAAGTACAAAACAATTTATTAAAAAAACTATATTTGTTATTAGTTTTTACTTTTTATATCAATTTGGGAATTGTTAAATATTAACAAAATATTTAAACCTGTTTACTTAAAAATGTCTCTTCTTATCCATTAGTCTATTGTAATTGCTTCTTCTGAAATTCCAGCAGTAGTTAGTGGACATTGATGCATTCCGTCGACCCTGGTATCTCTTTTCCTATGTTGAGATATCTTGGTGGAATCGTTCACCATGTACATCAATTACATCACCACAGTAAAAAGGAAAACAAATCAAGATGAGAATGAAGAAAATGGATTTTAAGGGCTTTTTTCAACCCTACTATTGATACTTTTGAAGGAGATTGTTCACAAGTTCAACATAATTTCCATTTCTTTTATTGCCTAAAAGAACATGAACAACTGCTCTAAAAGATTCCCGTGCTTCTTTTTCAAAGCCCTGTAAAACTACATCAAAGTTTTGGTTCTTTTGAATCTCTCTTAATTCATGTTTGTACTATTAACACATTTACGCGACATAATGAAAACTATAGATTATTCACTAAAAATGTCAGAAAAAAATATAACCATATCATATTTTAACTGGTAAACGAAACACAGTCATCATTACTGGAACAAATAATAACATTTCTGCGGGTAATCTTAATTATTTGGAATTATCCGGATATTTGGTTTCCGTGTTGTTTGTATAAACACTAATTTGTGACCATTTGTGCGCTATTTGATGTTCATGCCATAGAAAAAATTTAATTCTAATGAAATTTTTAAAATCTGCATCAAATTTCCTATAATATCTCATGTACTTTGTGCAAACATTTCTGAAACCAAATTCACAGCAGCCACCCAAACAAATAACTTATCACGAAATATAGGTTTTTTATTTTTAATGTTCTACGCCCCGCACAAACCTTTGTTTGGTTAGTTAGATGGGACACTCAGAAAAGTTGCATTATTTCATTGCCATGACTAATTTGTGTTGAAGGCCAAAAAAGGATGCTCCATGGGTAAATTTTGGGCCTTTAACACACAGAAAAAAAAATAATGAGCGAAACATTTCGGCTTTTAATGAGTTAATTATTAAAAACCAAAATGTTTTGCTTCTTAATTTTTTATTTTTGGCTTTTATTGACCACAATTTACCCATGCAAAGCATCCTTGTTTGGCCTTCAACACAAACTAGCCATGGTACACACCCCTCAAGTATGGCAATTTCCTTCGAGACCACCCTGTATACTCTTATTCATTTTAATACAAGAGCAAAGCTGGATCTTCCAAGTCATGCAATGAATGACACCAAATAATTGACTCTTAAATATTTTGAAATTTATGGAGACTAATGAAAAACATTTTAAAACCTTGGAACAATAAAGGGTAGCACTTGATTCAGGAAGGTTGTTTGAACTGACTGATTGTAATACCTTTACAGTGGACCGCAACTGCTCCAGGTGCAGCCTCGCAATAGGATAAAAACTGCTTCAAAATATAGTCACTTGGTGTGCTTCCATCAACGAAGAACAAATCTTTATGTTGAAAGCCTGCATTTGTAAACCTTGATGATTCATAGATTTTCTGATTTAGACGTATGATAGTACTCACATTGTTCTTCTTAAAATAAGAAAAATAAAATTCGGGAGAATGGAGGGGGTAACCTAAAAAATAATAGCTATATTAGCAAAATGAATTTAAATGATAAATATACAATAGAAACAATGTTGTACCATTTTCTACTTTTGTTAGTGCATGTGGGCCACAAAATGCAAGGAACTTCTGAGGCACTATCCAGTTCAGATCTCCATTTTCAACTCTCTAAAAAGTGAAAAAAAAAGTTTTATTTTAGTTTTTTTTTTTAATCCTAGGTTGGAAATTTGGTGCCCCAATGTCCTGCAGCACTTACATACATATCCTATGATTTAGAAAAAATAATCATTTAAGTCAAATTATTGATTTAACATTACAGATTAATTAAAAATGACAACAAAAAATACTATGATATTGAGAAATTGAACGTTTTCTGTCACAATCATTTATTTCAGATAAAATGTTCAGAATATCTGCTCTATCATCAGCTCCCTGTTCTGTATAGAGACACCTGATCAGAATAAGGGTTTGGCTGAGACTCCTTTAACCAAAGCTAAAGAAAGCAGTGGTGTTCGAACCTGCGTGTCTCTCTCTCTCTCTATAGTCTTTTGCGTTTTTCTCGGAAACGAAGCAAAAACAAGATATATGCCAAAGGACTTTTTTACTTTGTTTATTCATTCTGTATCGATTCCTGAAGTTTTGTCATTTTTTTAGACACACACACACACACAGTAATATTACACCCTACCTATATTACAAAGCACATATTCTTCATAAAATAACATACCTCATAATGCTCATATTCATCCACATCAAAATCTTCAAAATTGAAGAAGCCTAAGTGATATGCCTTAAAGACAGCTAGAAGACAATCATGTAAACTTATGCGGCAAAGAGTAAGTCCACTTGAAGCATCCCTAAAAATATTCAATGATGAATACAAGTTAAAATTAATGAGTACACATAATTATAAACAAGGCATAAACAACAAATTAGTTTATTAAAGGAATATATAAGCATGCAAATAAAGTCCCATCAAATCTTCACCCACATACTTATATTTACATGCAAGAGTAAGCAATAGTCAAATTTAAAAAAAAAAAAAAAAAAAAAAAAAAAAAAAAAAAAAAAAAGGTGAGTTAATGCCTGACATTTTCTCACAACGCAAAGTTCATAATAAGCCTGAATATAGCCAGTTAAATGTATTAAATAACTTTTCACATGAGTAGGAATAGAAAATATATATATATATATATATATATATATATATATAAACTCAGATATATATATATATATATATATATATATATATATATATATATAAAAAGGCATCATTAAATAATAATAAATCTAATTATTCTGAGTTGTTAAGGCATGATATTAGATTATAACAATAACTACTTCACACGGATATTTATGCATACTCACTACACAAAATTATTAAGCAGTGTGATTTCACAAAAGTCTTTAAAATATTCAATCATAAAAAGATTAAGTAATATTCAAGATTAAAAGATTAATTAATATTCAATCATTATTTTAAATAGTAAATTTTCATAATGTTTTTCCCAAAAAAGAAACCTTATTAATTATTAAAACATTTCCTTCAAAAATAATAAACAATTAAAAAATTGATTGGTTCCAGTAAAAATTTCAATATATGAAAATGAAATACTTTACAACCAAAAACTGGCTATCAAATACTCATACATGATGGTCCTATTTTTCAATTAAACGTGTCAGGGAAGGCAAAAGGTTGGACAAAATGATCTGCCAACCTAATAA
The DNA here is from genome assembly GCA_946811695.1 of Gonocerus acuteangulatus. Lineage (NCBI taxonomy): Eukaryota > Metazoa > Arthropoda > Insecta > Hemiptera > Coreidae > Gonocerus > Gonocerus acuteangulatus. The sequence goes on along the minus strand of OX328132.1, from coordinate 116,777,969 downwards.
TTTATCAAATAGTTAAATGTATAGAAATACTTAAAAAATAAAACACATTCGTAATTTGACAATATAGCAATAATAATTGGCAATAAATAAAATATAAACTTTGGTCAAATCTTGGAAGAGGGCAGAGCTGACATTTCCAATTTCCATTATATAAAAGTGACAAGAGAGAAGAGCATTGAAACAGTAACTTACCGGAATGCAACAAAGGGTAAATTTACTCCTTCAGTCAAAAGCTTATAAGCTTCATCTGGTGTTTTTTTCAAATATAGTATCTAAAAATATTAAATTATTATTTATAGCGAGAAGAGCATTAATATACAGCTTATTTACAAAAAAAGAACCATATCTTGGAATATTTTGAAACATTTTGTATACTTTTATTAACTAAAATTAAAAAGAAAGTATAAATGAACATTTAACATTTAATCTTATTTCTTAGAATAAAAAAAAAAAGGACCAGAAAGGAAATTCAAAAAGCAACAGAATCCGTAAATATCTCAAAAAAGAAAGCATAAGGCATGTTCAGCATCATTTTTAATAAATAAACAGATAACATTAAAATAAAAAATATGTATACTATTAAAAATCACCCTAAAAGAAACTTCATTAAAATTTAAAAAAGGAAATAAGTATACATACTAGGATATTTTCACTATTAATAAAATATTCTGTAATGAAATATCAGATAATCCCATTAGTAATGTCAGCTTTTAATATTATGTTCCCACCATTTCAATTTATTTTGTTTATAATAGATTAAATACATTTATAAATAAATACAATTATATTTATCATATTTTGGTTGATGAAACTTATTAATTCTGTGGTGAAATTTCATTTGAAATGGATCTCCCAAAACACCACTTATGCAATGTTATGCTTTGGGAATTAAATAAAGGAGAAAAGGCTGTTTCAATTATCGAAAACTTGTAGTCATATATGGTAAAAATGTCATTAGTGGGAGACAAGTGCAGCTTGAACGATTTCGAGCAGAAAACCGCAAGCTTCAAGAAGTGTCTTGTACAGTTTGACCAACAGAGCTCGATAAGGAACTTCCGCAGGCTACTGTAGAAAAAATCCTGTTGTAACAGCCGAAGAGCTAGCAGAAAAACTTAGATCCACACATTCTACAATCCAGCGACATTACTTATGGGATGACTTGATCTAATGTCCAGTAAACAAATAAAATGGTAAAAAAAAGTAAAGGGAAATATCACAAATATCAACCAGCAACCACGATAAAAAATACTGATGAAGAATACATAAAAATAATAGAAAATACTTCAAAGTTAACATCTCATCAGTAAACTTGATATTCCATAGCCTTATTTAATATAGCTTTGCAAGAAATGGTATTAATCATCCAAAAATAATCAAAAAGTTATTTTCACAATTTCACAAAAGAATGTAGAAGATTCTTCATCAGAGAAAGTTTACCAACAATTACAAATGTTTCCTGCTCAAAAATAGATAATTCATATGTATTTTCATCTGTTGAATTCAAAAATTACATATTAGCTCTTGCTTTGGAGACAAAGTGATATTTCATATTTTATGAGTCAACAATTTGGGGATTTTTTTTTTTTTGAGTTGTTACACCTGTCAAATAACAAAAAAAACAAATGCTCTTCAGCAGTTTGTAATTCATAAACATAGTTACTGTAGCTGTGACTGTAAGTTTCATATAGTTTCTGAGTTAATTAATGCAGAATTTATGATTTGAGAGTGCTTATGTAGAGAAAATGTGTAAATATGGTGAATAATTTTTGTTATATTTGTGGTGAAATAACATTTTCCTCACAGAAATGCCTCTTGTAAAGACTGCCAATCAGCATTATTTCAGTATTAATGTAGGGGATCAGGATAAGTCTTGGCCTCCACCTGTATGTTGCAACGGATGTTCAGTTACACAGCAAGAATGAAGAAATGATCAATGGCTTTCGGTGTGCCTATGGTTTGACAGGATCCTACAAACCAAACAGATGACTGATATTTCTGCTTGATTCAGCCAATAAAGGCAGGATTGTCTATGAAGAAAAGAGGAACAGTACAATACCCGAATCTTCGATCTGCTAGTAGAACCATTCTGCATTCAGATAGCTTACTAGTTCCTACTACACCCGAAAAATGTGTGTTAGAAGTAGATAATGTAGACACTGTGGAACAAAAGGAAGAACCAAAGAAGCCCTCCTCATCCCATGACACTGATTTTGAGGGGAAGTATGATAAACCACTCATTAGAGACCTTGGCCAATTAAAGGAGAAGGCAGAAATTCTTTGGTCTCGACCACAGCAATGGAATCATCTTGAAAGTGATGTCAGAATCTCACAGTACAGAAAACGTCACAGGGAACTGTTTTTGTTTTTTAGAAGAAAAATAATTTTGTTGTTTGGTGTGACAGTATCGGCTTGATGAAATCTTTGAATTTAACAATGATCCAGCTGAATGGAGGCTATTCACAGAGATGTTTGATCTGTTTTTCATCCTAGTTACTTTGCTATTCATAGACCCCTCCAAGCTTAGTTTGAAAGCTGTGTTATTTCACAATGGCAACTTTCTTTTTTCTCTTATCTCTTTATTATGCAGTTCACATGAAGGAGACAACTCTCTTGGACTCACTCAAATATCATGAACACAAATGGAAAATCTATGGTGATCTAAAAGTCATTACAATACTATAAGGAATGCAACTCGGGTACACAGAACATTGCTGCTTCTTATGTATGTGAAACAGTAGATTTAGGAAATTGCATTATATTAAAGGAGGCTGGCCTGCAAGAAATCTTAATCCTAGCAAGAAAAATGTCGTAGCCAAGCCTCTCATGGACCCAAAAGATACCCCCTTCCCCTACTTATCAACTGGGTGTCATAAAAAATGTTGTCAAAGCTATGAACCAAGAAGGACGGGGCTTTAAGTACATAAGAGAAAAATGTCTGAAAGTTAATTATATAAAAGTTAAGGAAGGCATTTTTGTCGGGTCACAAATTGCAGAAGTTATGAAGGATCTTACATGCACGATGACTAAATCCACCAGAGCCAACAACCTCTTCAGAGCTATCGAGATAAAGACAATGGTCAAAAATATTATATGAAAATAGCAGATTATGAGAGATTGCCAACAAAAAAAAAAACCTTTAAAACAAGAACTTCACTTACAAAATTGATTTTCATAAATAATTTTATTTTATTATAAATCAAGTAATATTTTTTTATTTAACACTTAAAATGATTAATTATAATACTTTACAGGTTATAAAGTAAATAAATCTTTGAACAGCAAAAGAAACATATCCTAAAATGCTTAGCCTGCTAAAAGCAGCTCCAACACTTGTGCTGCTAAAAGCTAATTTCTTTACTTGAGGATGGGTGGATTTACGGAACTAGTACTTACTCTAAAGTCTGATATTCGGCAGTATTTTTATGTTATTGACGCAGCCACTGGTGGTCCAAAGCCCTTGTTACAATGGGGATAGGAAATTTATTTACCTAACATTATTTAGATGTATTCTATAAAATAATATGAATAGCAAACTTAAAGAATAATAATTGTTTTAAATATTGAGTAATAAAAAAAAACTAGGCAATATTTTAGTAATTACAAGATAATTTCAGACAGCTATCAAACAATATTGTTTACAAATTTGAAGCGTTATTATTAATTTATTTCCACAACATAGTTTTAAAAAGAAAGTGAAAAAACAGTCAGTGCATCGTAAATAAGTCAGCACACAGGGATCGGCAAGATGTAGGCCAATTTAAATGTATTTGTAGAAACAAATTGAGTCTTTGTTGAGAACAAAATATACAGGCAGTCCCCAAAATAAACGGCAAAAATTCAGGAATCGATGCAGGATGAAAACAGAAAAACAATTGTGAATAGGCAATCTTTCATAATAACTATATAAAAATCATTAAAAGTATATGTTATACCTTTCCATTCTCTCCACTTACCCTCCCACCCCACCCCTAACTCCTTTAATCCCCCCCCCCACACCAAAGTAACTATGTATGCGTCCAGTGTTAAATTTAAAATGTTTTAAGAATTTAAAATTTATTTTTATTAAGAATTGAAAGTTTTTTTGGTTTTGTGTTTTATCACTTTCCTCCGAAGAAAAGAAGCTATTCTAAGTTATGTTGAACATGCAGCTTTACATGCCGTCATTTAATTTTTTCGACCAAGGGGATTTTTTGTAGGTTTTGGGGAGGGGGGAGATAAAGCATGTACATTTAATATAGGAATTATGAGAGTACGCCTATTCATAATTATGTTTTAGTTTTTTGCGTTATCCTCGGAAACAAAGCAAAAACGAGAAAAATACCAAAGAACTTCTTTTCTTTTTTCTTTCATCCTGCATCAATTCCTGAAGTTTTGCCATTTATTTTGGAGACACCCTGTATCTTCACAAACAATATTTTAAGTTATTATTACTTATTCAGTAATATGGACGGCTGAAATAGTGAGAACAGTATGTTAGAATGACTTCATAACGCATACCCCTTTTTTAACAACAGAAGAAATTTAAAGATGCTAAATTCGATGAGCTAGTTATTTTACTATGTAACTACATATTCACCTTTCACCACTATCATCTACTGTTGAAGATTTGACACACATAGCTTCCACACACCACCACTTTCCATCCTTCTACAAAATGTTACTAGCCATCAATCTTAGCCAACAAAATTTCTGTCTAAACGTATTTATGATTTAAAAGACTGGCCAACTATTATCCCTTAGAAAAAAATACAAAGGGAAAAACTTAATTCATTAGAGTATTGGTAATGGAAATATAAGGGAGCGAGTTTGACTCAGTGGTAGAACACTCAACTCATTTTGTCTTTTTAACCCTTTCCCTCCTGCTGACTGCTACAGCAGTCGAGGCGCACTGTTCCCATAGAACGGTTGACTGGACTAGCAGTCGAGAGGCATTGGGCCCCCAATAAGGTCGACTGGTAAAGCAGTCCACTCCTCCTCTCTCAATAAAGGGGGGAAGGTTTAGCTATTTGCTTTTCCACCAGATGTTGGGAGAATAACGTTTTGCGAAGAGCAAGGTAGGGATACCTGGGTCGTACTCGCTAGGTGTCCCTGCTGCTTTGATGATGAGATTTTTTTTCTTAATTTGGAGATTTTTCAAATTAATATCTAAATTAATAAAATAATAAAAAGAGTTTTTTTTAATTATTTGGGCTCATTGATTAGGAAAATATATCTATATCATAAAACAAATTTCCGCCTGCTGTAAGAAAAGGGTTACGAAAGATATAAACATAGTAACCGAGCAGTGTGGCCACATTGTTTTAATGGAGCTTTCCTATTCTTCAAATTAGGAAAACATTTCTTCTTTACATTTTTTTATTGTAACACAAAATGAAAGAATGTAAGATGCCTAATCAAGAATACAAAACAATTTGAACTAAAAAAAACAAAACAGGTAGTACTGAAGCAATACAAACTTTGGAATACTTAATGCATATCCTATTTTATGAGAAATACTATAGTTTTAAAGGAAAATTACATTCTGACCACATATATATGATGTTTCAAAGCTAAGAAGGTCATAATAAGTTTTACTTCTTACTAATCTATAAGTTCAATGACAATAGGCAGAACAGACATAATAAATATAGCGTATATGATTCCTTCTATGATAGAAAAGCAAAAGCATTTAAAATTCCCAATATATCATGCTCAAGTTAATCATATGGCAAAGTATTACTCTTTATAAAAGTGGTTATAACATTAATTGTTTCATTTAAGTTTTTTTTTCAATTTAATAGGCACTGTAACACACTCACTTACACCAAATGTTCATGCACACACAGTTACACAGATCTATTTTATACATTTAAAAATACAAGAAATAAAACAAAACTGCTTGTAGAAGGCAAGTTTATCTCAACGGAATGTTTAAAAAAAATAAAATGCATGACAAGTTAAGCTGGACATTGGATAAAAAGACAACAAGGCATCTAGAAAAATCTTCATTGAAAGTTTCAGCTTTCTCTAATTGGCAGTCTCTTTCAGCAATAATACCTTTTGTTGCAAAATACCATAAGTACCAGCTACATTAACACTGAAAGAAATATAAAGTATAATATTGCCTGATGTTTGGCTAGAATATACTAAAGAAAGAATTGTTTATTGAGATAAATTTCCTTTATGTGTGATATTACTGTTATCAAAAAAGCATTTTACTCTTTTAATTTTCCAATGTAAAATTATCATACTTCACTTGAAGCAACATATTACAATGTACATTCATTGTAAACGCAAAATAAAAAAAATATATATGAACTATACAATAAAGTAAACATTTGACATAAATTGCTGCTCGAACTAGAACAATGAAGTCTGACATGTATCTAAATCCATCATACACTGCCTGATACTTCTTTTCAAAAAATTTTGATAATTTTTGTGACTGACAAAATGAACAAAGAAAAATCTATGCAAAAAATTAAAATTAATAGCTTTAATCGGCGCTAATGGCCGAGATGTCGATGTATCGCAAAAAAAATAAAAATAAATAAACAATAGCCTTAATCAAATAGAGTAGTTAATTTATAGCAGCCCTTTAAGACACTTAATTGCAAGCTAATATAAATGAGGACAACATTTATTTTGAAATTAATTTACATAATATCACACAGTGTAAATTAAGCTGAAAAAACAAAACAAGTATAAGTCAAGATTTTTGCATGGCTTTTCACCCAAGCGCCTACAGAAGTGGTCCAATGTATATAACAATTTCACATCTGATTTAAAACATCAAATTTGCTAACCAACAGAATGAGCCTATTATATTAACTATAGGGTCATTAATGCCATAGAATGGACCTTTCATTTTACTTGGAGGTGGCCTATTATATTCAGCATTCTATTAATAAATGATTCACTGTTATTTGAACATTACAGGATTCACAAATTGGGAATGGTTCTTAGGAAAAAAGGAATGAATTAGTTAATCTTGAGAACATTGTAAATCTGTTTTACACTGGTGAGTTCATTCAACCAAAAACTTCATACGGACCGGTTTAATATACAAATAAATAAACTTTCTAATTGCCATCTACCACGATTTCCGTGATTAGTTAAAAAAATATTTTTTATAAAATCCTCTTTTACAAATAGCCAAAATTTTAAAATATTAGTTTTGATGTCAGTGAAACTAATAAAATTCTAATATTTTACAATTTTTTTCAAAAGCAGTAAAGGATATATCATTTTAAATAGTTTCATTTCATTTCCCAAATCAAATAATCTATAAAAAATGCATCTGAAAAGCCATTTAAGTTCCGTTTTTCTTAATGCAGATTATGGTGGAAAAAATTGTGTTTGTGTTGGTATTTTTAGCTAGTTAATGAACTTAACATTCTGTTGGTTTTTTACAATGAATTTTTATTCTATATTTCATTAAAAAGGAATATTTATCTACATGCCACAGCATAAACAGAAAAATTCATGTATACACACATGCGCACACACAAACACAAACACACACACACACACACACATATATATATATATATATATATATATATATATATATATATATATATATATATATAGTTGTGATATCATCCAACATAAAAATTGCTAAATTATAGAAACATAAATAATACAGTGAAAAGCTAAATTAGGGAGGGGGGAGAAATAAAAGTTAAAAAAAAAACACTTACAATGAAAAACGCAAGTTCTTTTCATCACAATTTACGAGAAATAGGCTAATAAGAGTATGTGACAGGTCCTCTAAGTAATTGACCACTCAAAATATCTTTTGTAATGCATAAGGATTAGAAACCGCTCAAGAAGTGACATTTTCGGTTTCTCAGTAAAAGAAGAGCTCCAGAGCCCCCATTCTATTTTTACGTCTTCCTAGCATCCAGTGGGATGTTTAAGACTATTCTGGCAAAACTGGCCCTAATTTGAAATTTCTGAACTAAAAGCCACTACCAAACAATCGGTGATTGTTTGCTAAAGATTTAAAGAGAGAGGAAACTCATTAAAAATAAATTTGCTGTGCTGTTACAAAGAAAAAAACTATTCACATGATTCTGTAAGAAGTATTAAATCCTAATAATATAAATATCCATAACTTAAGGCATTCCAAAGATATGACAAAGAGAAGTAGAAATGGTAGAAAGGTTATAAATAAAAATAATTTCTTAGACAGTAGTTTTCAAATAAATAAATAATACTTACTGCATATGAAGCTATAAGAAAGGCAGCATTAGCACGTTTCTGAGGTTCAACAGTTGTGTAATGGACGATTTTCCGGTGACTCTGAGATGATGCCTGAACAAAATTACATGAATATAAAAATTACTAGTATGTTGAAAATGTAAATAATTTAATGAAATCATACATATCATGTATAAATACATTTTTTATCATCAAGTTTTAATTTTATTAGAAAATAAAATGAAAGTTTAAATACTGTGTTCCACCGAGTTTTGAAAATGGAATTCCCTGACATTTCCCTGACTTCCCAGATAGTGATAATTGATAGTAATTGAGAGATTTGGTATTAGAGTGTACATAATAAATAATAAAATAAAATTGTTGTAGATAATTCCATGAGTTGCGAAACATGCACTAACTTAATATGGTAGCTTGCAGGAGTTAAAAAAAAAAAATATGCAAAATTAAAAGACCGAGTTCAGCATGCTAACTAAACTTGCAAATCATAATGACACTGTCATAAAGTGAATATTTTCAAATCTAATAGATATGCAAATATTATTATATTAATCAGAACAATACAAAAATTAACTAAGAAGAGTTTTTATTTATTGACGACAGATTATTACCCAAAAAAAAAATCAGTCCCGTAATTACGGACTGATTTTTATTTATTACCATATATGGTTAAAATAGGGTAAATGGCCCAATAGTTGACACTTTAAGGAAGGGTTATTTTACTTAAAATAATTCTTCGCTTAGTTTTTGAAGATAATAAATTTTGAATATATCACATTCTTCGTCAGCTCATTCTCTATGAAATTCACAAAAAACAATTTTAGATACATTAAGTATTTCAAGTAAATTAAATCAATAAATGCTGCCTTACTCTGGTCCTAATGTTGACACGTCTGTAGTAGGTCGGTGCCTAAGTTTGACTTTTCTGTTCCTAAGGATGACAGTGAGGGAAAATGAAAATAATACAACTTTATTTATTATTTTTTTTTTTTTTTTTTTTTTTACGGCGCATCTACATCTAGGTCATTAGTGCCGACATCCAGGGTGCAGCGAGGAATTTTACCAGCGAGCCGTGGGATGATAAAATTCCTGCCGGAGGTTGGGAATCGAACCCACCATCTCCCGCTTATGAATCCAAGGCGCTAGCCATTAGACCACGGGAGACCCCTACAACTTTATTCTTTAAACAAACAACCAAATTGTATTGAAAACAGAAGGAACAATGAAAAATGTAATGAATTCAAAAGATATCCTTTTCGAAAAACAAACAATTTTGTACAATTATTTTTAACTGAAAATCATAACTAGGAAGAATAACAATATGCCTCCGAATTTTACCATGTAGAGTCAGTGGTTCTGGAAATTAATGTATTTTATCCAAATACTAGAGGATTGGTAAGTTTACAAGTAATTTGGCTAGTAGATATTGGAAAATCATGCCATCAGCGGAAAAAACATTTTTTATTCTATTGCGGGCAACAAGGGACAACTGCATTGGCGGAAATCCACCTCACCACTTGTCAAACATATTTCCTGTGCTGTTTTTCCTTCAACTAGAACTATACAATAATCACCTGCTCTTATAATGTTGACTTTGTTTATAACTTGCTTATTACAGCCATTTTCATCTTTCATCCCTTGGTCATTTTTGAACAATCGCTCTTCTTCTTTAACTTTTTGTGTAAACTTTGATCTGCATTCTTCTCATATTCGTTATTTGTGGTTTTATCTAGCTGACGTGCTGCCATTTACTTACACATGTTGATTCTACACAGCTCATGTTAGCGACGTCCTTCCTTCTTGAGGGTGATTGGTGGAGTCACTATCTTCCTCAGTCTTGGAGTTTCTCACTTTATTTTTCAGGCGAGAAGTATTTAAAAGTTATTTCTTGTAAGGAATTTTTCTTCTTTTTTGTTCAATCTAGGCTTGGCTCTTTCTTTCTTGGCGATTTCAGCTGTGTTTTTTTTTTTTTTTTTTTTAATGCAGGACTTGCCATATGGTTGACGCTCCATTCATGAACTTTTAGCTTCCAACCTTCTTTAAATGTTCGGAAACCTAATACATACATAGATTGGATGATGTGAGAAGCATTTGGAGGTACCGCCACTAATAACCATTGTACCACAAATAGATTAAGAAGTTGTGTGGCCATTTCAAATTGCAGAAAACTATTATAAAAGGTTGTCTGTCAAAATTAGGAACAGAATGGCAAAATTAGGAAAACATGTTGTCAACTTAAGGTTCCAGGCATAAGAAATTAATAAAATCAGGATACATGAATTTCTAATAAAAATCTCAACTAAATGTTTTAGTATGCATCACTGACAACCGTTTTCCTAAAGTTGACATTAGTGTCAAGAAAAGGAGCCCTGGTTGTTTATTGTGCTCCCAATGTTGACACTAACATAATCTCAAGATTTTTTTATTTAACTTGAGTCAAACCTTTTACACTCCATAATTTAAGTATCATAGAGTTCATAGAGATCACAAAAAAAAAAAAAACAATTTAATGCACGCATTACAAAAAAAACTTCTTAAAAATATTCTTAGTCTCTTATCAAATTCATTAAGTGAAGAGAGCAGCAGGAGTTGACTCGAGGATTTTTCATACTAAAATGGCTGCAGATGTTATTAACGGAGTTGCATAGTTGATCGGGTCAATCAACATTATTCTTCAACAACTGTTCTTTCATTTGGATGCAAACTTATTGAATTCTCTTGAATCTAATTGTTATTTTTCAAATTTAAATTTGAAGTGTCAACTTAAGGAGTAGTGTCAACGATCGGGTCATTTACCCTATAGGTATGTCAAATAGTGCTGGGAATTTAACCCAACAGATATCTAGTTAAAAAAAAAAAAAAAAAAAAAAAAAAAATCAGTCCCATAAAAGGCCACGAGGGCCCTGAGGATCAGATACTATAGAGGTATCTGATTCATGACCATACGGCACACTAGGGAGATAGTATGGTCAGTAATATGCTCCGGCCGTCTAATTTTCCCTTTGGCTGCTTCGACTGCTATAGAGTCATTAGCACCCAAGGTACCCATTATTAAATTAATTAAAGGCTGGGTTGGCCTAGAGACAGTCAGGGAGGCCGAATTCAACCAATGAACCAAGACACTAGAAGAAAAAATCTTTAGTGCTTCCTCGGGATTTGAACTCAGGTCCTCCAACTTATTAGTCCAGTGCTCTACCACTGAGCTAACCTCGCCCCTGATATCTAGTTAATAGCCTTAAAAATATAGCAAAGACCATGTTTTTTTTAAGATTCATCACACAATCCGGACAGCCTCCCACATGTTGCGTTACAGAGACCAAAATATTTCAAATAAGAAAGTGAGAAGAAGAATTGGAAACAATTTATACATACAACGCAAGCAATTTTTCCCTTTTTTCTGTTCCTCCCTTAAAAAAAAAAAAAAAAAAAAAAAAAAAAAAAAAAAAAAAAAAAAAAAAAAAAAAAAAAATACTTTCCCAGACTTTTTTTTTATAATTAAATTCCCTGAAATTTCCCTGTCGGTGGGAACCCTGTAAATAATGTTTTCATTCTTAGAGAGTCCACACTCATTTTTTGAAAATATAAATTCATTTAATTTGATATTATATACAAAAAATATTAATTATTTACCAAATATCTTACCTTTCAACAATGGAAATCCATATTAATTATTAAAAATGAATCAATCAGAATTCAATTTTGAAAATATGTTTCTACTTGTCAATCATATTGACTGGCTTGCAATTTTTGGTATTTATGAATTAGCATGAAATGTAAAATAAAATTTCATTACTACTATTATAATGAAAACTCTTCAGCAAATTAAACACAAAAAAGAAAAAATTATATAAGTCGCTAAGTCCTAGATAAAAAGTTATAAACAAACCTTCCGTTTTCTGTTGAGCTTTTCACAATACCTGAAGAGCATCGCTAAATTAAGAGGTCCAAAATCAGAAAAAAAGTTTTCATAGACCAGTTCCTCATCGATACTGAAATAATGTGTATTGGAAGTGGATTTTGGTTTAATCGTCGTTCTCAATGTGACAAAATACAAGCTGTCTGGAATGTACAAAGAAAAAAGATTAGTAAACAATTATACTGCTTATATAGGTTCTTTAGTAGGACAAATATATGAATAAATGTTTAATAATTTTAATACTTAGAAGAAGGAAAATACCTTTAATAAATTCTACTGCAGATACAAGCACACCATTAGCCTGATCCATTTTGTTGAACTATAGATTTTCTGAAGAAAACCAAATAATTTTGAAAACTGAAATAAAAATAAGAACTAAGCGTTATGATTAACTAATAAAAGACAAAAGCCAACACTAAGTCAATTATTTCTTAGCACAAAACAAAATTTACTCACATAATATATTTTTAAATGTTTTAACAACTTTCCTAATTGAGGAAATAACAATTAGTGCGATGTAGAGCAACACACTCTCTCATTTGTAAAACATCCTACTCAACTGTCTCAATTTATTAACACCAACGCAATTTTAGTGAACATCCCTGTGTTGTCTGATCTCATTATTCCACGGCAACCCACTTCCCTTTATCAGAAAGGATATTTATAAGCAATCATTAAATGCGACTAGCATGCCAATGAACATCTCACATAAATAAACTTATTATAAAATTAAAATAACAATCGTAACACATTAGCTTAGGCGCCATTCGACAAACAATTTACATTATAACCAACCAAAGGTTTCGGATATTCCAAAGAGGACGATAATTCATAACTTCTTCTAATGTTTCCAAAGTGTCTTGAAAATGCAGGGGTCGAAAATAATTGTTAACTTTTATTTTAAAAAGTGTTTTTAAACTTTGACTTTTATTTTAATTTTTAAAAAGTAACAGTTCGAAAATAACTTTTTCGTTCTAAACTTGGTAATTCTGAGCGAGAACTGCCCGAACCCCGATCTTCATGAAACTTTGTATACTTATTCATTTTAACCTAATTAAGAATAAAAACGTAAAAAAAAGCTGGCGGTAACGACTAGAACAGTATTTATTCAGCACTAAAGTTGACTGTTATACAGGTTAAAAGCTAGTGTAAACCATTGAGTTAGTAGATAGTGGAGGGAGTGTTATCTATCTTCCAAAGCTAAAAAAGTGTAGGTCTGAAATCGGCCATGCCAGTGTGACAAAAGTACCATTAGTGACGCGCGAAAATTTGAATCTGAATATGATCGTAAACAAACAATGAATTTGAACGAATATATATATCATATTCTTATTGATTTATATTTATGCACATATATAAATGTCAAGTTATACGAATACGACACATAAATTCGTTTAATTTCATTGTTTGTTTACAATAATATTCAAAAATTCACCTTTTCGCGCGCTTTTTGTCACACTGGCATGGCCGATTTTAGGCTTCAACTTTTATCGTTTAGACTCCCTCCCCTCCCTTCTAACTCAAAGGTGTAAACGAAGTATTTGTAAACATGCGCTTGCGCGGGAATGTCAAATTGGGAGAGCCAGAATTGACCTAACTCCGATTTTCCTAAAACTTCGTATACTTATTCAATTCAACCCAATTAAGAATAAAAACGTGAAAAAATGTCACAAACGACTAATTGTTTTTGCCATTGTTGTGAAACAGCTCGTAATGTTATGATACAAGTCGTTTATAGCCTGTATAACACTCAACTTTAGTGCTTAATAAATACTGTTCTAGTCGTTACCGCCAGCTTTTTTTACGTTTTTATTCTTAATTAGGTTAAAATGAATAAGTATACAACGTTTCATGAAGATCGGAGTTCGGGCAGTTCTCGCTCAGAATTAGACTAAACTTTTCCTAAAAAGTTTTTTTTAGTGTTATTTTTCAACATAAAAAATAAAAGTTTTCAAGTAATTTTTATTAGAAAACTTAATAGGAAAATGTTTAAAGCAATAAATTGAAGCGACTAATATTTATTCTTTGTTTTATATCAACAAATATATTTCAGTAAATCAAGAAAAATAAATTTTTAGACAAAGAACATTTCACTTATTTCGAAGAATTAATTAAATGTCAATAATACTTTATCTTGTAATATGGTGGAATATAGATTACATCTATCATTTAATATATACTGTAGGGTTAAAAAGGCTCTTTCAACACTTACTTGAGTGGCTTTGCTGGGCATGGGCGTATATAGAAAATAATTTCGGGAGGGGGGAGGACTGGTACCATTTCCGGGGTATGGAATACTAACAATTTACAACATTTAATAGTCTTAGGCAACAAAAACGCTATTACAATATAAATAAAATATTTTTGATGAACTAAGTGATCTTATTTAATTTATTTTTAAGGGTTTTATGACACATTTTTACCATCAAATCAAAATTTCGGGGGGGGGGGTGCCCCAAGAATAAAATTCTTGATTAAAATATTACTTTTATTTCACATTGAAAAAAATTAAAAGTATTACATTACCTTTTATTTTCATGTACTTAATTTTAGGAGTTCCTAAATAACGGTTACTCTTAAAACTTTAAAATAAAAGTTTTCTTTTTAACTTATAAAATAAAAGTTTTTTTAACAGTTAAATTTTAACTTTTTCGATAAAAAAAACAACAGTTTGGATCCCTGTGAAAATGAGATTCCTAAATGAGGAGTTACTAGCTAAAAACTATACCATATCCCTCCTGTCATTTGTAAAGCTTAAAAATAAAAACTATAATTGTAGGAATTTTTGGATGGTGGAAATAGATCTTCAGAATAATGAAAAAAGTTCAAATTCCCGCAAGTATAAGTTCTATTTCGTCCTCAATTTAAAGAAACGAAACCTTCCAAAATTTCTAGCACCAGTTTTTCCCACTGCTTGGTCCTATCAAATTGTTTTTAGTTCTCCTCCATCCCCTAGGCATTCAATGGCATGTAGTATTTTATCTATTATTAAAAATTAAAAATATTATCTTTCAGATTATTCGTGCTTATTTCATTTTACTTTGTTACTTTGATAATTAACAAATTATAATGTGATGGGTGTTATTGTATATACAGTTTTTTATTTTAAATATTTTGTCAAACCTCCATATTTTTACATATTGTCCCATAAATACATATTTTTGCTACATATTTTGATATTATTTTTATCTTTTAATTAAAAAAATAAAGGGGAATCCGGGAAAGTAAATAATAAATTACCCATTGAATCACTGTGTCTTTTCTAATTTCAAGAAGCAAGGGTGGCTGGCAGCTATGCTTCCCCGGCGCTAATAGTCAAGGAGTAGATGCGTTTTAAAAATATATATATATATAACAAATTATTGTTTAACGATTTTATTATTCCTTTGATCTACTCTCTGAATTGGTGAAAGAATCATGTTGATACCATTGTCCAAACTCGAGTTATAAAATAATGAATTTTCAACCCATTTTATTTTATATCTTAGCTCTTAAGGCGCATTGGGCTAAATGCTCGGGTACATGTAGACTATTTTTCGGTGCAGAATCACCAGAAATAAAATGGTCTGATCGGTGACCCAAGCACTGTATACTCTCCTCATGAGACCAGACCGGAGTCATTTCACGTTTCACAATTTAAAAATGCATGTTGTTGCAAATAATTTTCCAAAATAATCTATATAAATTGTCAACTTCTTTTTTTCTACTCTTATAATGAGTTCCTAATTTTTATGTATGCTTTATTTTTCAATATGTTATTGAGTTTTAGACATTTTGTTCCATATATTTTCACTTTTGGTCTTTCCATTTATAACAACCGAGTTCCTACTTATTATTTATCTGGGGTGAGTTAAAGACAGATCGTACAAGTTCGGACAATAGTGCATGGCGCAGGAAATCAAGTGACATTGAGCAAGTTTTTCGTTAGGAACATAATTGGTTTGACAAATACAATCAATATTGCAAATTTTTTCCATATATTTAAACCAAAATGGCCATGAGAAGCACTTTAAAGTGAGAAACGAATATTTCAATGTGTGTTGAAATTTCCAAGATTTTCGAAATGCTAGAAACAAACATCTGTGTAAGTAATTAAACCTTAATTTTTCATACTGGTTAGTAGGTTTATATGTTGTCTAATGATACATAAAGATTTTTTTTTTGTTCACAAACTTTTTTTTTTCTCGTTTAAGTAAAAAACTCGCATACCATGGGGCGACTTCGGACATAGTTACATACAAAAACGTCAGGAGACACTTTTTAAAAACTGTATTTGTTTGAATATTGATTACATGAACTTATACAAATTTAGAATTTAGTGATATGTGCACAAGCTGGAAAGGAACTGACTGTCTGAGCCGAAGGAGCAGTAGTTCTGATACGGAAGACGGCTGGAAGACTGAGCTGATTGCTTAGAAGACTACATGACTGACTGATTGACTTGACTTGACTGCTGGAGTTGATAAGGATAGGACCTTATATAGCTTAGAAAAGGAGTGGGGATAATGGATGGGATATGTGTGGAATTCGCTACCATAACTCCTCCCTTCTTCAAGTTCTGAGCTCCGGCAAAGATGAAGTCCTAAAAGGCGAACTTGAAGATCTGAAGGTGCTGTGATATTGAGGCTTGAAACATAGGTGCAGACACTTGTTTACAAAAGGTCCTTAAAATGAAAATACAAGTGCCAAAATATAAAGTTTATAAGACATATATGAATTACACCAATGAACATTTTTTTAATTGCAAAAATATAAGGTCTTAAAATAGTGAATAGAATTTCCAAATGGAATTGTATGATTATCATTATGCTCTGGAAATAATTAAGTATTGCAAGAAATTAATTAAAATTATAAATGAATTTATTTTATAGTTGTAATAAAATAATTAAGTACAACTTTTTAATTAACCTTATATTTTTATCTTTTTAATTGACAGTATAAAATAAAAGTAATAATACTACAATATTGTGCAGATATGATCCTGAATTACACATATATATTATATGTTTGTTTTTCGTATGTTAATTTTCATGATGATATATATATATATTTTTTTTTTTTTTTTTTTAAATTTAACTGTTTATAATAATATATATATATATATATATATATATATATATATATATATATATATATATTATATATAAATGATATACAGCTCTATTAATTTTTATATGAATTTGATATTAAAATCATGTTTGTTTATCCTACATAAATCTTGATACATAATTTATTATGTATTATATAATTGAATAAAACTTAAACTTTTAACTTTTTATTAAAGTTTTCATATTTTTATTAAAATTTATATAAATTTGAAAATTTATCAACAGAAGTAATTTTTCTTAAATCCTTATATATACATCTTTTATTATATAATTTTTATTATAAGTTTCGTTTAAATTCATAAATTATAGATTTGTATAATAACAGTGCTGGAAATGATTATTTAATAAGTATAATATGCATTAAATGAAAAGTTATATGGAAAGGTAAAATGAATAAATCTGTAATAAAAATCTTATTATAACTTATTTGAATATTTTCAATAAAATATCTATGCATACACTTTTTGTGCGTATATTTTAATATACTTATACATTTTATGGAATAATTAAAACTATAAAAATCTTGATTAAGAGAAAAAAGATATTTAATTATTATTATCTAGTTCAAAATAATTATATTTTTATATATTTACTTAATCTATAAAAGAAAATCATAATTAATATTACAATGTATCCTTTTAAATTTTACAACAAAATTTTGTCCTCATACAAAAAGAAGAAAAGAATGTGATTAATATTAATTATCAATTCATAAAGATTTTTATTATAGTTAATTTTTATATAATCCTTATTTCTAACATAATAAACTTAACTCTATAAAGTAAAATAATCATATTTGCAATAACAAATCTTTACAAGAGAATATATACATTTGTGAGAATCAAAATTAATTTTTCGTACATCTATTAACGTTATAATTTTATTTAATTTTCTATATATATAAAAATTATTTAATGGGTTGTCCTTAAAGATAATTGAAAGAAATTTAGTACATATCATAATATCCTTTAATTAATTTGACATAATAATTCATATTTATTTATTTTTATTTCCCTATTTTTATTTTAGTTTATAAAATCAATATGTGTCAAAATGAAAAGATATAAACAATTTCTTTTAATGTTTCTGGACTTTTAATTATTATTATAAATTATTTTTATTATTGTGGGTATCATTCAAGTTAATTATTGAATTCATTAAAACGGTAAATAATTTTATTTCTATTTTAGTATTTCATCACAGCAATAATAGATGTGTCCTTGAGCATTTAATGAAGGACATGAGTAATAGAATTGTAAAGAGTCTTTGCAGATGGAGGGGTTGGGTGTGTTGAAGAATTATCTATAGGATGAGCATTGCAGATTCTTTATTCTTATCTATCTATACCTGGAAATGTTTGTTACTCTGTGCTAGGATGTATAGAGAGGATAGAAATTATATAATGGTTTATTTAATCCTTTTTAATTTTATATATATTTTTTTATGGGTTTTGAGAACTCATCATTTATACCAAAATTATTCTGGTTTTCACCTTATAATGCATTATTTATCGTCGTAATTTTTTTAGGATATAATAAAAATATAATAAGGAAATCTTTAGTTATTTATTTATCATTTATTTAATGGGATGGTCAAATATAATACTAAATCATAACAATGAATTTTAATAATGTTTATGTCCCAATTGTAATTATGGAATGATTTCTTTATGTGAGAGTTAATTTTAAAATATTTATTTATGTAATATCTTAAGGGTTTTATTGACGCTTCATTTTATGGGATATGACTTATATAATTTATTATCAGTTTTTATTAGAGGGATTAATTATTTAGATTTGTAGATGGTTTAGGTTAGGTAATTTTTATTTTTACTTATCCAAAATGTATCTATTATGATGAAGCCAAAATTAATGAAATTTATTAAGGTTCTTTTAAGCTTTGATTATTTATTCAATCAGAATTATATCATTTAACATAATATTTCGTTAATTAATTTTGTAGTTTTCTTTAAACTATTAAATAATTTGATTTATTAATTTATTTACATTCTTTAAATTGTCATTTAATTTGAGATATCCAAAATAATTAAGATTATGATAAAAATTATTTATATAATATTTATTATTATTGTAATTCATATACATTAGTTACTTTCTGTGTTCTTTCTTTAATGATGTTTAGTGGACTATATTCATTAATATTTTATGACAAATATGATTCTCTTATCATAATCGTATTTCTAAATGTTTAATCTATCTATTATTCCTTATTAATAATCCATGGGTAGTAGGGGTCCTAAACAAAATTTTGTTATGTTTACATCTGAATTTTTATTTTTAATATTATTGTTATTCTTTTTATTTCTTTGATCTATAACGTATCTAATTATTTTTTTTTTAATATTTCTTTCTTCATAGTTTGTTTATTATTATTTTCAATTATTTTACTATTTTCTTTAAACGTTTTCTCTTCTGTTTCCTTCTTTTTATTTAATGTTTCAACATTTTTATATTCATCATTCAATTCTTTATTGTCCTAATTTTTAACCATTTTATTCTTTTTTCTTTCATTATTTTTATAATTAATTCTATCACAGTTATCTGTTCCATTATTACCTTTTTCTTCCTTATTGTTATTATTAACGTTAATTACTTTATTATTTTCTTTAATCATTTCTTCCTCAATTTCGATTACTTCATTTATAATTCTTATCTTATGTTTAATTTCATCTTTATTTAATAATTCCATATTTTTCTTTTTATCCTTTAAATCTTTATTATTTTTTAATACCTTATTTTTATTGTTTCTTTCATTATTCTCCCCTTTTTTATTGTTTTTATTCTCTTCAACTACTTCGTTTATTACATTTATAAAGTCTTCCTTATTTTCGCCGTCTAAATTAATTATTACCTTATCATCATTTCCGTTATTTATTATTTTATTGTTAACAATTAATTCATTTAAGGTTTCCTTTTCTGTTTTATTACTTACTACTTCTTCAGAACATATGATTAGTTTTATATTTTCAGAGTCTTTATGAATATTTGCTATAGAATCAAAGTCGTTCATTGCCGTGTTTGTCATGTTTGGTTTTGTTTTATTGTCTTCTTCTGTTTTATTATCTTGATTTGTTTCTTCAATACATTTTTGTTCATCTTTAATTAACCCTTCTTTATTTATATTAAGTTTTTGTAAGTATGTTTAACAGGTCTTGAGCATACCTAATGCAGCATTTTTATTTATTTTAATTTTAAAAGTAGTATCAATTTGTAATTCTGCCATGTCGTTCGTGATTTGTATATTATTTTCCTTTGTTATTTGTTCAATTGTGTCTAATAATTTTTGAGAGTCTTGTTGCATTTCTATGACAGTTTCTTTGGTAATGTTGTTAGTTATGTTTAAATAGTCAAGTTTGTCAAATATTTTATCTCGCATGTCAGTAGTTTGTTGTATTTGTTCTAGTATGTGTTCAGGTATTGGGTTAGTATGGAGGGTTTTATTATTATTTTTATTATGTTTCTCGTCCTTAATCATTTTATTGTCTGAATTTTGTTGATGCATACCATTTTGATTTTGATAAGAGTTTTTATAATAATTTTGATTATGATAATAATTTTGGTTATGATAATAATTTTGATTTTGATAATAATGTTGTTTACTGTGTTGCTGATATCTTGGTTGGTATTGATACATTATGGAAAATTTTGTAAGTTAGTTGGATGAGATTTAATTGTTTATTCTATTAAGTTTATTTTATTAAGTTAATTGGGGTCTCCCGTGGTCTAGTGGCTGGCGCGCTGGATTCATAAGCGGGAGATGGTGGGTTCGACCCCCACCGGCGACAGGAATTTTCTCATATCAGGGCTCGCTGAGAAAATTCCTGGCTGCACCCTGGAGGCCGGCGCTAATGGCCAAGATTTGTCGATGCGCCGTTAAAAAAAAAAATTAAGTTAATTGCCTCATTAATCCGTATTATTTCTTTAACTATTACTCCTAGGTCTGTTATTAAGTTATTTAATATACTAATGTCTTGTTTTATTATATCTTCCTTATTATCGGTTATAATATTAAAATTTTCATTTACATTTTGGTCATTAATTACTTTATAATAAACACTTGTGTTAATTCACCTTTGAATTATTTCTTCTTTTCTCTTATTCATTATTTACTAATGTTTTATTCCATTTATTCATTAATTATTCATTATTTACTTATACATGATATTATTCGTACTCATTATTA
This sequence comes from Gonocerus acuteangulatus, assembly GCA_946811695.1. NCBI lineage: Eukaryota > Metazoa > Arthropoda > Insecta > Hemiptera > Coreidae > Gonocerus > Gonocerus acuteangulatus. The sequence continues at coordinate 116,756,540 of OX328132.1, read as the reverse complement.
AATATATATAAACAAGAATATAATGTACACAAAGAAAAAAAAAGTTTTTACAAGTGTCTGACCTGCGATTTTGGAGTCATAACTTATTTATTGTTGAGGTCTCCTCCAATGAATCCTGAAGAGGAAAGGCTGCAAAAGTGGATGTGCCGGTTCGCCAAGGAATTGGTGTGGTTACTGGAACTGTCCTCCTGGAACTGTCCCTGGACTGTCCTCCTGGTCACACGACGCACTATCACTTGTACCTTTTTTCACCTGTCACGGTCGCCAGTTAAATACAAAAACGTCAGGAGACACTTTTTAAAAACTGTATTTATTTGAATATTGATTACATGAACTTATACAAATTTAGAATTTAGTGATATGTGCACAAGCTGGAAAGGAACTGACTGTCTGAGCCGGAGGAGCAGTAGTTCTGATACGGAAGACGGCTGGAAGACTTAGCTGATTGCTTAGAAGATTACATGACTGACTGATTGACTTGACTTGACTGCTGGAGTTGATAAGGATAGGACCTTATATAGCTTAGGAAAGGGAGTGGGGATAATGGAGGGGATATGTGTGGAATTCGCTACCATAACTCATGCATCAATTATACCGGCGTCCTCTTGGCGTAAAGCAAAAAAAGTATTTATTCCAAAGAGGCTTTTAAAACTGTGATTGACGATGTCAAAACCAAGAAGAAGACACTGAGAGAGGCAGCGGATCGATTTAGGTACTTTGATGTACAACGAAATACCTAAATCGAGTTTAAATGATAAAGTTAAAGGAAGGCACACTAAAGAAAAAGTGGTTGCCAAACAAAATTAAGTCGAGAAAAGAAGGAAAAAAAAAAACAAAATTAGCGAAGGGAATTTTAACTGCAGCTGAATGGGACTTTCCATTAACTCGATTATGATATTCGCCAAATCGTAAAAACATATTTGGATAGGCCAGGAAAAAAATCGCAGGATTTTAAAACAAAAAACCCGAACTGGAATAGTTTTACGGCTTTTTGAAAACGAATCAGCCATTAATCGAACGCCTAGAACAAAGCACCAACAAGTGTAGAGTAGACCTGGGCATAATTTATTTGAAATAATATTTTCGAAATAAATCATGAAATAACCTTAACAGATTATTTCAGAAATAATTTATTTTATCATTTTATTTTAATATTATTTCTGAAATAATTATTTCACAAAGAAATTGTTTCATGATTAATGAGATATTTATTTCCGAAATGATTATTTAATCAAATAATGTATTCTGCTATATTAATTTATGCGAGAATTTCATCTAAATACATGTTTTTCTGCCGCAGAGTTGGTTGTACTATACCGAATTTAAATATTTGATAAGGAGACATAGCTAAGGTTTACAATTTTTTTCAATTTCTTGCAAACATTTGCGCTCATTATGAATCGTAATAATAAGATTTTGTATTATAACTGAGGTTTATTTTCCTCTCTGGCTAATGTTAAAAAAATTGAACTAAAACCATCTGATTCCAACACATAAGACACCGGGTCATCCTACCGTACAAAGTTCACCGATAATATGGAATTAATCCCGTCCAAAGTCCAGCTGCAATAGTAAAGAAATCGGGTGTTCCAATACTTTTTACGCATAGAATATTGCATTTTATTGTTAAACTGTAAATTAATAACACAAATACCATTGTTTGATGTTGATTTTCACAGGATATTTCAAATATAGCATATCACCGTGTTATTTAAGCCTTCTATTTACCTAAAGCAGCACTATTTTAGTCGCAAATGTAGAAATCATCTTCATATGTCCTTTTCCTTCACATAAAACATTCTGTTCGATTTACTTGAATAGTCTTGTATTACCTCCTTCTCTATTATGCTATGATTCTTCAATGGAACTTAAATAGCTTGCAAAGACATCTAGATGATCTGAAATATCTGATAAGTAGAAACAGGCCAGCCATCTTAGCCTTACAAGAGACACACACAACACCAGACAGACATATTACACTAAAAGGGTTCTCAACAGACAGGCTAGATTACACACTTGGTGGAAAAGCGTCAGGAGGTGTATGCACATTTGTGAGGAACACTATACACAGTGAGCGCCTTACCATCCGTACTACACTACAGGCAGTAGCAGTAGCTGTGTACATCCCTTTTCGCATAACAATATGTAATATATACCTACCACCAAGCGGACGTATTGACCTTACCAACTTACACGACCTAATTTCTCAACTCCCTCGACCAGTCATGCTACTAGGTGACGTTAACGCTCTTAGTACGTCCTGGAATTCGACAATAACTAATACTAGAGGTCGAGTAATAGAACAGGTACTGGATAATAACGATCTAATCCCTCTTAACGATGACTCTCACACCCACCTATGCGCACGAACAGGAACATACTCTAATATCGACATAACTACTTGTACACCCCACGTACACACAAAATTCGACTGGAAAGTAAACTATGACCCGATGAACAGCGACCATTTTCCCATCCTCATTAACACAGATTACACGTCGGAAATTTACCTTTCGACTCCAAGATATAACACTAAAAAAGCTGACTGGGCTACATTTCAACAATATTTTACAGAGCCTGAAAACTCGAACACCATAAATACTATAAACGATTTCAACAACAAAATAATATCAGCTGCAGACCTAACAAACGGCATTGGATCGGCAGCTATTGTAAATGGCACTATCTACAAGCAAAAACTCCCGGCGCTGTACAATATACTAGAAGCTGAACTCCATGCATTATTTCTTGCCCTCACTAACACTCCTCCATCACAACACACAAACATTATCATCTGTACAGATTCTCTCAGTTCACTACACATATTACAGAACTTATACACTCAACATCCCAAAGCAATCCAAATCAAACAACACATCTACAATTTACAACTTTCAGGCATACATACAACAATATATTGGCTGCCAGGACATGAAGACCTAGGACTTAGTACGACTGCACACGAACAAGTAAAATTGGCTTCTCAAGACTTAACAATTCAACCACTAGACATTTTTTACCAGGACCTTACGAGACAGGCTAAACACCAAATCACAAACAAATGGCAAAATGACTGGAAACACCTATCTACCAACAACAAACTGCGACAAATAAAACGGAACATCGCGGAATGGCCTTCCAGTCACAGACAAAACAGAAGAGAAGAAGTAGTACTAACTAGACTCAGAATTGGACATACACGAATAACACACGAGTACTTAATGAATAAAAAAAAAAGCCTACATGTAAAATCTGTAACACCGAACTAACCGTAAAACACATACTAACAGAATGCCGACAACGTCAAAATATAGACATACCGTATGACATAACCGAATTACTTACTGACAGCAGTCCACACATACCAGCAATCCTTACACATCTCAATACTATTAATATGTACGGAAAAATTTAACACTTTCAACAACCCATTTTTTTTTTTTTTTTTTTTTTTTTTTTTTTTTTTTTTTTTTTTTTTAATCCCATCTCAATACTAGAATACTACAGGAAACCCCCCCATAGGGGGGGTTCCTCCCCCATAGGGAGGAACCCCGCTTATAAGGTTGATCTCATGACGCAATTCAGAAGTGCCGACTAGAAAATTTTGCGTTTCAGAACCCCTAGAGACCGAAAATGATGGTGGTCTCTAGGTAAAAGACGAATGGTCCGATTTTGATGATATTTGGTACAAAAATCCGTCGTCCAATTTAAAAGGTCAAGTTCGTTAACCAGCAAAATCCGTCCACTGGAAGATGGCGTTTGGGGCGAAATTCGCGCAAAAAAAAATCGTAACGCTTACGTTTTTGAGTTAATAAGCTTGTAAGCACTCGTTTTATAGGCTTCTTGGGCTAGGAAAACGAATGACACCATTTTCAAGGCGATAGCTTTAACCGTTTTCGAGAAAATTGGGAAAATAGGTTTTGAATACAGTTTTGGTTTGGGTACTTAGAATCATGGGATTCAGTTGACATTTTCTGCATGTTCTACTTTCATGAAAACTAATATGTTGAAATTTGTGTTACGTTTGGAGTTAAGGAAGGGTTAGAATAAAATATTTTATTAACAGACATAAAAAGTTTTGGTAACTTTGTATACCTTCCTTAATATCTCGAAAAAGGTTGAGAATCTTGGTAAACGGAAGAATACCATTAGAAAGCTTACTAAATGCTCTACAAAAAAGGTTCTGATGAAAGTTTTGATTAGACGATGTCAATCGGAGAAATAAGTGCTTAAAACTTTAAAGTAATTGATTTCGCTTATTCGAACTGTTCTTTTTGTCTGTTTTTAGCGCGGTTCCTCCCTCCCCCATAGGGAGGAACCCCGCTTAAAAGTTTGATACAATGAAACAATCCGGAAGTGCCGACTAGAAAATTTCGCGTTTCAGAACCCCTAGAGACCGAAAATAACGGTGGTTCAAATTTGTATATATATATATATATATATATATATATATATATATATATGTCTGTTCGCGGATTTCTGGCCTTCCTAATGGTCCGATTTTGATGAAATTTGGTATAAAAATCTGTCGTCCAATTTGAATTGTCAAGTCCGTTAACCAGCAAAATCCGCCCACTGGAAGATGGCGTTTGGGTCGAAATTCGCGCAAAAAAAATCGTAACGCTTATGTTTTTGAGTTCATAAGCTTGTAAGTACTCTTTTTATATGCTTCTTGGGCTAGGAAAACGAATGGAACCATTTTCAAGGCGATAGCTTTAACCGTTTTCGAGAAAACTGAAAAAATAATTTTTGAATGCCGTTTTTGGTTTGGGTACTTAGAATCATGGGATTCAGTTCTACTTTCATTAAAACTAATATTTTGAAATTTTGGTTGCGTTTGGAGTTAAGGAAGGGTTAGAATAAAATATTTTATTAACAGACAAAAAAGTTTTGGTAACTTTGTATACTTTCCTTAATATCTCGAAAAAGGTTGAGAATCTTGGGAAACGGAAGCATACCATTAGAAAGCTTACTAAATGTTCTACAAAAAAGGTTCTAATGAAAGTTTTGATTAGGCGATGTCAATCGGAGAAATAAGTGCTTAAAACTTTAAAGTAATTGATTTCGCTTATTCGAGCTGTTCTTTTTGTCTTTGATTTTGATACTTAAAATTATGGGATTCAGTTGAAACATTTTCTGCATGTTTGAATTTCATCAACACTAATATGTTAAAATTTTGGCTACGTTTGGAGTTAAGGAAGGATTAGAATGAAATATTTTATTAACAGACATGAAATGTTTTGGGAACTTCGTATAAATTCCCGAATATCTCGAAGACGGTTAGGAATATTGGTAAACGGAGGCTTACCTTGTGAAAGCTTACTAAATGTTCTACAAAAAAGATTCTGAAACAATTTTTGGTTAGGCTATGTCAATCGGAGAAATAAGTGCTTAAACTTTGAAGTAATTGATTTCGTTTATTCGAACGGTTCTTTTTGTTTGTTTTTACTCCTTGTTGTTTTTTCATTGCTTATAGTTGGATAATGTATTTGACAATAAAACAGATTAATTAAAACAAGAAAAACAATTCATTGTTAGAAATATATCAGGCTGTACCGTATGAAATGTCCGTTTTGGATTTGTCGATTTCCTTCAAATGTCTTGAAACTGTCGAGGCTCCTACTCCGAGTTCTTTGGCATATTCCCTAGTGTTTTTAATTGCTTATGGTAGTCAAATGTATTTGTCAATAAAACAGGATATACGTATAATTAGAATCAATATTTTGTTTGTTAGAATACGAAGATGCCGTATGAATATCTAGATTACAGTACTGGTGTTGATTTCGTTCTTTAGAATTATACTTGGTATTCCCTATTTTCATCTGTTACCCATAGTTTTTTATTATTAGTAGGTTTTTCTTATTGATTATAGAATATAAATCTATTTGGCTATAAAACAGGATACGTAAAATTAGTGACAATATTTCGGAGATTTCTGAGCGAAATAATTTTAAGATTTTCTACCATCACGAACGGCTTTTTTCCTTTATTTTTATCCACTAGATAGGCTTTATTTTGTATATTGTTCTATATAAGTTTTATTCAGCAGGGGATTCTGATGAAGTGTCGTGTTTTTGCTGTGGATTTTAAATACGATGTGTCTAAGATAAGATTATCTTCACAACGGTTAGATACTATGAGCGAATATGGCGGGGCAATGCCCGTAGAAACAAGGGGGCCGCAGGAAATTTACCTGCTAAGAGTTAATCCTCAAGAGCTGTAAATACACCCCAGGTATCTGCCGACTCAAATACAAAGCCTAGGCGGAGAGCACCCCAAAAACTCAGATCCAAACATAGAAAATATTGATAAAAAGTATTTAATTAGAAAAAAAAACAATATTCCACAAGACTTGTTTTTGGTTCATTTGTGTCTACTCCATAGACTTAATTAGGTATATTATTCTATTGTAGTTGGGCAACTAAACTTTGTTTTATTTTGTTAAATAAAGTTTTTTTTTCTTGACTTGTTATTCGTCAAGACTTTTATTTGTCCTTGTGTATTTACTAGATAGGCTTTATTCGGCATATTATTCTATATAGGCTATATTAGTCAGGGTATTCTACTCAATCTTGTGTACTTCTTCTTGATCCTTCTGTACATAGGCGTATATAAAAACAATTTCGGGGGGGGGGGGGCTCAGACCATTTCCAGGGTATGGAATACTAAATATTTAGAGCTTTGAATAGTTTTAGGCAACTAAAACGCTATTACACGTAAAATAAAATATGTTTTATGAACTAAGTGATCTTATTTAATTTATTTTGAAGGGTTTTACGAGAAGTTTTTATTATCAATTCAAAATTTCGGGAGGGGCTGCAGCCCCCTCAGCCCCCCCCCCTCATATATGCCCATGCTTCTGTATCCTCTAGGCATATTTTGTATTGATTTATAGAGCTTTGCTTTAGAATTAGAGCCGGATTGTGTAATTTCCGCTTCTGTGTAAAAGTTAGCTACTGTCGGTCTCCCTGACGCCTTAATATCACTTTTATTCGAGATGTTCGAGAGGATTTTGACAATTTTCACGAGATATATAAAAAAAATAAGTTTATTTCTTTTCTAAGCTTATCAAATGGCACTAGGGACATGAACGGAACCGCGCTAAGATGCTGCAGTTCCTGCGAGTCGGTCTATTATTCCTTGTTATTTTTTAACTGCTTATAGTTGGATAATGTATTTGATAATAATTCAGGTTAAGGAAAATAAGAAAAACAATTTTTTAGTGATATGGATTTCCAAGATATAGCTTTTCAACTGCCTAGCGGGGTCCTTCCTAGGGCGGGTTGGCCTATCCAGGTAAGATCGTAAATAAGAACTTTCTTGAAAGTAAAGATGGAACTATCAACTTTGGTCCTCCTCTGCCTCCCGGCACTTTCAATGCTGACGAAGGCTACCAATGAGTAGCTGAAACGTCCTAAATATAGATTTTTTAACAAAAATCGTATTGAGGTTTCTTTAGCTGAATCCCAACCATTCCATCTTTACTTCTCACCTCGACGGCTAACTATCTAATCTTCATGCTTTCTAGAAATGTGGACCCAAAATAATAACAGCTTCTATTTTAATCATTCTAAATGAGTCTAGGGATAAGAACGAAACCGCGCTAACATGACGCAGTTCCTGCGAGTCGGACTTTTTTTCATTACGGGCATACTTTCTACGTTATTGGCAGAAAAGTGACGAAAAGCAAGGGTTTTATCGGTTTTTGGCAATTTGTTACTCATTAGTGCGCTTTAGCGAAAAAATGACGGATATAAAATCGACATAAAATTCAATTCTCTACAATAATCCGTCAAAAAAAATAACCCCTTTCCATTGGAGATTCCTGAGTTAGGGTCTCTGGAGAAGAACTGGAGAAAGTTGAGGGGTCGTGCATTACGTCCAACGAATGTTCATTCGAATACATTAAGACCCACCAAGTTTCGTTTTTTAATTTCAAAAATTGTGGGAAAAAAGAGGGGTGCAATCGAGTTTTGAACACCCTGTATAAATAAACATACATTTTGTTTATATTATATGGATATTTATTAGAAATTAGATTAATCATTTACTTCCTTTCCTTGAGTACATGTTTTTAACACTAGCAAATAGAAAAAAGTAGAAAAGGAAATGCTAATCAAGAAAAAACTTTTTGGGGGGGGGGAGTCAATTCCCACCGGGAGGAATTTTCTTATCTAACGGCTCGTTGAGAAAATTCCTGGCTGCACCTTGGATGTTGGTGCTAATGGCCCAGATGTCGATGCGCCGTAAAAAAAAAAGAAAAAAAAGTTATTTCATTATAAAGTTATTTCGTAAATAATTATTATTCTCCTCTGAGAAATAATTTATTTCATAAATAAAAATACTGAAATATCAATGATCAAATAGTTATTTCAGAAATAAAGCTTTTAGAAATATGTTGATTTATTTCAAAGAATGATCAAATTTTCAAATAATTATTTCAAGGAATAAATACATCTAGTTATCTGATGATGATTGTTTTATTTAACTATGAAATAACATTTAAAGAATTTCCATTATTTCGGAAATAATTATTTCATGAATAATCATTTTATTTATTTGAGAAATAAATTATTCCAGTAGTGCCCAGGTCTAGTGTAGAGCAGAAGTTAATTAGGAAAAACTTGAAAAATATTTTGTTAATCTAAAAAATATTATAGAAAATATTCCTCTTGAGAATATCTTCAATTATGACCGAACTTACTTCAACTATAGTTTAAGTTTAGATTTTTATAGAAATTAAAGGCGGTCCGAACTCACCCCACACGTAGGGGTGAGTTTGGGCACACTTTTGCGTTAAAAAAAAAAATGAAAATCATTTATTGTACACTAAAAATAATAGCAGATTTAAAATCAGCACCCCAAGAAACCTTTGTAACAGTGGTTAACCTCCCGGTTGTCTCACATATCTGTCACCTGGGGCCCCTTGCTTTAAATCATTTTAGGTAGCCATTTTGAGAATGAGCACAGACTAGTGGCAACACTGAGTGTATAACCTCTCTCTAGTCTGTTCCTTTCTGAGTTGTATTCCGCTTTAGTGTGTTCCCCAAAAGACATTGTGTATAAACAGATTATTATTACCATGGGCGTTTATAAATAATTTCGGAGGGGGCTGGGAAAATTTCGGTGGGGCTGGGAAAATTTCGGGGGGATGAGACCATTTCCAGGTGTATGGAATACTAACAATTTAGATCTTGGAAGAGTTTTAGCCAACTTAAACGCTATTACACCCAAAATAGAATATGTTTTATGAACTAAATGATCTTATTTAATATTTTTTTTTAAGGGTTTTCTGAAATTTTTACCGATCAAATCAAAATTTCGCGGGGGGGGGGGCTGCAGCCCCCTCAGCCCCCCCCTCATATACGCCCATGATTATTACTCAACATATCATTTTTTGTATCATCAGAAGATGTTATGCTATATTTTAATTTCTATTTCTTTCTTTTATTATTTTTGCACAACCTCCTGTTAAACCTCAATGTGGTAAATATCATCGAAAACAAAAAAATAATAATTTTTTCCTGCCCGGAAGAGACTATACTTACGAAATTTAGGCTATAGACTATTCCAGATGAAGTCGTCGTATGTTGTAATTATTTTAGGAAATTTAATTCGCTTTAGAATGGCCTCTATACTACTAAATATCTTCAATGCTGATATTTTTTATAATCTTTTATTCTTTATAACTAATCAAAATGGACATAACATAGAATGGAAAAATGTGGAACTTTTAATCCATTTTCAATGTTATAAGTCCAGTGTTCGAAACAAAAAATATAACTTTTACAGAATTAAGTAAATCACGCCACGGGCAATGTTGTTATTTACATTAGGAAAGGATTAGGTTTTCTTCGTATTGGTCGAATCGCCATGAGTATTTCTTCATGGACAGAGTACTGAGGAGATTAACAGCTGCAATTATTATTATTAGGTCTTACGTTGGCAGAAGGAAAGTCCGTCATGCAGGAGCTGCATAAATAAGCACATCCTCAGAAGGTGCGCAGTGTACACTGCATTATTGAATAATTTGTTTAAAATAACATGTAACAAGAAAAAAAAATGAATGGTTCGACCATTTTATATTTGTAATTAGCATCTGACTGAACTATTAATTAATTGTCTTCCAGAGTGTTATGAAATACTACTCGCAGGAGCTGCGTCATCTTAGCACGGTTCCGATCATATATATGCTATTAGTAAAGGAATAGTAGCAGTTATTGATGGGGTTTGATCTTTCGTGAAAAATATAAAATAAAATCTCGAAGAGAAAATAGATTTAAGGTGTCACAACAGGATAACTACAGTATCATAAGCTACTCCCCCACCTTTTTGACGTTCGCTCTTGGAAACACTATAACACTGTTTCAAATTTTCTTACATTGTTTGTTTTGTTGAATTTTACTGTTAAATGCAATTTAAAAAATCAGCCAATTAAAAGTTTGGTAAACAGATACAAAAACCCGTTCAAAAGAGCAAAACTAACAATTTAGAAGTTATAAGTCCTTATTTCTTCAATTGACATCGCCCTATCGAAAATTACATTGAAAGCATTTTTATAGAGGATTTAGTAAGCTTTCGAATGGTTATTTTCCACTTTTTTTTTTTTTTTTTTTTTTTTTTTTTTTTTTTTTTTTTTTTACGGCGCATCTACTTCTAGGTCATTAGCGCCGACATCCAGGGTGCAGCGAGGAATTTTCCCAGCGAGCCTTGAGATGAGAAAATTCCTGCCGGAGGTGGGAATCGAACCCACCATCTCCCGCTTATGAATCCAGCGCGCTAGCCACTAGACTACGGGAGACCCCTTATTTTCCACTTATCACGATTTCACAACCGTTTTCGAAATATTTTAGAAAATATACGAAAATCCCAAAACGTTTCATTCCTGTTAATGAAATATTTTATTTTAACTACCTTAGATTAGATGAACTTCAAACGTCTGGAACATGTTTCAACTGAATCAATCGTTTCGGAATATTTAAACTGAAAATTAATTGGGAAAACTAGTTTTATTTATTTATTTTTTTTTTTTATTTATTTATTTTTTTTTTATTTTTTTTTTTTATTTTTTTTTTTTTTATTTATTTTTTTTTTTTTTACGGCCCATCGACATGGGCCATTAGCGCGGACATTCAAGGGGCAGCGAGGAATTTTCTCAACGGGTTCATTTGTTTTCCTACGTTAGAAACGTTTTATTTACACTTATGAATAAAAATGAATGTATATTCGTAGTTACAAATATGTGAAATTCGAAGAAATTCGTATTCATATTTATAAATAGAATTATGATAGACTCTGTCCAAATCACACTTGGCAAAAGTATTATCCGAAAACGCACCAGGATTACGCAGTTATGACGAGTCGGACTCTATAATCCGCAAATATCAGTGATTATGGGGAAGAGCGAAATTGCCTGGATTATGGCTCATGATATATGTAGTTTTACATTTAAAACAAAGGCGTATATAACGCCATGATGTATCAGGTACATCTGATCAAGTATACCTGACACGTTTTTGTCAGTTTTCAACATGGATCCTTCAGGAGATGATCTACTTTATCTCTCTTTATTTGCTGTAATTTTTGCGACCTGTAAAAACAAACGGAAGAAAACGCAAACAATGGTGTAAGGAATGGTTGCAGAGAAGAAATAAATTTATCCATATCCATCTCCTGAATGAATAAAGAGATGAACCAACAGATTAACACAAATTGGATCTATTTCCTTCAATTTATCAACTAATTTCCGGTATGCAACATCTCTTTTGTGATAACCAACATCTTTTACTTTTCACAAGCATGGTTCGCTTTTATAAATTTCGATGAAATCACCAAGAACTTCATTATTCCTTTGCGACATTTTTCACTTTAACTGATTTGCTAAAGAAATAAATAAAAACGCCACAACGGTAAAAAAAAATAATCAAAATTGAAAACACAAATCAGAATTGTTGAAAACTGAGACCTGATCAGACAACTGATCGAATTTTGATCAGGCGTCAGGTCGCCTGAGAGGATAGTTATTTCCGCCACAGACTACCATGCATACCTGATCAGGTGTACCTGATAGTGTGTGGCCGGCTTAAGAGGGGGCTGAGGGGCCTGCACCCCCCTCCTCGAAACTTTGATGTAATCGAAAAAATTACGGATTGCAGCCCCTCGGCTCCCCCTTATATACACACCCATGAGCACGACCGTGTTTATATTTAGATGAACAAAAATTACCCCTTAAACTCTGGTTCTATCTGTGATACACTCCTGACATCTTAATAATATATTGTCGACATAGTATATAAAAGGCTTTGAATTTTGAACCATCTTGAAACTAGAGAATTTTTAGTATTTCATACCCCAAAATACTCCCCCCCCCCCGACATTATTTCCTATACACGCCCGGGCTTTAAAAAAAAAAAAAAAAAAAAAAAAATGCACGAGTGCCTACGCAAGCAAAGTACTTTCAGTGAATTCAAAGATTTAAACGCTTCAGGTGTAAGTAAACATGTTTTTATTTTAAAAAATGAAAACAAAGCGAGAAAAGACGGCCGGGATTGGACTTGACCCCTTGGAATCTAGGCAGTCCACTAGTATGCTTGCATCCAGCAAGCAGGGAAGGTGTGGCAGTATGTGTGATAGGATTCGACAAAGGAAACAACAGTCATGTCTTCAAAGGACGGCTACAGTCGTCGCTTTAACTGCTTATGGTGAGCCATAAAAAACAGTAGCCTATTATTTTGTGTTTATAGACATTTTTTTATAACAATAAAAAACTTACTTTATTAAAAATATATTTTAAATTATTATCATTTAGAAGAGCTAAGTAGCAATGCTGGAAGTCAAATCCATTTTTCCCTATATTGAATAACACATTTAGAAAAAAAATGGGATGTTTATTCGTTTCTACCTGATTTTTAAGCCTCTATCAGGATTTACTTGGATAATAACAACAGTAAATGTGAATTAAGTAATAAATACATAGGATAATTAAAATAGCAGAAATTAACACCGTTTTCTCTTAATTCTTCAAAACGACTGATACTTTTTTAAAAGTATGATTTTCATTGAAACGCTGCATATATTTTGTTTACGTCTGGAGTTGAGGAAGTATTACAAAAGAAAATGTCTACAGGCATGATCAGTTTTGGACATTTTGTATTTTCATTTAAATATTTGCGAAATCATAAAGGAAAGTATTCATTCAAAAGTTTAATAAATTTCCTACGAAACGGTTCAGAACATAACCAGAACCATAAACAGAATATGTTTTATGTTTAGTAAACGTCCTTCGGGTTTCGAGATATTCGACATTTTCGAAAATTCCAAAAAAATATACACCCTTTGCCACTCTTATTTTGGTGTCACGACTCGAAGTGAACGATTTTCTTCACTTTTTAGGATAGTATTCCTGGATAAATTTGCTATCGAATGTATACCATGATTTGTGGGGCCCATGCATAGTTTCTTTTTTTAAACAAAGATGTAACTCCAATTACACATTTTGCTTATTTTTTTCGTAAGTTTAACCTAGCATAGTGTATACAAAAAAAAATTGTTACCTGAGGGTCAAATTAAGGAAAAACATGCAGATTGTTTCATAGAGATTGCGAAATGGTATAACAAGCTGTATTTCCAGCATTTAATGCCAAATAAATTCATATTACAATGAGTAAAAGCCTAGTTTAATGTAAACCTTGTTTTTTTAAATATTTTTATTAAGATGCTTCGACTCTTAGGGTCACTAGCACCACCGTGTAAACCTTCTTTTTAAATGTTTTAGCAACAATATCCTTCATATCCCATCGAATTCAGGGAAACGACCCCACTGCCAGGTAGAGATTAATATTTCTTGGACAACAAAACTCTGACTAGACAAAGTTGTTCAAAATTTTATTAGTTTCCATTAAAACAAAATACATTGAAATCGGTTAGGATTTACAGTCTGTAGCTTTTTTTTAAACACGAAATTCTACAGACCCTAAATCTTAACCGATTTCAATGCATTTTTTTTTTTAATTTTATTTTATTTATTTTTTTAGTGAAACTAATTCTTAAATTAGTCACTCGTTTTCACTTCACTACGAGTTTGTTAATGACGAGCTGTGACTAGGCGGATCGGATCGGGTCGGGACCAATGTAGGCACTCACGTCGGTTAACCGGTATCGGAACGGATCAGCACGGGGTAATACGCATTGAGCTAGTAGATAGTGGAGGAAGTGTTATCTATCTTCCAATGCTAAAAAAGTGTAGGTCTGAAATCGGCCATACCAGTGTGACCAGTGACGCGCGAAAATTTGAATCTGAATATGATTGTAAACAAACAATGAACTTAAAGGAATATATATATATATATATATATATATATATATATATATATATATATATATGTATATATATATATATATATATATATATATATATATATATATATATATAGGCCGCCACATGGGGGGGACTACCGGGTACAGTTGTCCGGGCCTCGCTAATTGGGAAAAAATATATAGGTTATGAGCTTGTAACAAGAATGGGGTTTAGTAATATAGACGGGTGTAGCCTATATTTATTGGAATGTGATCTATATATTTTTTTTAATGTATATAACGAGAAAACAACTGCAGTTCCAGAATATTATATTTCATTAGGAGTCGTAATGAAACTACAAGTACCGAAAGAGACCTTTACTGCATCGATTGTCGGATTTCATTCTCATTTCGCTCAAAACTCAAGATGAAAATAATTTTAAAATGTCCAAAGTCCTATAGCAAAGTACTAGAATTTTTGAGTCTGGCTCTGAGAAGTGGGGGCCCGTGATCTGGACCTGTATATATATATATATATATATATATATATATATATATATATATATATAATATTCGCATTGATTTATTTTTATACATAAATACATATATATATATATATATATATATATATATATATATATATATATATGTATATAAATATAAAAGGGGGCGAGGTTAGCTCAGTGTTAGAGCACTCGACTAATGAACTGGAGGACCCAGGTTCGAAACCAGAGCGTGCACTAAAGATTTTTTCTTCTTGTGTCATCGTTCGAGGGTTGGATTTGGGATCCTAGATCGTCCCTACGCTCAACTAGCCTTTAATTAATAATTAATTAATTAATGGGTACCTGCTAAGGGGAAAATCAGGCTGCCGGGGCATAATACTGACCACACTATCTCCCTAGTGTGCCGTATGGTCAAGAATCAGATACCTCTACAGTACCCCTCTCTGGGCCCTCAGCGGCCTGTTACGGGACTGATTTATATATATATATATATATATATATATATATATATATATATATATATATATTAATACGAATACGATATAAATATATATACAGGGTGTTCAAAACTCCGCACTTTTTTCCACAATTTTTGAAATTTAAAAACGAAACTTGGTTAAAATTAAAAATTTAAAAATGAAACTCGGTAGGTCTTAACGTGGTCGAATGAACATTCGTTGGACCTAATGCACGACCCCTCAACTTTCTCCAGTTCTTCTCCAGAGACCCTAACTCTGGAATCTCCAATGGAAAGAGGTTATTTTTATGACGGATTTTTGTAGAAAATTGAATTTTATGTCGATTTTATATTTGTCATTTTTTCGCTAAAGCTCACCAATGAGTAGCAAATTGCCAAAAACCGAGAAAACCCTTCTTTTTTGTCACTTTTCTGCCAATAACGTAGAAATGACAGATATAAAATCGACATAATATTCAATTCTCTACAATAATCCGTCATGAAAATAACCCCTTTCCATTGGAGATTCCAGAGTTAGGGTCTCTGGAGAAGAACTGGAGAAAGTTGAGGGGTCGTGCATTAGGTCCAACGAATGTTCATTCGACCACGTTAAGACCTACCGAGTTTCATTTTTAAATTTTTAATTTTTAAATTGTTGGAAAAATGGGGGGTGTCGATCGAGTTTTGAACACCCTGTATATGTTAGTTTCTAACATTTCGAAAGTCATGGAAATTACAACTCATATTATAATATTTGTTACTCAATGAAAAGTGATTCTGAAGGCGATTTCGGCTTATCTGTATGGGAAAAATTTGCAATATCGATCGTATTCGTCTAGCCAGTTATGTCCCTACTGATTTCCTGCGCCATGCAATATTGACCGAACTCGTACGATCTGTCCGAACTCACCCCAGATGACGGTACTCATTTTATTAATCCTGACAACACTCCGAATAATACTCATTTTATTACTCCTGGCAACTACCCGACTAATACTCATTTTATTATCGGGATGCGACCCAGACTAATACTAATTTTATTATTCGGGACGTTGCCCAGACTAATACTAATTGTATTAGTCAGGGTGTGGCTCAGACTAATACTCATTTTAGTTGTCGGACATGACACCGACTAGTGTTAATATCATTAGTCGGGACGTGGCACAGACTAATACTTGTATAATTAGTCTGAACGTGGTTCAGACTACTACTCATTTTATTATTCTGGAGTTAGCCCAGGCTAATACTTTATTAGTCTGGACGTGGTACTAATACAATAAGTTAGTTAAGGCTCTATTGAGATGTACTTAGTTAAGTGCTAAGTTGCTTCTGAAGGGATATTCTTCAATAACATAAAAACAACGAACTGACCGAAGGAAATATATTTTTATTCTGGTGAAATTCATTTTTCGGCCGATTTCTTTGAGAACGACAGCAATTTTAATATTCTTGTTAGTGCGGCTTCTCTGCTCAGATGTGGAGGTAGTATTTTAGGGACCCCCCCCCCCCTCCCTCTAAAGGAACATTTTATGTTCTCCCTTATCTCACGAAAATAACGATCATATATTCATATCTAGGCGCACGGTAGCTCAGAAAAAAAAGTAGCTGACATAAACAATAAAAAAAAGTACTTATTTACTTTATGAAAAAAATTATATAAAAATTATTATAAAACAGAACAGAATAAATTTATTTTTCCATATGAAATTATTATTATTATTATTTGTTTTCATTCATAATACCTCGTTAAATATTTAGTATGCAACTTTGATCTTGGTATTATATGAAAGGAAAATTAATAGGCTACAACGTTTACATTGAGGTGTTTTTACGTACAAGGCTTGGTTTCAGTGATAAATAGGAATTTGTCTACAAAAGGGCGATATTTTTCAGTTTTTTTTGCGTTTTACGCGCAAACGGAGCGTCGGATGAAAAGATGACTCGGAATAAATTAGTCTTAAAATTAAATTTTATATCAGAATTTGTCATAAAAAATACCTGCCGCCATTGGAAAATCAAGAGTTAGATGCGCTGGAGAACAACTGGAGAATGTTACAAAGTCAACTAAACCTTCAAAAGAAACCTCATGCAACATAACTAAAACCTACCAAGTTTCATTTTGAAATTCCAACACCTCTAGGAGGAAAAGGGGGTGGACACATATACTGGGACACCCTGTATATATATATATATATATATATATATATATATATATATGATGAAGTAACATTTGGTGGCAAAATTTGTGTGTTAAAAATCGGCGCGATCACGGGTTACGCTTTTGGCTTCCAGGTACACTTTCGATTGGTAATTTTTCGTAGGCAATCAAATGAAACCATTTCCTAGGGCACATCTATAACCGCTTTCAACAAAAGAATAAAAACTAAACTCTTCTTAAATATCTCGAAACCGGTTTGGAAACCGTGGCAAACCTAAGGTATGTATTCAGAAGTTCAATAAAGTTCCTACAAAAACGGTTTTTATGTAATTTAGCCCTACGGCAAAGAAACAGGTAGTGAGCAAGCGCTGCCTACAGCCCATGTGGGGGAAGGCCTAACTCTTCTTCGGCCACGCCCCTTCATTTGTTTGCGGTCGGATTATAGCTGGAAATCTCGCAACTCCATGTCGTTTTAGCGCGCTTTTTCTTCTGCTGAGGATGAAGAAGTCGTTAGTGATTATAAGAAACCTTTTGAAATGCCGAGGAAAAATATTCGAAGAGAGATCACTACCGCTACCCGAGGAAGAGGGACAAACACAAATATCAATAGTCAAGCTATTATAGTCAATATATTATAAACAAATAATGCGAATAAGTACAACGAGGCTATCCGCCTACTCAATATAATAAATAGCTTCAATGGGGTTATTTTTCTATAATTACAAAATTATATTAACAAACAAATTAATATCTACTCTATAGCTTCATTTCGGTCTCTATGGCATGTTTTCTGTATATTATGACTATAAGTGTGCGAGCAGGAGTTTTAGGTCCAAACAAGTCATTCAAATATGGACAACTACAAACACACATTTAGTAATCCTACGGAAATGATGAAATTTCAGCAACATTTAAGTTAAGTTTCTATAATTGTAATAATTATTGCCTTGTTAAAGATTTCTCCAAGGAAAATTCTGAGGTTTAAATTATTTAACATATTCTGACTTGTATATGATCTTCGCCTCAAACAATATTCATTTATTGTTTATTATTTTTCACATTTTTTAACGTTTCCGCCTCAGTCCATCTTCATATAACTAGAATAATGACAAATTCAATTATCATAAATTTCCAATAAATTCCCCCTTACTTTTGCTTTATAATTTCAATAATAATCTCCTAATTAATTTTCTTAAAATTATCACTTAAAGCTAATTTTATCTTCAACTTAGCTGTTCCATTTCCTATACCCTGTTTTTAGAAGGGCTTGTCATCATAGTAATATTAGCAGCTTCTACCCTTAAAATTATTTACAAATGTATTAACTTCATTACTAACCATTTTACATATTCTAAAATTAAAAAACCTACAATTTTTCACTCTTAGGCCAAAATACAGTCCATGTGTTCTACTATTCCACCATTTTCTTTTATTATCTTTAAATTCTGATTTGGCATTCCTATATATAAAATTTGTCTATACTATTTACATTATTGTATATACATATTTTTCTATACTACAATAAACTTCCTCTAATCCGGCATCCTATGGTCGGGCAGGCTTGGTAATCCGGCACGGCTGTGGTGTCAAGGCCGAACATAAAATTGCGCCTCTTCAGTTCTTATGCATCAATTCCGCGAACTCCTCATCCCAACAACGCCCTTGGTGCTTGACGGGGTCGTTGAAAAATACCTCGAAACGCTCTCTGTGCTCAAATACGTACTTGTTGTCAGTTCAGTTTTCAGCTTTCGACTGAGGCTGTATAATTCTAACAGTCTGCAACTGTATTTTAGTCAGATTACATTAAATATGTACTAGTCTTATAGTCTATATTTCGATTAATTTTCACCTCTATACATTTTTCTCGACATACATCTGATAATCCGTAATATTTGATAATAAGGTATGCTTCAAGTCCTGAACGTGCCAGATTAAAGGAAGTACTGTAAATAATCTAAGGGGTTAACGCACAGATGCCAGTGACGACAGTCTCCACCGACAGGTATGAAGTTTACTGAATTTACACTTATTACATATACATATAATATATTAATATATATATATATATATATATATATATATATATAAATATATATATATATATATATATATATATATATATATAAATCAAGTGCATGTCTGTCTGTCTGTTTGTTCCTTACACAAATCCACACCGTTTGACCGATTTTGACCAAACTTGGAACACTGGTAGGTCTTGATCTGGGAAGTCTCGTAGGCTAGATCAAAAACGTCTACCAGCTGTCTGTCTGCATGTTTGTTTCTTATACAAATCTGCACTGGTTGACCGATTTTGGTCAAACTTGGCACACATGTAGGTCTTGATTCGGGGACAGTTATAGGCTAGGTTAAAATCGTCTAGGACTCACAGTTCGGAGGTCACGTGTTCGAAACTATGACCCCAAATAGTAGCAGATTTGCGTTATTAGATTTTAATGTTACTTAGTTGGTTTCTAATTTATTTTTGCTTTTCTAGATGCAGAAAGTAGGTGTAGCATGGCTCGCCGGGTAACACCTACACACATACAAACAACTTATTTCATTATCTAAATTTTATAAATTAATTATTCAAATAATATATACTTAAGGCGCTAATGGCCAAGTTGTAGATGCGCCTTTAATAAAATAAAAAAAAAAAAAAAAAAGAACATATATATATATATATATATATATATATATATATATATATATATATATATATATATACTTAAATTTGTATATACTTTACACTTAGTATAAAAACAATTACATTATTGATTATCACAGTTAGTTTTTAGTATTTTATTTTTCTATAGGTTCATTTTACTCTATATCTTCATTTTGGTCTCTACAGCATGTTTTCGGTTTATGACGACAATACGTAGGCGAGCAGGAGTTTTAGGTCCGAACAAGTCATTCAAATATGGACAACTACAACCACACATTTAGTAATCCAACGGAAATGATGACAATTTCAGTCACATTTCAGTTAAATTGATATAATTTATATAATTATGATTTTCTAATTTTCTTCTCTTTTAGAGGTACACGTCGTGGCATGAAGGTGACGTCACCGACGCAGGGAGCCGCTAGATTGTCACGTTCAGTTCTACTTCGGTGAATTGTTTGCTGAATGAATGTAGCGAGAGGATTTTCCTATAGTCTGTTGTAGTGTCTACTTGTCAATCCCAGAGCTTGCCTACCCGCTCAGATAATGGCCCTCTATGTTTTACTTAAAATTATGCGTTAACATTTTTAAGTAGCGTTTTATACAGACTCAGTATAAGAAGTAGGTAGAATTAAGAAAGTATTTTTTTGTATTTGACTATGAATAAATATGTAATTTTAATTATGTTTTTATAATTTGAATTCCTGGCACTTGTGTTTGTTAGTTAGCATTATAAGCTGGTAAATCGCCTTAAATAAAAATTCCCTAATTTTCTGCTCTCATTTAGAAATTCATTTTATTACTTTTTTACTCACTTTTCATTCTTGAAATGTACATAACTCATTTGTTCTGATTATATAAACATTTTGCTATATGATGTATGCTTATTTAAAATAATAAATCACTCAATTATAGTGTTAATTAACTATGTTTTTCTATATCACTCATATAAATAGGTTATTTAATTTTTTTTTGTATTCAAAAGTTTTATAAAATTTGATTAGATTCGTATTGAAAAACATCACAAAAAACACACAGCTTTGTGCTCATTTCTGACCCATTAATGCGGTTTCTAAAATATTTTTTGCCTGAGAATTCAGCAGAAAAAAAATTACCATAATCCTTTAATTCATTTGTTTATGTTAGTTTTTATTACTACTACAGTACTATTACACGAATTTTAGAATATTGAAATTATCATTTATTGAGACCTTAACTTTTTACTTTTTTTGTTAACTACTACAATTTTAATTGCATTAATATAATTATAACTTATTTGACATAATTCAAGAAGTTTATTTTAGTATAAATTACCTAATAAACAGATTTTATTAATAAAAATAATTTATGGAATAGCACCCATTTATATAAATAATATTTCTATAATGAAAACAGATCTTAAATCGTCACTGTACGTTTCAATAGAGATAATTTATTGTGATGATATCACATATAATTAGAGTGTACTATACGGGCCCCCGTGGTTCGATATCAGATACTAGTGATTTAGTAAGAACTTTAAACATAAGTTTATTTACAATTAATTACTTTGTTCCAACCAATAACTGTTTATATCTTTTAAAATTTCCTCTAAGGGATCCTCTTGTTTTAATTTTACACACACAAGTTTCTTGTAGGTAATTATTCCAATCCACCATCGTTTTATTACTCGTTCCTAAATATTTTTCACAATATTTTATGGAAGTTATTTCTTCTTTCCATAAATAAATGAAATGGATCGCTGTTTCTAAAGGAATTTTATAACCCTGAAGCCAAGTTCCACACCTTACACCATTCTTCGTTTTATAGTTGTTAACATTACATCTCCATCTGTATAATATAACTTCATAGAATGTCCGTTACTGCATATATATTCTTTCAAAATAATGCCTCTTTCCTGGAAAAATAAAACTGCACTTTCTTTATTATTAATTGTTCTAAAAAGCCACTTTAAATTATACATATTAAACTATATTAATAGTGTGTGTTGTTTTCATATGTATCCAGGAAATAAGGTTATGATATTTAAAAATTAAATCATTTGATCATTAAAAGTAATATTCATTGAATCACTGTTATCTGGTGTCAAATCCCCCAGGCCCGCATAGTACACAAGTACCGTTTACAGATAAGAACGAAGCTCTGAAAATACAAATTTAATGGAAAATGTGATGAATATGATTAACAAATATATGAACATAATTTTGATAACAAAGTATTGACTAAATAAGCTTGAGACTACCAGATGTATATTGCTTCCAACGTTTTGATGATCTTCTTAACCTTCCTCCACTCCCGTCTGCTTTTCTAATATTAGTCACTCACGTGTTTGAAAATTTCTAAGACTTTAGGCATATTCTCACATTATTATAATTCACTTGTTTGATAACATTATTAAATATCACAAGCACTGTATATCACTAAGGAGTGTTTTTTACATGCAAATTTATTTTGCACACCACAACATTATAATTATTATTATTCCACAACCATAACACAGACCTTTCCTTTTTGGGGGGGGGGGGGGTTCATGTGTTGTACTTGTTCATACAGTTGGGGTTTATGGTGAATTTGCAAATTATTGCAGGTTACAATAAGGTCACTAGTATCAATTGATATAAATTTTGAAAAAGAAGAAATTTCTGAACTTCCGTCCCTCGCAATGGTTTTAGGACCTGGCAGTATTTTCAAAATATTTTTTGCTTTAGTTTTAGAAGGTTTTGAAAAACTTAGATTTCTCCAACTTGTTATTCCATCTTTGCCCCCCAAAAAATTACAATACACAACATTCTCACTGTCTGTTGATTTTTCAATGGACCAGTCTTGACCTCAGTCAGTACACACTACATATTTATCACTTAGGTCACTGTCCAATTCATCACCGACGGCTTCCCCTCGCAACTTTTCTTGCTTGTCCAGCTCTAATAAAATTCTCAGGATGTCTTCTAATTTAATTCTTTCTGTCTTGTAAAAATAATTCGCAAAAATAAAAATCATATTATTGAAAAAAAAAGCTTTTATCAATGGCAAAACGTTATATTATAATGACACCAGACAATTATTAAAAGCAATGAATACATTAAGTAATAAGAACGTCATTAAAATGAATGAAAAATAAAAATAAAAGGTACTTACATTTGATAACACCAGCACTCGCACGTTTCATATTTTCAAACAGACATAACATTCTCTCTTTGAATGCCCATGACACACTTACGAAGGGTCCAGGCAAACATAGACCTCCACCACTCAGACAAAGGATGTCTAAAAATAGAATACAAAGTGTCAAACAGGTATTCAAGTGACCTTTAAGCCCCAGCGAGGAAAAATATAAACCTGTTTGCAAATTTCAAACGGCGCGAGTGACGGAAGGTTAATAGATCATGAGACTTGAGGACATAAATTGGAAAGTTTGCCTAAAACCATTGTATCGTATTCTCAAAGAACGTAGATCCAGATGACATACAGAATTTTCACAATCACCAGTGCCTCAAAAATAAAAATTATGTTGATAGTTTTGTACTGATTAGGCTTTCCACAATGGCTTGTGGAAATTCATCTCCAATAACCTATTGGATGTGTAAAATATCCTGTGTTCATAGAAGTAAGCTTTGGTGAAACAAGGCCAACTCCATTGGTCTTTTTTTAACTCTTTAGCAACCATGAGCTACTATAATAGCTCGGTGACAGGTGGGTTCCTCGGACCATGAGCTACTATAATAGCTCGGCTTCTCCAGCATTTTTAGACCGTGAGCTACTTTTGTAGCTCTGTTCCTAGAGCCTGACAAGCTGAAGTATTGCTACCCTTTTCACACCTTTTTTTCTAAGCCCTTTTCTATCTGCTGCATCTATTCAAACCTGCCTTGTAAGTCCCTTTAGTCTACTTTCTGGCTCTCAACAGTGCTTTATTAAAATGGCAACATGTGTCTAGGAAGAAACAAAAAAGGTCGCAAACCAAATACTTCTGTAAGGAATGCGATACATACTTGTGAGCTGTGTTTTGGCATTTACCACACGCAAAAGAATTTTTTATTTAAAAAATATGTAGAAAGTTAATTTATGAGTTATTAAAACAAATTAAAAAAAATAAAAAGTTCAACCTGTGCCGCTCTCCAAAGTCCGGATCCAAAAGGATGATGAGAAACTATGCACAATTAAAGAAAAGAACGTAATTGCAGAGTCAAAAATTAGTCGGTTCAGCGGGCACAGGTGGCATCACTACCATTCGGGCCAGTGAGCCCGCTTTAACTCCGCCGTATTTGGTCGCTAAAGGGTTGATGAATATTGACAAAGAACCACTACCACCTAAGTGATAGGAAGGTCAGAAATTAATATAACAAAAGCTCCACAATATTATTTAGTATTCTATGTGATTCACATTCTATTTATTGCCATCAGGAGGTTATAACTAAAAATGATTTTCATGTAGTACACTCTTGTTCCCAATCAATAATCAAATGTTTGGTGTAGATAAGTAAAAGTCAAAACATTGTTGTTTTTTTGTTTTTGTTTTTTTTGTTTTTTTTTTAGATAAAAAAAGAAAACCCTTATATTTTATAGCTCTACATCTTTCTCATTTTTATAAATGCTTCTTTGCGGATGAGTAAGTCTAAAAATAGTATTTAGGCGAGGCCTTTAAGCATTCTACACACCCTTCTGCTGCTAAGGGTACATCATGAATGAAGAAACAAGGATATAAGCTGGGTTCTTCATTTGTCAAATGGCCCTACAATTAAAAGCTACTGTAAGGAGTATTGAGGCTGTAACTTGAAGCTATTTTTCAAGTTAGACGAGTTTCCCATTGAATAGGTATTAAACAAGATGCACAACAAATAGGGATTGAATAGGTTTTTTTGAAAACAAATGTTTGACCTGTCTTCACTAAAAAGTTTAGAGAAATGTTTTTGGTGACATTATTTATTTATACATCTTCTTTTCTTGACAATTCCCTTAACAAAGGAGCACGTGCTTCCTAACTATTTTTAACTATGGTATTAACTATTTAACAAATTAATATAAGCTATTAAAAAACAAAAAGTAAATAGAAAAGTCCGACTCGCAGAAACTGAGTCATCTTGACTCGTTTTCGTTCTTATCCCTAGTGACATTTTAAAAAAAATAGAAACAAATATTAGTTTCTTTTGATCATTCGCAGAAAATGTACACACGTTTCAAAATGTAAAATAAAATCTCAAAGAGAAGCACAATTTCAGGCACCAAACCAGGAATAGGGAATACTTTTGCCATTCTTGCTTGTGGCACCTTGACTTTCAGCGATCTCCTCGCGGACTAAATTTTTTTTTTTTTTATAATTTTGATTTTTATTTTGTTTACAATAATTATTAATTTTTATTTGTCTTATTTTGAGTTTGAATTTGTTTAACTTGAACAACTTTGTTTAAAAGAAAGTTGTTCTGTTTACCATTTTTCCTACATGTTATGAGTAATGATCTAGTGAAATTTATTCTCAATAACTATGGCCGCTAAGTTTCCCCTCCTCCTTTTTGATCCGTGACTTTGGCTACAAAACCGCCTCTAAAGCTCTAAATTCGAGAAATGAAAAGAAAAATAATGCGAGAGATGTGAGGAGCTCTCAACTGCTGGGCAAGTCAAGGGTACGTGGGTCTTCCTCTGACTTGTATACAAGTCAACGGCACACAAAGCACAGCCGCTCTCGATTGCTGGCGCAGTCAATGGTAGAAAAAGGGTTAAGAACAGAGGATGTCAGGCTCGCCATACAATTTGGTTAGTTCAGCATTGCTTTGGACCCTCCACCTGCGCTGTTCTCTTACAGCTCCAAAAATCAGGTTCTTAAATGTGCTACAAGACATTTGGATAGAACTTTAAGATGGATTCTCATCAAGCTTATTACCTTACTAGGTATTCCAAGTGACTGTAATGCCTATACAAACGTTCCTCTGTCCACACTCTTAAGCCTATCATAAAACAGCTATGTAGCTGTAGAAAACAACAGGATAAGTGAAAAGTTGCTTTTTGATGAAAGCTTATCAAATTCCCTTCTAAAAAAGTCTTAACATTTTCGAAGGGAGAGAAAAATGTTAGCTTATTCTTGGTTGATATTTGATTAGTTCTCATTCAGTTATTTCCTAATTATTTATTAGAACTTGAATTTGTCTTCTTAAAAAATACCATTGCTCTTTTTAATATATATATATATATATATATATATATATATATATATATATATATATATATATACACACACACACACATAAGCATACATACACTCACTATGCTCTGTTGGAGTTTATTATGTGGCCAAAAACATTTGTAGTTATAGGTCACGGATTGTAGGCTAAAGAGTGATTTAAATATGTTGTGTGTTAATTAATACTATGGACAAGTTGTATTATTGATTTCTGATCTACCAACATTTTGAATGTGGAGAGTCAACATAAAAGCCATATATACTCATAATTGGATAATCTGTAATATCTTTCAGATTCCGTTAAAATATTAAATCTAATGGATCCAATATACATGTTAATTTAGATGATCTATTTTATTCGTTTATATGCTTAGTATTTTATTCGTTTATATGCTTAGTTCACAGATGTGAATTTATATTTTTGGCTGTGTTTGTCGTGAAAATATAAATAAAGGTTATATAAATCTAGAGAGTGTATATCCTTTATAACGGTTTAGCTGAGTTATGTATTTTAAATTATTTCAAAGGTGATGAAATTGTTGCTCATAACATCCTATATGATGGTCAGACTGGAATTCCAAAGTATTTTTTCTTAATTTACACTTGATTTTAATGAAAAAAAAAAAAAAAACTTAGGAATGCAAAGTACCGCTTGTTTGGACTTTGTACATAAATTAACAAATAAATAAAATAACATAAAGCCTCTTGGAAAAATTAAGCTAAGATAAAACAGTTCTAAATAAGTTTGTAAAATGGGTCTGTCTCTTAAAAGTTCTTGGGTCTTCTAATCTCATTTCTTTTAACCATTTACTGACCTTTGTTTCCATTTGGGACATCGATTCAAAATTTGTTGTAACACATTTCCATTTTAGCAATTTAATTTCAATTTAATAAGGTGTTTACTTAATCAAAAATATTTTTTATTGACTGGAAATGTGATCTGAATTGACTCCCAAAATTCATGAAATTGTTGTATTTTAGAATATGTTATGTTTTATGCTTGTTTTTTCCGTATGATGTAAATAACTGGTAGACCTACTCCAATAATTTGTATACGCTATCAGAAATATATATTTAACAATATAATGTTACAATTTTTTAATTAGTTTATGTTTTAAATTGTCATTTTTCGTTAAGAGTGATGTTCCTGTAACTGGGGGTGAGGTGACAAGAAATAGGGGTGTGATGTGTCTTAATTCAAAAGAATTCTAATTACATAGGGACAGATGTTAAGCGTTTTGATCACACAGAGGAATTGTCTGATACCTGTGTGTCTTCTGGGAAAAAATGGCCCCAACTAAAAATGTTAAAAATAATTAGATTCCAAAATACATTCAAATAGTGATATAAAGTCAATTCCAAACGAGCCTCATGCAAATATAAATACAATATTTTCCTATCTCTCTAATTCACAATCAATAGACCTTTTTTTAATACTTGTCTATAATTCAGAATTTTTTCTAAAAAAAATCATTGAAATATTTTAATATAAAAATAAGCAAGCTAATAATGAGAAGAAAACCTTAAAATTTCAACTGGAACTGAGTTCGATCTGTAAACGGTTAATATGATTAGTAGATGTTTCAATAAATATGGCAGGTTTTGATAGATGGAAGTTTGATTTTATTTGTGATTCAATATCAAATTTTTTTCTCCATTGAAAAAAGTGTCGTAATATATTCATTTTTTAACATTTTTTTTTTTTTTTTTTTTTTTTTTTACTCAATATATCTAACCAAGTTAAAGTAAGAAAATATTTTGATGCTTCCATAAAGATTTTAAATTTGCCTTCCAAGAAAATTGTTAATGAATCTTAAAATTACCAACTGAGCCACCTTAATTGGTAAAATAAAATAGAGCTTATTATTTTAGAGCAGGGTTTAAGTAGATTTTAAGCAGAAAAAAATACATTTGCCTTGATAAAAAAAAAAGTTTTCATCTGAAGTAAAGCTAGTAATAAGGTATTCAGCAAAAAATACTTCTTTGCCTCCAAAGCCTAAATAATAGATGTCCTAATTTTGGTAAAAAAATGCTACACCACATCACTTGTATTGTGATGTCAATGTTAAAGAATTCTGTTTTCCATTCTCATTTTGTTTGTTGTTTTTTTTTACCATGTATCAATTAAAAAAGTAGGGTCTGACTCAAGTATTTCTATTGAAACAGGTTAAGTGATTTATATAATGAAATCAACATGCATTTAGAGTTGAATAAGTTCTTTTTTGTATGATGGAGTGGGCTTTATCCATACAGTTTAAGTAGTATCATCATCATGTTTAAAATCTACAACAGTCATAAGTTCTATTTATGTCTTGAGGGATAAAATATCAAAAATTGCATTATAGACAATATATTGTTTCATTATGACTAATCATAGAGCCGTGGCTAATTTTTCCAAAAACGTTTGAGTTGATTTGGTTGAAAACATTTTTTAATTGACTAGAAGTTGTTTGCTTGCCTAAAGTACTTTACTTTGAATTTTTAAGAGAAATTTCATTTTAGAATCACATTTAGATCTCCAGATTCATTGAAATATTTCAAATTATATTTTGAAGTTGAACAAATGTTATTCTGTTTAGAAAGAAAATAAACAACCTGCTGATAAACACATTCACCAGAAATACTTCTAGGTTGATCAAAAATGTCAAGAGAAAAAATTAGCACATTGAATTGTTTTCAGACTGATTGGAATCATAACACAATGGCAGTAATATACAATAGGTATATTGGAGGTCAGGTGGCCGTGAATGGTAAGGGGTGAGCACTTAACACTCCGTGCTAAGGGTCGTGGGTTCGACTCCCTCTAGGGGTGGTGGATTTTCTTTAGAAAAAAGAAATGCCATCAGCCCTATCCTGGCTAGAAAAGGGTGGTGGCCTATAGATAACCCGTCCTAAAATTCTGAGTTAATTATAATGGGCGTTAAAATTTAAATAAATAGCTATATTATTGTTGAGAGAGTATTTTCAGTAAAAGATTTAAATTTTTTCGTTATCTGTTAATTTTCTTATAATATCACTTTCTAAACTAAGAAAAAAAAAAATCTGCCGATTTTTTTATAACTTTATATTTGAAGTGTATTTCATCCAGAATCAATTACATTTTTTTTATTATTTTCTTACATTTCATGTTGTGGGGATAATAAATAGTAGTACTCAAATTGACTTTCCTGCCATTTTATTAAAATTCTTTTGCTTTAAAAGATTTGTTGCCTGAGACCATTTTTGCCACGTCTCAGTCCTATAGGAGACAGGCAGTAGTAAATTTATGATTGACAAGCTCACCTATTGCTTCAAGATGTGTATTGCCATTGTAGAGATAGTATGCAAAGGCCACAAAATATGCAGGTCAAAAGAATTTTAATAGAGTACTTGAAAAATAAATTTGTGTACCACTTTTTGTTCACCCCGCAACATGAAATATGAGAAAATGTTGAAATAGCGAGAGGCAGAAGAAATTTAAGAATTATAATATTTTACGTACTTTTTCTTCCTTAGTTTTATTCTACTAATCTGTGTAAAAAATTAAAATTTAGTTACATACCTGCTTCTATTTATGCTTTTACCAACATTTCAAATTTTGTTCTACTTAATTTGCAAATCGCTTATAGCATTTTTGTGTATTACATGAAATTATTCTAAAATAAAAAAAAAAAAAAAAAAAAAAAAAGATTTAGGTAGTTAAAATCTTTTACTGATTAAAAATTTGCTTGAACTTTTGCTCTCCATCAATAGTCTCAAGTACTGTCATATTATTATAATGGAATGGTGTCTTCTATTTTATTTAGAGTATCTAATATTCATATCTTCTCACAATTTTCCATGATTTTTAACAATTTATTTCATTTTAGGAAATCGAGCAAGAATGTCTTCTCAGACTGCAAAAGGAAATGTATGCAAGAGGAAAGGGGCTAGTAACATGGCAGTTACGTCAATCAGTCCTTCCACTTCAGCTGGAACATCAGTTTTACCAGTCACAGCAGATTTGGCATCATTATTTGAGTGTCCTGTATGCTTTGATTATGTTCTTCCACCCATACTGCAATGCCAGAGTGGTCATCTAGTATGCAGTAACTGTCGTCCTAAATTGACATGCTGTCCTACATGCCGGGGTCCTCTTGGTAATTTGACATATTTAATTTTTATGGTTATTCATTTTTTTAATAGTTTTCCAAAAAATTATTGATTTCTAAAGAATATGGCCTCTTTAATAAATAACCTTGTATTTTATAATCAAATTTAATTTGTAAAAGACTAATTTAATAATTAATATGAATTTATAAATTTACATTAATAAGTTGTAATGTAATATCCCCCAAAAAACATAAATGTAAAATAGAGGCCAAGTTCCTCACCCCCCCCCCCCGCCGCAAAGAAACACTCCCCTGCCCAAAAAGCGAGAAATATCCCCTCCTAAAACCCCCCAAAAACGCCTTACCATCCTACACTACAAAAAAGTAGTATGAGTTGGTGTATTAAGTGTACCATATTTTCAACCAAAAATATTTGCCAATACAAGAGATGATACAAGAAAGAAATGTCCAAGTTCATTACTTAGAAGACCTATTAGTTACATGCTAAGAAGAGTAAAGACACTTCAAGTGACCTTTAAAAACAACAATAAAAATACTTATATCCAGTTACTAAAATATCACTTTCCTCAACCAGGTATATTCTTAAACTAGGCAATGTTTAGTTTTCTCTCCAAAGATAATTTCGGTACAAATAAAACATTTTGGGGATCTCATTACTTTTTTCTAAGTATTAATTAAAATTTAGCTGCAGCTTACCAACTGGCTTTTGTACTTCATATAAAACCAGGGTTTTTGGATTCTGCATAAATTTCTCCTTACTGCTTGATATTTGATACCAATAAGTAGCATACCTATCTACATCTAATCACACCTCTAGAGGAAAAATTGATTGCTCTCATAACTAAACTATTACACTGTAAAACATAGGAACCTTATCCCCAGGATAAAGATCACAATAGGGAAAGTGTAGAAGGCCTTCAAGAAAAAGATAAGAACAAAGATGATACGTTTTGGGTCTGTGATCCTAAACTTTCTAATTTAGATGACTCGACTTTGAAAAACTTAGTATCTGCTTTCAAGTATATTATGCAGTTAACCCCTACGACATTATTTACAACATTTAGGAAAGAAGTCACACCTGTTGTTAAGACGCATCGAAATGTTTCTTAAAACATTAAATATAGGTTCTCCTTGCCAAGACGATTCATTTAATACTCCACATGATGGGTTTCGGAAGGAACAATGGCCTTCTGATGGAACAAAACGTCATAGGTAATATGACATTCCCGTATCAAGACCTACCTGTGGGCCAAGTTTGGTCAAAATCTGTCAAACGGTGTGAATTTGTGTAAGGAACAAACATGCAGACAGACAGCTGATAGACGATTTTGACCTAGCCTATGGCACTACCTGGATAAAGACCTGCCTATGTACCATGTTTGGTCAAAATCGGTCAAATTGTGTGGATTTGTATAAGGAATAAACAGTTAGGCAAATAGCTGATAGACGTTTTTGAACTAGCCTATGAAACTCCCCGGAACAAGACCTACCTGTTTGCCAAGTTTGGTCAAAATAGGCCAAACGGTGTGGATTTGTATAAGGAACATACATACAGACAGACAGCTGAAAGACCTTTTTTACCTAGCCTAGTGCATTCCCCGGACCAAGACCAGGCCGGAACTTGGCCTAAGGCACTGCTGTGCGCCTAGATCACAAAGGACATTAATAAGGGGTTGTGTAGGTAGTTATATGCTGTATCCTCTCCCATTGATTTATGGACACCAAGGATATTTTAAACCATCCATCTTAGTCTTTTCAAATTCAGGAAAGTTTTTAGATTATTTGATGTCAGGATTTGCTTCCCTTTTTTACACAATGCTTAATTGCAATATATGTGTATATATATACATACATAAATATATATATATATATATATATATATATATATATACACACACATATATATACATATACATACTTAAGAATTATTATTTGATTCACTCCTTTGTTGCTTGAAAAATATTCATAACTTTTCTACTCACTGCCTACTCTTACTACCTTGAATTGTTTCTCTGACAGGTAGAAATCATAACTAGGCATAAATCATTTTTACCTTAATTGATGAAGTTATGGTTTATGACTTTAGATTATAAAATATGAATTAAAAACTAATACCAGATTGAGTGAACTCTTTTAAGACCTCTCAATCTCAGAATTGAGAATTCCGAACTCAGTACTCTGAATCACTCTTTGTCTGCATCCTGTCATCTGTTAAATCAACCGAATTTTTGGAAAAAAATCATGATATTATATCATTTGAATTTATTCCTGACTTTTTTTTTTTCGTATAAATTTATAAACTGACTCTCCCCAATCCGGCCTCATCGGGACCGGGATACAGTCGGATTAGAGAAAACGCCGGATTAGAGAATTCAGTTAGAAGCAGTCACAAATGTATTTCAAAACCCTTATTATTTGAGGATATAATAATATGTGTCATTTTTAATATTGCAAATTTAAGTAAAGTTTTAGTGCTGAATTATGAAATAAATTCCATGATGGATTTTCAAACTAGACTGGCTAAAATCAGGCGTTCCAACTGCAGTTGGAACTTAGTAGAAACACAAGTTCCTGCCTCTAAAACGAAACTTATATGCCTTCTTTGACTTCCATTTAATGAAATAGAGCCGGTCTAGCTCCAACGAGTTCCGAGATCTGTCACTAATTCCTCTTGGAGGCCGCCATATTAGTACGCCGGATAAGGGAGAGTCTACTGTATATGAGTAGGTAATGGGCCTCTTCATTAGTTCATCTAACTGTCTTTCTTATAAATTAATAAAACATACACAAGTTATTGTAACAAACTAAAATTAGTAGTTAACAGCTCACATTAATTTATTTTTGTATCTAGTAAAACCTCTGCACCAATTGGTAGAAGAGGAATGGAATAAGTGAGTAAGTATTAGATCTAGGTCTGAAGGCATTTAGATTTACCTGGGATTTTATCACAGAGAGGGAAGAAACTTTATTCAGACTAATACCTGTTTATAGAGAACTGCGTAATGAAACAAATCAAGATACTATAATGTCATTTCATTTCTGGTACTCAACTAATTCCCCTATCTCACAAAGCCTCTTAAGGAGCATTACTTGAAATGTGTTTGCACCCTTTGTCAAAGGCGGGAACTATTCCACTAGTCTAGCAATATCAGACACATTCCACCTTTTTTTTATCTTCTTTGATGAGTAGATAGACTGACCTGGTTTCTAGTCACACAGCGAGTAATGTTTTGATACCTAAACCAAAGAACAACGTTATCTAATAATGAAAGGTATGGTGAAAATAAATATGGTTGCCAAAACTCCAAAGATCAGAAAAATACTCCCCAAAACCTTCTCTTGAAGCTGTACTTTCATGGATCTTTTCAATTTTGAGAACAGGAAAAAGTTGCTGGAGGCCAAGACAGATGAATACGGTTCTGGAAGCATGATTACTGTTTTGTTTTTTTTAGCCACAAAATTATGAACAATCCACAACGTGTGAGCAGGTGCATTATAGTAATGCAAAAGCAGTGAATGATTTTGCCACAAATCCAGGCATATTCTTCAAATTGCTTCAACCAAACAACTCATAATTTGAAAATAATATTCCATACTGGACATATTACCATCTGGCAATGATTCATGATGCACCATGCCATTGTAATTGAAGAGAACAGTAAATAAAACTTTCATATTTGACTGAATTTAGGTTGATTTTTAGCGTGGTTCCTCCTTCCCTCAAAAGGGAGGAAACTCGCATATGAGGTTGACCTCATGACACAATCTGGAAGTGCGAACTAGAAACTTTTATGTTTCAGAACCCCTAGGTCTCGAAATAATGGTGGTTCAAATTTGTATGTGTATATATATATATATATATATATATATACACACATATATATATATATATATATATATATATATATATATATATATATATAAACATATATATATTTATATTTTCCTCTGTCCACTCTCCTAGAGGCTCAAAAATAGTCCGATTTTGGTGAAATTTGGTATAAAAGTCTTTTGTCTAATTTGAAAGGTCAAGTTCATTAACCAGCAGAATCCATCACCAGAACACTATGGTTTCGGCAAAATTCACATGAAAAAATCAAAGATATTACGGCTTGCCTTCATAGGCTTCAAGATTCACTTTTTATAGGGGTTTATAACTTATGTAAATGTATTAAACCATTTTTAATACATCCTATCTTCGAGAAGTAACGGTTTTTGAGAAAAGTGAATGAACTAGTTTTCCTAACTAATTTTCACTTCACTTAGAAACAATGGATTCAGTTGAAATTTTGATATTTGGCATTCATCCAAAAAATATATTTAAGTTTTGGTCATATTTAATGAGTTGAGGGAGTATTAGAAAAAAAAATTTTTTTCTTAACAGACATGAACAGTTTTAGGAGTTTTGTAAATATCTCGAAAACGGTTGGAAAATAGTGGTATCTGGACAGAAATGATTTATACACTTTGTTACAAAAATGGATCTGAAGTTGTTTCGATGGGGCAATGTCATTCGAAGTAATCACTGCTTAAAATTTGAATGTATCGGTTTCATTCTTTTGAACAGTTTCTAATTGTTGTAATTTTTAATTAGTCGTTTTGTTTTTTGAAATTGAATTCAACAGTAAAATGAGTATTTTAGTAAAAAAAGATAAGAAAATGAGAAACGTATTTGTAATATTGTTTTCCTAGAGCAAACTTTGAGAAGGTGGAACGAGTCATTTCTGCTTAGGATTCTGTCAGTGGTAAAACTGAAGGAGAGCGTCCTCAGCACCGATTTTCTTCAAAGTTTGCACTCTAACGTATTTTGATGCACTAAACATGAATCCGTTAAAAAAAAAGTTGCTCTCAACTAGGAAAGAAGTTATTTAAAAAAAAAAGTTCACTGTTATGGAGGTTACAAAAGATCGCATAAACAACGTACTTGTAAACACACGCATGCGCAATAGTCCTTAATAAAGAAGTGTAATTGAAATTTACCATCAATTATTAAAATTTACCAACACTTATTTATTCAGGAACATTTTTTTAAATAATGAAACATTCTTCAAATTTATTGTTTCGCTCCTGAAAAGTATTATATAACAGAAATCCCTTAAAATTAGCTAATGCCTTTATAATTTGTTCCCTCTAAGCTCTATAATTCGCTCTAAGCTCTAATTACGTTATTATCTTTATGGTTTTTTGGAAAAGTATTAAATTAAAATGAAGTTACACGACTTCATAATTCTTATCCACAATCGAGAAGAATTACTAAATTTTTAATACAAAACAAAATTTTGAGTAATTCTATCAATTGTGGAAAATGTGCGGAAAAGTTAAACGTGCCCATAAATATGAAGAGCGCATAAATGCTTTTTTCGGTGCTTGATAGCTTCTTGAGCGAGCGTAGCAAGTGGAAACGCATAGCACCTATGCCCAAAAGAGACAGCTTACAACATGTGAGTCTAAATTTCAATTATACTTCTTCATTAAGGACTATTGCACATTCGCTTGTTTACAAATACGCTGTTTACGCCGTCTTTTATAACCTCCATGACAGTGAACTTTAGTGCTTAATAATTTATTTCCTAGTTGAGAGCATTTTTTTTTTTTTAACAGATTTGTGTTTAGTGCATCAAAATACGTTATAGTGCAAACTTTGAAGAAAATCGGTGCTGAGGACACTCTCTTTCAGTTTTACCCTGTCAGTTTCTGTTGTAGTTCTCCTAAACAGAAAATCTGGCTCCTCAGATTTAATCTTATATTTTTAAATGTGTTTACATTTTTCATGAAAGAGCAAAACAAAACCATTACTGTTTCTATCCTAAGCTTTCCAAATGACACTATGTATTAGAACAGAAATGTACTAAGATGACGCAGTTCCTGCGCGTCAGACTTTTCTTCAAACCACCTGGGGACTAACTCTGTTCTTAGGTAGGGTGCTTAGGACTTTGGAACAAAGTAGTCTAAAGGCGGAGATCCACTAGGTAATTGGTTCTCAAAGTGGGGGATTCAACCCTCCAGTGGGCGCTGAGGCTATCTGCGATTGAAACTTCAGGCAATACTGAGAGAGTTAAATAGAAATCAGTGGGTAGTGGAAGTTTAACGGAATGGATAAATTTCAAATAATTTTTAAATATTTTGTCTCTTTATTATGTGTAGTTTCTGCTTTAAACTTTACGGTATTTGAACATCTCGCAATTCAGTATTTTTTTTTTACTATTTTGTTTCAGTTATTATTGTCTGACCCCAAGTATAAGAAAAAGTGCATTTGGTTCAGTGCTGAATTTTTTAAATATGTATCTCCAGAAGTGAGGTATTACGAATGCTATATAAGCCTCCAAACAAAATAATTTGTAAGCTCTGAGATTGGACTTCAAAAGACGATTTGAAAACATTTTGAAAGTGGTTATGGCTGGTCCAAGAACATATCTCATACTTCTCATTCATCAAATCGTTCCTAGGCCGTACCCGGGTAAACCCCACAACCAGATTTTGTATGCAGTACCGTGTTAAATTTTAAATGTTTCAAGAATTGAAAATTTATTTTTATTAAGAATTTAACGTTTTTTTGTTTTGTTTTGTGTTTTATAAATTATGTTGAACTTGCAGCTTTACGTGACTTCAGTTTATTTTTTAACCATGAAGATTTCTTGTTGTTGTTTTTTTTTGGGCAGGGGGGTGTTTGGGTAGAGGGGGTGGGGGATTAAACATATGCTTTTAATAATTTGTATATAGGCCTTATGAAAGACTGCCTTTTATGATTGTTTTTTAGGGGTTTTTTTTGTGTTTTTCTCAAAAACAAGATATATGCCAAAGGACTTTTTTTCTTTATTTTTTCATCCCGCATAGATTCCCGAAGTTTGGCCATTTATTTTGGGGACACCCTGTGTATATATATATATATATATATATATATATATATATATATATATATATACACACACACACACACATACATACATACATACTTAAAAATTTGAACCACCTTTATTTTTGTGATCTATAAGTTGTGAAACATGAAATTTTCCGGTCGGCACTTTCATATTGCGTCATGAGGTCAACATCATAAGAGAGTTTTCTCATTATGGAAGGGGGGGGGGGAACGCCAGGATGTGATGGTAGTACAACCTCCTCGAGACTGGAAAACCGTGAGTAAGAATATTATTACCTATCTTCCATGATCTATATCAATCCCAGGAACTACTAGCTCCAGGAACTCTTACGTCTTACAACAGGCTGTTTTAAACCCATTTAAACATAAGGCTTTCAATTAGTTTGTTTTAATAAAGTGCTATTTTTTTTATTAGTTAAGTTGTTAGTTAAGTACTTTTTTTAAACACTTAACATTGGTGACGCCTGATAGTAAGCAAAACTTCTGTTTTTTTTCTCACGTACATCATGTCCATAAAAGAAACTGAAGCTTCCGATTTAAATTTTGATAAATCTTAACCTCAGATCAGATTATATGAAGGCACTAGTTCACGACTCCCGAGTTTCTAGAAACAGAACCCTTAACTTATGCTTTGTAACAATCGAGGCAGTATTCGCGACTTTCTGCATAACGTCGTGGCTCATCAAGTTCCAGCTCGTCATACCAAATCTCGATCTAGATTTTCTGAGCAAGCTGGGCTCATCAGTAAGTATGGAGAGTCTGAATCTCTCCGAATTCGTAAGGTGTTGGAAGACGCCTCTCGGGGACCAGACTCCATTACAGATCTTCAGAAGAATGCAGCGATGAGCTGGCTCCAACACTTCATCAGCACCCTCTGGATGAAAAACTTGCCTCCACAATTTCGACAAATTTTCATATCCTCTGTCCTCACCGATGTCAACCAACTTGCAGAAGTAACAAACAAGATCATGGAAGTATCTCCAGCAGCAGAAACTTACACTATTCAAAACGCTTCAGAACCCCGCATGATCGAGTCTTTCGCCACTACCGCGTCACAGACGAACAGATGTGAACACCATTCCGAAGACTTCCAAGTGCTTTGCCATGACGTCGACGAGATCCTGTGATTCCTCAAGATGAAGAACCACGAAAGAGGCTCCAGTGGAGGCCGGAACCAAGAAAATTGCAATAGATCTCAGGCATGTGATAAAGAAATCTGCTCTTACCAAGAATTCGACTTAAGACTCAAAAAACCTCTCAGGTAGGCCTTCATCTTAGCTGATGTCACCAAGGCTATATTAGGTATGGATTTTCTCTCCATATTATTACCTATCTTCCGTAAACTATACCAATACCAGGAACTGCTAGCTTCAGAAATTCTTACATCTTACAACGCACTGTTTTAAACCCATTTAAACATTGGACTTTCAATCAGTTTGTTTTAATAAAGTGTTATTTTTTTATTAGCTAAGTACTTGATTAAATACTTTTCTTAAATACTTAACATCAGCAATAGATGTAAAGGATTACAAGAAAGAGGATTAAGATCCAAAGTCGAAACTCAATTTTTTTCACTTCTCCCTTAAGGTCACCTTCTGCCTTCACAAGAGATAAAAATTTAATGTAAATATTGTTTGATTTAATATAAATTAGTTAAAGCAAACTAAATTATAAAAAACAAAACAATACATCTGAACTATTGCAAAAGGACCTCTCTTTCATTCATATTTATGAAATTAGGTTTCATGATATTTTTGTTGTTCTTTTTGTTACAATTGCATTGACATAATTTTCTTAGCATAATATTTACTATATATATATATATATATATATATATATATATATATATATACATATACATATATATACATCATATATACAAATACATATTTATGTATCTTTGGATTCTCATAAAAATATTATTTTTTTATTTTTTCTAGGGAATATAAGGAATTTAGCTATGGAGAAGGTTGCTAGTACTGTTATGTTTCTTTGTAAATATTCAACTTCTGGCTGTAGTATGTCACTATTACATACAGAAAAAGCAGACCATGAAGAAATTTGTGATTTTAAACCTTATAGTTGTCCTTGCCCTGGTGCTAGTTGTAAATGGCAGGGCTCACTAGAACAAGTTATGCCTCACCTACTTATATCTCATAAATCTATTACCACTCTTCAAGGTAAATGAAATATTTTTTTTTATTTAATATTGTAATGATTACATATTTTATGAAAAACAATTTTCATTATTAAACTTGTAACTTTTAAGTTTGTGTGACAGGTAATGTTCTTTTGTTTACTACATTTGCTGTTCATATTTATTTCAAAATGAAAAATCAAATCCAGTCTCATGTCCGATTATATACTGAAGAATTTCTTAACACATAATAAACGTGCTACAAGATAACTCATAGTTGGCAGTTTGCCTCATATGCCCATTAAGTATTATGAGTTTGACTTGTGTCCGAGCAATCCATATAATGCACCTCGAGTTTGAAAAATGATATCGACATGATTCTTTCACCAATTCATTTTTTTAGAGAGTAGATTAACGGGCAAGGGCTGATTACACGGTCCCTACCCGCCGAAATTCGAAAATGTCGCAAGTGAGGTGGGATTGGTTCCAAAGCTTCCCGCTTGAGGCCAGGGTTTGCCAAAAAATAGTATTAGGAGCTCTCAGGTCCGAGGAGGTGAGATATGACGAAAGTGAACGAATATTCGGCCCTTGCCCATTCCCGCTCCCCGACCGGTCAGTCTTGTGTCTGTGTTGGCCGTGCATTTTTGGCTCTCTGGATTACTCATCTTATCCGGAAATCTTTTCAAAGTATGTAATAATTCTTTTACACATTCTACATTAGGAATCAATTTATTTTAATTGAAATGAGTATATAGCCTACTTGTTATACATTGATTTGTCTCATAAGTACCTTATTTTCGTGAGACTCTGGAAGGAAAAAGAGGAATGCTTTTTTAGCATTCCTAATGAAATGTTCTTCTCAATTCTTTCAGAAATGATATTGTGGGCTAGTATTATACTCTTATTATATATTATCCAGCAAAAGGTTTTTTTTGTTGTTTTTTTTTTTCCTTTTTTTGAGGCACGCCAAACTTAGGGTAAAGCCATCAAATGAACCATATTCATTTTTGGGTTCTTTGCGTCTCAGCAAAGAACATGGCCTATCGGGGATTCCCGATGCCTAGAATGAGCAAGGGCCTTATATGCGGCCTACTCCGTATTCATGAATACAATTTTTTTTTTAATATCCTGGGTTCATATTTCGTAAATGGCTTCCCTCCAGACCCCCAAATGGAAATTAAAAAAATTCTAACAGAGCTAGCGAAATGTGCCCGTTACAGGGTTAAAGAAGAAATACACGAGTTAAACAATAATTTATATGTCATCAAATAAATTCAAAAATATGCTCAAATTTTTAAGTAAACTAGCATTATACATTTTTTTACTCCAAAAATAAATTGAGATTTAAAAGCAACGCCACAAGAAATCCTAATGTGGTAAATATCATTGAAAACAAAAAATAATAATTTTTTCCTCTCCGGAAGAGACTAAAAATTTGTAAGCGAAAAATTTACATGGCATTTTAAAATTCAATATCTCACCTTTACATAATCTGATTTTGACATCCTTGGGCTCTTTGAAAAGAAGAGAGATTCTTATTTCTAACCATATAAATGACTATTATTGTATTATCTCAGATGGTACTTGTAAGACATGGTTCTCAAAATAAAAATCAAATTTAAATTTTATTGCATATAACGTTGATTCCAGAAAACGTAGAAATACCACGATGTTGGAAAGGTTTGAAATAATGACTTTTTCAAGGTAGGTACATGGAGGTGGTTATTTTGGCAAGATAATGACTTCTTTAGAGTGTAATAGGTAAAACAATTTTTGGTTGTCAGATTTGTATTTATAAAGTAAAGCATTTTCAATTGATTTTATTTTATTTCTCAGCTCCATATATAACTATTTTATTTACAAGAAACACAAATGACATTGACAGCATTATTTCTCATTATTTTGTGTAAGTGCGTGATCTCCCTTTTGTTCTTTTAATATAATCTTTTATTTATATACAATTGCTTTAATATTTTGTTTATATCCTAGGAGAAGACATTGTTTTCCTTGTTACTGATATTAATCTTCCTGGAGCTGTGGATTGGGTAATGATGCAATCTTGTTTTGGACATAATTTCATGCTTGTATTAGAAAAGCAAGAAAAATATACTGGTCACCAACAATTTTTTGCTATTGTACAGTTAATTGGTTCTCGAAAGCAAGCAGAAGTATTTGCCTACAGGTAATATTTGTAAAAATTACTATTTTATCTGTTAATATTTCTATTATTCATCAAGCATTTATTTAAAGAAGAGAAAGAGAAAAAAACTTTATTTAAAAAAAAAAACAAAGTTTAGTTGCCCAACTATATTGGGTTGCTCACTGCACAATATACTTAAGGACAAAAAATTGCAAAAATTATTAAACTGGGCCAAACAAATAAAAGCAATATGTTAATTGAAAACAAACCAATAAAATTTTATTTCATTTAGAGCCTTCTGCTCAAATTCAGGAACATAAATATGCTTTAGGTCCACCCTACAAACCTATTTAATCTACACTATATCATACAGTCTTCTTTTTTGTACATGAGTACCGCGCATGCACAAACACCAGTGGACACTTTTTTCAATTTAGTCATCACTAAAGCATATTTATGCTAAAATGTACTGTATAACATACAGTCTTCTTTTTCGTACATGGCCACCGCACATGCGCGAATGCCACGGTTTCATTCATGTCCACCGCACATGCGTGAATGCCAGCAGACACTTTTTTGTAACTTTTTTTCAGTTTTGTCATCGCTAAAGTAAATATTTATGTTCTTACATGGCCACCGCGCATGCGCAAACGCCAGTGGTTTTGTACATGGCCACCGTCCATTTGCAAACTTTTTTTGTAGTTTTTTTTTGTTTTTTTTTTTTGTTTTTTAGTTGTCATCGCTAAAGCATATTTATGTTTGTACGTGGCCGCCACGCATGCGCAAACACCAACGGACACTTTTTTGTGACGCTTTTTTTTTTTTCAGTTTAGTCATCGCTATAGCATATTTATGCTAAACCTATGAACATAATGATAAAATTACTTTGAGATTGATAAAATTAATTGTACAAATGTTAATAGAGACAAAAAAAATGAAAATACTTCTAGTTATGTAAAATAATAAAAATTAAATACAAAAAAAAAATACAGGATTTCAGCCATATATTTGGTTTTGAATTATGGCCAGAGAATCAATGAGAATTGTTTCAGCTATGATACCTAATTGTTCCTCGCTAATTCCCTTTTCCTTTGGAACCGAACCATAATCCCTGTGCACTGCATTTTCTCGGGCCAGAACTCTCATGGAATTTTTCTTTATGAAATTTTTTTTTAAAGAGTTTTACTTATTTTTATGTTATACTAGCTGTGCCCGCGACTTCCGCATGGAAGTTGGAGTCTACATGGAGTAATGACTTAGGGCAGCATTTTTTGGATATATCTTTTGGTTTATTTTGGATTATAAACTCCGTCATTTATGTATTTTAAAAAAAAAATCTACTTTACAGTAATGCTTCTCTATAAATGATGTGAGATGTATAGCCATTGGCGATCAAAGCATACAAGCTGCTGGGCTTTATTAATTGTCATCGCGAAACATAGGCTCACTGGAAACTAAACTTAAATATATATATATATATATATATATATATATATATATATATTAAATATATATATATAGTTTTCATATGTTTTGAAAATAACAAGGAAATAGGGTAAAATATGTCACGACCATTCAAAAGCATATTGTATTTCTTATGAAAAAAAAAGGCTACTTTCATTTTTTAAACTTTGAGGAACTTGGTTATCTTTCACAATATAAATATCTTGACAGAAAGGAGCCAGATCATCAAGCCAGGAGTGGATAAATATTATTTATCCGCTCCATAGGCTTGATGATTTGTCACTGCAGGGAACTATCGAACTATGAGAAATTGCCGGGGAACATATTGGGAAAACTCTGAGAATTTGCCACAATTGGATAAAACAAAGGTCACGTACTATCAGCTGAAGGGGTATATGGAGTACCATGTGTAGAAATCCCAAAGCAAACCCTCAGTAATTGTTAAGCCCTGGTGTATATAGAGTGTCTGACGGATACAAGGGAAATTTTAGTGAAGTATGTTGAGAGCATCTAGAACATCAGGCTCA
The DNA here is from genome assembly GCA_946811695.1 of Gonocerus acuteangulatus. Classification (NCBI taxonomy): domain Eukaryota; kingdom Metazoa; phylum Arthropoda; class Insecta; order Hemiptera; family Coreidae; genus Gonocerus; species Gonocerus acuteangulatus. The sequence continues at coordinate 116,713,054 of OX328132.1, read as the reverse complement.
CCGCTGCCAACATACTTCACTGAAATTTCCCTCGCGAAACATAGTTGTTTGGCATGAGAGGAATCAGAGAAATAATATATATATATATATATATATATATATATATATATATATATATATATAATTATATATATATATAATTATATTATACATTTATATAATTATATTATATATTTATAATTATAATAAATCAGTAATTAGTATTTTGGGTCCAAAGTAAACCCCCCTACTAATGAACCGATTTAGTTTTTTTTAAAACAAATTTTTCTATTAAGATAACTACAACAAATAATGAGTTTTGTTGGAATACAACAAAAATTACGGCCGTTATGGGCAAATAACTACTTTGGGTCCGGAGTAAACCTCTTCCAGATGGACCGATTTTGCTGGTTAACGTGGTGAACTCTTTGAATCGTTTGCAAGGGGAATACTATATCCAAGTTTTGTGACGAAAAAACCAACCACTAAATGCTAAGTGAAGCTTACCACAATATATTAGTGAAAACTGCATCTAAATTAGATAAGCTGTTTTAGCGCGGTTCCTCCCTCCCCCATAGGGAGGAACCCCGCTTATAAGGTTGATACAATGAAACAATCCGAAAGTGCCGACTAGAAAATTTCGCGTTTCAGAACCCCTAGAGACCGAAAATAACGGTGGCTCAAATTTGTATATATATATATATATATATATATATATATATATATATATATATATGTGTATATATTTATTTATATATATATATATATATATATATATATACATATATATTTGTCTGTTCGCTCATTTCTGGCTTCCCTAATGGTCCGATTGTGATGAAATTTGGTACAAAAATCCGTCGTCCAATTTGAAAGGTCAAGTTCGTTAACCAGCGAAATCCGCCTACCGGAAGATGGCGTTTGGGGCGAAATTCGCGCAAAAAAAATCGTAACGCTTACGTTTTTGAGTTCATAAGCTTCTAAGTACTCGTTTTATATGATTCCTGGGCTAGGAAAACGAATGAAACCATTTTCAAGGCGATAGCTTTAACCGTTTTTGAGAAAATTGGAAAAATATTTTTTGAATACCGTTTTTGGTTTGGGTACTTAGAATCATGGGATTCAGTTGAAACATTTTCTGCATGTTCTACTTTCATCAAAACTAATATGTTGAAATTTTGGTTACGTTTGGAGTTATGGAAGGGTTAGAATAAAATATTTTATTAACAGACAAAAAAAGTTTTGGTAACTTTGTATAATTTCGTTAGTATCTCGAAAACCGTTGACAATCTCGTGAAGCGGAAGATTACCATTCGGAAGCTTACTAAATGCTCTACAAAAAAGGTTCTGAAGAAAGTTTTAATTAGGCGATGTTAATTGATTTCGTTTATTCCAATGGTTCTTTTTGTCTGTTTTATTTCTTGTTATTTTTTAATTGCTTATAGTTGGATAATGTATTTGACAATAAAACTGGTTAAGTAAAATAACAAAAACAATTTATTGTTAGAAATATAGATTTCCAAGACCTTGTCACTAGCGGGTCTGTTTCTAGTGTAGCCGACCCTTCCAGGTAAGATTGTAAATCATGACCTTTCAAGACTTTACTACTCACAGGAATGGCGTTAGTGACCTTAAGGGTTGACACGCCATTATAATAATTAATTTAAAAAAAAAGACTGGTGGAACCAAAATAATAACTGCTTCTATTTTAATCTTTCCAAATTAGACTAGGTATATGAACGGAACCGCGCTAAGATGATGCAGTCCTGCGAGACGGACTTTTTTTGAGATTAACACACGTACAAAAATTCTAACAATCATTGTTTCGGGTACTATTGCATTGAGAAAGGCCCCAATAATATTTTTTGCTGTATATCTTCCATTTACAGACAGTGATCCGTTACAATTTTATTATATATATAGATAATGCAAGTTACAAAATAAATTCTACATTTTCAAAAATCATGCAAGTTTTCACAATCTATTTTCATTAAATGTTAAAAACAGACCAATATACACATTTTAATAATTTACTTTATTGGATGCTTTGAATTCCTCGTTATCGAAAAATTGTAGTAATGTTATTATCAGGTAAAATTTGTTTTTGAATGAAATTTTCGGTGTTGTTGATTTAATGAAGTATGTACACCTAATTTAATAATCATTGGTAAGTTGGCTTGACCATCTTTCGACCCATTGCCTAAGGAGTGAGGGAAAGGTCGCTACTGGCCATGGATATTTAGAAATAGGGGCAGACAATAGATAGCCTGCAACATCAACAAAAAAAAGTAGCTATAGTATGGATAAAGACACAAGAAGGGAAAAGTTTACCACAATTGCATTGTTTAATTATTGAATATTTTTGGCATTCAAGCATAATTCTTCATGTGAGTTTCAAGACCTGTTAAACTAAGGCTTGTGTAAGCTTGATTTTGCTCTGACTACTGAAAATGTCAGCTTTACTATAAAAGTATTTGTAAACTAAACAAAGCTATTATAAAAGACAGATCTCTTCCTGTATCTAGAATTCTTTAATAAGTTAAAATTTTACACAATTTTTATTTATTATCAATCAAATTCATAATTTATTCTCATGCATTAATATACAATGACTCATAGTCAAGGCATATAATTATAATTTTGTATTGACTGAATTTTAAAATGTTTACAGATTGGAATTAAATGGCCACAGGCGTCGTCTCACTTGGGAGGCAACTCCAAGAAGCATCCATGAAGGGATAGCATCAGCAATTTTGAGCTCAGATTGCTTGGTTTTTGACACTTCCATTGTTCAGTTATTTGAAGATAATGGAAATTTAGGCATTAATGTTACTATATCAATGGTATAATTTTTTTAAAACTTATATCTTTTCAAAAAATACAAAAACATAAATTGGCTCTTGTAAATGCATTTTGATTCATTATGAATTTTAACCTAAATAAATGCCAGTTAAAAATATTTTTATATTTATATTGAATATGTGGGAGACATTGCAAAATAATGAGATAATAACCAGACAAACATAAGTATATTTTTTTTTTCAATTTTCGCCATTTTTAAAATTTGAATTTCAGCTATAATTTTGTTGAAACTTCTCATCATAAGTAACAGGGTCAAAAATTAGTATTACATGTCACAGGTCTAAAAATGAAATTCAGCTGACATAATCCATACATGGTGGCAGGAAATGTCAATGTTTCATATTTCAAAGGTCACAACAAAAAAAACAGTCATTCAAATTTGTATGGATATTGTTCTGTCTCTATATCTCTATTGATTACAAATATAGTTTGATTTTGATGAAATTTAGCAGCAAAATACATTGTCTAAAAAAAAACAGGAAAAGTTCATTAACCTTATAGCTGCTACATCTGACGAGATTTACATGCCTCACATGCAAGAGCCGGTCGTCTACCGGCCAGTGCTGAATACTTTTTACACTTGTTCCACCATTCATCTTTGCCTTTTAATAACTATTGGTGGGTTTCATATATTCAATATTTATCTCTCTTTTAGATTTGGGCCCTTTTCCAACACTAGCAGAGTTCAATCTTTTTTGTTTTTACTACAAACTCAAGTTGTGAAAAATAATATTTTAATAATAAAATAAAAATTTAATTATGAAGATGGAGATAGTTAGCCGTTTCTTCAGACTTTCAGGAAAAAATCAGACGTTTTTCTCCTAGCCGAATCCCAACTATACCTTGTCTTCGTAAAAATTTAATTTGTGTGGCACTCCTCAAATTATTTCTTCGCGGTCTGATTTGGCAATGAAGGCATTCAAATTTTGTTTCTTAGCTGTGCTGATAAATTCTTCAGCTCCGACAGCAGTAAACCATGTTTTCTCCATTGTGAAAATTCAAAAATAACGAGCATTACTAAATACTGCCTAAAATAATTAATCCTATATGACCTACCAACTAACTAATATAATCTTAAACAACCCAAAATAACTGCATAAAGAACATAACATAAAGAACTATTAATTCAAAATAACTAGTAACCCTAATTTAAAGAAACTAAATATAGGCTAAAGACTACTGAAAAGAGAGTTTCACATTAATTAAAGACTGAAGAATCAAAAAGCAAGGAAACCCTCAGAGTAGGTAGTAAACTATGTAGCAGTAGCTTAACGAGAAAAAAACAAAAAAAAAAAAACAACACAGAATTCAAAAATTCTACTAAAACTCTCCCAAAAGTAAATCTGCACGTCATCTGAAGAGCTTAAACATAAGCTTTAGTTAAAAAAGCAAAGAATAGAGTGAAACAAGGACAAGCCGGCAATAATGGACGTTAGCAAACTGAGAGAGGACCTACCCAAAGAAATATGCCGTTGATAGCAGTGACGAGCTGTACGGGGAGATGATATATGCAACGTTAGAACTGGAGGCACACATTGGTGCACCATTATATGCTGTTGTTAGCAGTCTAAAGGTTAACTACCAGAATCTGATGTGAAGAATTTAATAAAAATTTTCAACTGTTTTTGAGAACAGTGTAAGAACTAAAATTTTGGTTCTGGGTACTTACAACTGACTGAGTTGAAAACTTTTTCATATGTTTTACATTCATACAAATTAATATACATAAATTTGGGTTACATTTGGGGTAGAGGAAGTATTACAACAAAATATTTTCTCAACTGTCATGAGCAGTTTTGGACTTTTTTTTTGTTGTGTATATATATATATATATATATATATATATATATATATTATGTAAGTAAGTTAGGTGGTGTTAGGGATATTAAGAATATATATATTCTTAATATCCCGAAAAACTGCTAAGAAATCTTGATAAATGGAAGTTTAACATTTGAAAACCTACCAAATCTCCCATGAAAAAGGTTCTGGAGTAAATTTTGGAGGATTTCTGCTAATAAACACATTAATATCATTTTAGTGCTGAACATCTCATTTTTGCATAGAAATCTATATGAAACAGCCAAAAAATCCTAATCTTTTTTTTTTACTTGTGTATTCAGTACACGGATTACAACACTAATCTAAACGGTGTTTTCAAAATTGGAAAAGTAGGAACTGAGCAGTTTGTTTGTTCAAGGTTCTTAATATCCTTAAATACATCATAAAATAGTTGTTAAACTTACTAATTTCTTTTCTCTTTTAGGCTGATAGTGTTATAAATGAGCTATTTATTCTCTTCTATTCTGGATATTTTAAAAAATTGATGATACACAACTTAGGTTGATGGAGAAGTAGAGGATTGGGAGACTTAGGCTGATTTAGTTTCTAATACTTGATAACATGAGTCAAATACAATTAGGAACTGAAATATAGTTAAATAATTTTTATTTCCCTTCAATATTCATGATAGTTAATAATGAATGACATTAATTCATACTATATGAATAATACAAATAATAATTCACAATATATTTGGTTATTTGACTTGTTTTTGAGTTAGAGATGTTTTGTGATATTAATTATGATACTTGAAAGGAAAGTATCATAAGACATGGTAGACTTATAAAAGGGAGCATTAAACTAAAGTTTATCATAACATTTTTTAAAAACCATTAAGATTGAACAATCATCAGGGTATTATTAAAGTACAATGACACCTAAGATACTACACTCAAAGAAAGTTCACCCACCTAGCTTTGTAATCATACTATTTTCTTCTATTAAATAACCATTCTTAAATATTTATGTGTAACCACTTAAACCATAGTGAATCAATTCCTAAATGGCACGTGCATGTTAACTGACCATTTATGCTTAACTGCTCGACAAAGTAGTTTAAAATATATTCTCAGTTTTTTAACACGAAACCATGATTGTCATTTAGATAAAAAAAGTAATAATAATTATTTTATAAGCTGTTTTGCAATATCTGTAAAATTTTATATTTTAGGAAGTCAAAGAAAAGTAAAGCACTGCAACAATAAGATAGCTGACTATCTGTTTTCGCTGAGAGTTGTCAGAATTCAGAATCCAAATAGCTTGTGGTTCCACTATCCAGGTTCATTGGAGGGATTTTTACCAAGTTAAATTGTAATGATTCATTTTGGGGAAAACTTGTATTAAATTCATTGATATTATTGATGTGTTTTGTATACTGTAACGCTGTTCATTAATTTTTTTTTTCTTTTTTTTTTAAGAGGAATCATGTTTTCTAGATAATTTATTATAGTGTTATTTTTTATCTTTTTAATGTATTTTAAACAATAATTTGTAATAATATGTTATGTAAAAATGGATAACTTAGCTCATTAATATTACACTTTCAGTCAATTATATCAGAAGGATATTAATTCTTTCTTTTTTCAAATAACACTTAATTTTAATGGAAATAGTGATTAATCATTCAGTGAAAAAGTATATATTTTCATTAAACGGAAAATGTTATTTGTACAGTGCACAATAGCACATTAATAGACTGATAATTATTTTTTTAGTTTATGGGAGGGTTCAGTTTATCTTTCACTTTGTTTTAATGTTATTTTTGGATTGTTTTGACGTACTCTTATTGTGTAAATTGTTTTTATGAAATGTATTTTTAGACTAGGGAATTGTATTATATAAAAAATATCATTATAAATATATTGTAGAAATGACTAGCTGTTACTAACTAAAAGTTAATGAAAACATTTGTATTATGTGTTTTTTTTCACTCCAGTTTTAAAATAGTTATTTTTTTTTAACCATTTGAACAATTATTTATTTTATTTTAATTTAGGCTACAAAATGAATTTATATAGAATTTTGATATATCCATGTTGGAAATTGTGAATATTATTTTTACAGTTGAGTAAATTTCATATAGTATTGGCATGACAACATCCATGTAATGCATGCTAACCCTTATGAGGCAGCAACCTGCATGACCTTAGATGCCCGTGGAGCAGAGCCTATTTCACTTTCGTGGTTCCATAGGAAGGCATTAAAATAGCTGATCCTCCACCACCCGTATCTTTCGATTCTCCTAATATGCCCCTGTTACTTCTTTCTTTAAAAAGTTTTCTATCATCATTTTTTCATCTTGGGCTTTGGACTAGACAACGGCAAGATTAAAAACTTTTTTTTATTTAATTTTTTTTTAAAATTATATCAAGTCAAATATCTTTGTGTTGGTATGATGTCTACTGAACATGATCTTTATGTAAAAAAAAAAAAAAAACACTGGTAAAACCCAAATAATGCCCTTCAGAGAACCTCCAAAATAAGGTAGCAGAGGGAAACCCCCATTGGTTAGGCTCAAGCTGTATTTTTATGAACTCTAGGGATAGTAGAATGACTAGAGCTTACGGAACTTACCACTAGATAAAAAAAAAAAAACTGTTTCAATTTTTTTATTTTTAATAACATCAAGTCAAATATCTCAGCATTGGTATAATAGCTAGATATCGCAAAAAAACTGTCACGGTGGTGCCTTTCAGTCCCAAAGCAAAGAAATGACTTTGTCACAAAATTGGCTATCAGTCCACAGGGCATGGTGGACTGTTGTCACGAGAGTGGCAATCAGCCCTCGGGGCATGCCGGATTGTTGTCACAAAAGAGGTTATCAGTCTCGAATGGATTAGTTACCTTTCTGGTTTCATCTTATATTCAATCTCAGTGGATGATTTTTATAAGCATGAATTTTATTGGCTGAAAAGACAGCCTGACTGAAATATGCTCTTATTTGTTGCATTTTTTGAGAATTTATTTCAACACACTGCCTTTTATTTGTTATAATTTTTCCTGACACTGGATTTTTTGTTGTTGTAAATCCACGTTTTATAAAAGCAATTTATTATCTTTAATGTTTTATAAATGACTTTCATTGAAGACAATTATTTCATTGACCTTTTTCACACTTTTTATTTTTTATTTTTTTTATTTTTATCTGGATAACGTATGTAAACCTGGGGCTTTATGAAGTAGGCTTCTGAATTTCATCAGCAAATATTACTAAATTCATTTGTGTTGTGGAAAATTTTATTAGTCAATTTGAAGTCAACATTTGAAAGCATTTGTAATCATAAATTGAATTTTTGTGAAATGTGTTCCTTTTTTTTTTTTTCTTTTTTTTTCTCTTTTTTTTTTTGTTGATTGAAACTTCCTCTTCATTGTTCTCACTTTTTTTGTAATGGATAGTAAAATTTGCCTTTGAAGTCAATGTAAATCTGTCACCTTTTTTATACATTATTTGTGTTGATTGTGCAAATACATTTATTTTGCTCAAATAAATTGTATTTATAATTAAGGAAGAGTTAATGAAATGTGTTATTCAGACTAGAAAGAGAAAACATTTTTTGAGAGAGAGAAAGGGGGGAAAAAACTGTCACAATGGTGGCTTGAAATGCCAAAGCGAAGAAATGCCCTTGACACAAAAGTGGTTTATAGTCCCGAACGGGTTAAAAACCTGTCATTAAAGCTTTTGCTGCTGAAAGAGTATTTCAGAAGCTCTTGCTTCTGTTTAACCTTATCAATGTGACGCGAGCTAGAGAGGGTAATGTCCTTATGGGCGAGGTGCCCTCTCTACTCCTGTCCTTCCACAGATGGACCAAAATCTTTCTCCTAGAGTGACCGTAAGCACTTTTTTTTTTTTGTTTAGACTTTAATTTCAAGCCTTTTGACAAATTTCCCTATCCTCCTTTTTTAATTGGGCTTTGGACCTTAAATTCTCCTAACTCCTATCCTCCTGATAAATTGTCAGATACATCCACCGATGAATCAGACGAAATTGAGCTTACAAAAGCTCGTTTTCATCCCATGATCTCCTTCGCTTACAATTTGCCATTTCGACTATGAAGCAAAACAACCAGTCAGTACTGAAGCCAAGCCACAACTGAGGGATGAAGGGCCTGTAGCGAGGGGAAGGTACGGGTACAGGTAAAATACGGCCCTGAGTAGGGCCGAAATGAATGCTCATGACATCTAACGCTGATATATTAAACTAAAAATTGTCCCCCATTCCCACTATATTCAGCTGTTGCGAGAATAATCGGACGTCGCCTCTGAAGCATGGCATTCTCCTGCGAGTATATTCAGGCATCAAATCAAAAGGGTTAATATGAAGAACTGTCTATTGGTGTATAAGGCACATGGTATTTTCTGCCTCTTATATGTCATTCACATTTTGGAAAATACATTTACTTTTGTCCTCATTTAGAAATCAATTTTCACGAATGCCTACAGATTTTAGCTAGCCAGCTACTCACTTAAGGCTTAATTCTGATTCCGAGGACTACAGTGTACAATATATCAGGAGGATTTATATAAACTGAGAGTGCTTGAATATTTTCACTGGAAGAGATATTTCACTGGAAGGCTCCACTAAAAGTATTAAGAATTAAAAATCCATCCTCGAACATGCAAATCCTTCAGAAGATAGCCTGGTGTGATATGTGTTTAAATATATAACACTGCTGTGTTTACTGTACATCCATGTGTGTATTAACCCTATGGAGACGGCGGCAGGCGTGTGACTGTGGGTACTTTGTGATGAGTCCTTCCAAATACCTGTATGTCCTTCCTGAAGGCTACTAGCCGCCTTCCACTTGCACCCCACAGTTGTCTTGTTTTTAGCCATTTCAAAGTTTTTCTAAGTTAATTTGTGTCTTCAAATATATAATGTTCTTCTGCCTGCAATATTTGAAACGGAAATATTTATTGTTTACGCTTTGGAAAAGGCCCACTATCTTCCTCTAAATCCTAGAATGCTATTTAATAACAATATTATATAATAAACTTTTTATTGACCCCAAATCCAACCCTCGAACGGCAGCACTAGAAGAAAAAATCTTTAGTGGCGCTCCGGTTTTGAACCTGGTCCTCCAGTTCATTAGTCGAGTGCTCTACCACTGAGCTAACCTCGCCCCCACCATATGAGTTAACAGATGGAAAAAGATTGAAAAACAAGAAATATCTGAAGAGGAAACAAGTTTTATTTACAAAAACTCCATACCCGTATAAAATAATAAAATATTCTTCGGTAATGTTTCTCCATTAAATTTCTGTTATTATTTTTTTCTATTTTTTTTAATAACGGGTGATTGCTCCCCTTGCTTGTATCAGAGCCTGGATTCTCCTCGGCATACTGTTGTTTAAGCTGGCAACTCTTTCCTGTTTGATGCCGTCCCATTCTTCCACTAGCGTGGTTCGGAGGTGTGGAAGGTCCATGGGAACATCCAGTCGCCAGTTGGATGCACCTCTATACTATCCCATAGGTGTTTTGTGGGATTAAGGTCGGGGCTGCGGGCTGGCCACTGTAGGGTGCGTATACCGACTTCATTAAGATAGTCTGCAACCACATTTCCAACATGTGGCCGTGCGTTGTCATGCATTAACATGAAATCATCGCCTATGAAAGGGGCGAATGGCACTACATACTCTTCCAGAATGTCGGATATGTACCTGTGTGCAGTTAGATATCCTCTCTGGAACACATGAAGATCAGTCTTCGCCACTAAAGTGATTCCACCCCAAACCATTACAGACCCACCACCGTGAGGCACCCTTTCGGAGATATTGCAGGGTGCAAATCGCTGTCCTGGCCTTCTCCACACTCTAGCCCGATGATCTGAAGCAAAGAGTGAAAATCTCGATTCGTCTAAAAACAGTACTCGAGCCCAGCCGTTTACTGTCCACACCCGAGCAAACATAAGACGGGATGCCCGGTGTGCTAGGGTGAGCTGAACTCCAGTAGCTGGGGCCCTTGATTGAAGGCGAGCTTCATGAAGCCGCCTCCGCACCATATCCACACTGATACTCACATTTCGAGCAATTTGAAGTCTTTGATTGGTCTCCACGGCTGTCTGAAAGTGATTTCTTAATGTCTGCATCAAAATAAATCTATCGTCAGCGGGAACAGTCACTCTGGGCCGACCTGAACCTGGCCTAGTTAAGTTACCAGTCTCCCTTTACCTCTGGACTGCCCTGCGAACGTTGGTTTTTGGTATCCCTAAGGACCTAGCAACGTAACGCTGGCTTCTCCCATCCTCTACAAACACGACGATCCTCGCGACCATTTCGGTGGTTAAAACCATTGTAAACAGCAAAGTAGATACGGATAAAACAAAAAATTGCTTTCAGAAAAGAAAAAGTTCCGAAAATTAACGTGAAAGTATAAATGAACTTAACTACACAACGACTGTAGATGAACTAATACGGACAGTATTATTATTTCTAGGGCAGGAAAGGACTTGGTAGGGAATTATTGATATGAAAGTATTTCTAACCTTTATCTTGCCAGACCAAAACAAACAACACGCTGAGAATGTAATTTTTATACATATTAATCGCAAAATATAGGGTGCGCCGTTTTTTTTGCTGTTAATTTTATATAGTATTAATTTGTACATGCCCATTTTAGAATATTTTATGGAACAATAGTGTATGAAAATGCACTAGCACTTCTTAACAATTGGTTCTTTTAATTTTTAGTCATTATCAAACTATGCACAGTAGAAAATTAAAATATCAAAATCATGAGGTAGTGTGAAAAAAACAATTAAAATAGAAGGGATTTGTTCAAAGTTAAATATTAATCCAGGATCGCCACCTATAAATAAAACCTAAAATAGCTATTAATTTATAACTATAGAATATTATGAGAACAAAAGGTAATTGTTCTTCACTGAGTGAACCCTTATGAAATGGCAACCCGCATGACCTTAGATGCCCATGGTATGGATCCTGTTTCCACAGGACTGCATTAAAATAGCTGAGCCTCCACCAACCATCTTTTCCTATTTCTCCTAATACAATTTTGTTATTTCTTTCTTTAAAAAGTTGCACGTTACCATTTTCTCATTGGGGGCTTTGGACTTGTCAACTTCAGGCTTAAAAACATTTTTTTTAAATTATTTTGTTGGAATTCTTTTTTTTTTTTTTTTAATGAAATAAACTTAAATATCTCGGTGTATAATATAATAGCAAAGGACATTAATATTTCAATATATTAGTACATATAGTATTATCCTTTAAGGTGTCTCTGATATTTTTTCTTGCTCTAACTGTTCATTCTTGGTGCTTTCCTGCTTAGGAAAGTAAAACATAAGAAAAAATATATTCAGGATATTATTATAATATATGTATAATAATATACGTACATGTATTTAAAAGATTGTAGGTCAACAACACAAAGTGACATAAATGCACGAGAACTCATTCAAGAATTTAAAGAGCATGTGCACTGCCTAGGCACATGTTCGCGAAAATAGGCTGAGGTTTATGTGTGGTGCCTAGCCCCTTCCAGAACAAAATAAATTCATGTGGTGGTTCCTAGCATCCTATCCTCCTAGCCTGAATTCTAGGATTTTCAAGCTCAGCATGCTAGGCACAGTGGGTGCTACAGTTTCTTTCAATATAATCTCTTTAATTAGATCAAATTCTTGTTGACATTTCTTTTATTAAACAAATTGTTTTTTTTATTGAAGTTATTTAATATAACAGTGTTATCAGAATAATTTTGAGACATTTTTATATAAGTTAATCGGACAGAAAGGATTATAAGTTTTTAATATTTGTTGCAGATTTATTTTTTTATTGTTTGGATTCCATTTGGATCATCTGTGATGCCTTTTTTATTTCAAATATATGTATCTCAAAAATGCTATTTATTTTGTAAAAAAAACTCTGATTTTTCTGCATTAATTATCTCCCCATTTCTCTTAAAAACTCTCAATAGTACACTGAAATTGGCCACAACTACCTTCCACCCCCCCCCCCCCCTCCTAATTCCTTCCTTCCTTCGCCTCTGTATGAATTATAACATCCACTTAAATTTTAGTTTTATCCATTAAGATGTCAAGTAATGCATTTCTTAATTCTTAAATAAGACAAAAGACTTCTTTTTACCCAAAAGAAAAATCATTGGACTTAAACGTTTCAGTTAAAAAAAAAAAAAAAAATTGAAATCTATTATATTTTTTGCTATTTTCATCAAAAGCGACCTATTAAAAACTATTTTTTTGATCTATTGGAATAAATATTTTTAGAATAATTAGAAAATTTAAATAGTGCATTAGGCAAAGAATCATTCAATGATTTTTAAATTCTGTTTCAAGAACCTCTCATCTACCCATAACAGAGGTCTTGTTTATCAACTATAAAAATTAGATTATAACAATATTTTGTGATCTCCATGTCATTTCTCAGCATTTTATTAACTTTTTTTAGTCATAGGGTTGTTCCTGAGTTTCATTTGACATTATATGGGGTGTATTACTTTAAATGGTTCTCTATTAGTAACATATAATGGGTTGAATAACCTTTAATGCAGTCCATCTTATCACTCAAAATTTCCATTTTCATAAGACTAACCTGATGTCAGTTATTTCTTCAGTTGTTAAAATGTTAAAATATCATTTGATATATCAAAGATATTGTTATTTTTTGTTCCAAAGGTTCCTTTGCATTTAAATGAGATCTTTCATCAGAAAGGATTTTTGTTTTATCAACGTTTTGACCAGTTCTCCTTATCAGGAAATGCTGTATTTTTTCAAATTTAGATGCATTTGTTTATTGCCATACAGGGTGTGATTATGTGAAGTATTGCTATGGGAAGAATTTAAAATTTATTTCTGTTCTTTCAAAAGAATTATTTTTTTTTTATAATATATATATCACCACTAGTACCTATTGATGTAGGCAAGTGGCCAAACATATTTCACATTGCAAAAGGCATTGTAATAAACATATACATAACAAATTTTCCAATTTTGTGTGTCAGTACGATTGCTTTTGGGGCTCTTTTTTGGTCTGTGCAGTTATTTTCATGAGCAGAAAATGTTCTACAATACATGGGCGTATATAGGGGGGGGGGGGGAAGGCTCTGTCAAAATATCTGAACTAATGCCTTGGTTAGCACTCCACAGTTGCTATAGCTATCTTCTCAAACTCCTCCATGTATATTTCTGCTGCCCATGGACTGAGTGGTGAACCCATACTAACACCTTCTGATTGTGATATTTTCCATTGAACAAGAAGTACGTTGGTTTCAGAGTTCCGTGAATTTTATTTTTTCTTTGTCCAAAAAACTCTTCATTAGCCGCAATGTTTCTTCCAATGGGACCATGGTAAACAACGACTTCACAACGAAACTTGCTAACAGATCTTTCTTTTTTATTTTAATGGAATTGATCTTTTCAACAAAATCGCTTGAGTCTTTTATGTGATGTTCTGTCATACCTATGTATGGCTTGAGCTTCTTCGCAATATATTGTGCAATCCCATATGTAGGCAGTGTTCACATAGTAAAGTATACACAACAACTATGTATAAAACTATAGTAAACTATATACAGGGTGTATCGCAAGTTAATGACAATACTTCAGGGGGTGAAACTAGACAAAAAGTCCGTCACGCAGGAGCTGCATAACTAAGCACTTCCCTCAGAATTTGGGTAGTGTAGACTGCTTTCCAGAACAATTTGCTTAAAATATCCTATATAAATCAAATAAAAACGTGAATAGTTCTCATTTTGTAATGAGTAACTGATCAATTATTAATTTGCATCCAGAGTTATGTTTACACATGGTACCTACTACACTACGTAATAAATACAAAAATCCTCATATTATCGTATTTTGATCTAACGCAGGAACAGGATACAGTCACTCTAGTGGTAGAAAGCGCTCCTTGCGGCGGCTTTGTGAACCTACGTCTGCCGGCTTTTCTATTCAAATATATTACAAATTAAACCCCCGCTTTCCGATTGACCGATTCAGCTCATTTTTACAACACTTCTTTCTCATGAGTTACCCACGACGTATACCGCGTTTCGTTACAATACAGCAGAAATTACGACAGGTATGAGTATATTAGGAATTTGGGTCCGGAGTAAACCCCCCCTTCTAATGAACCGATTTAGTTTATTTTTACAACACATATTTACCTGTAGATTACCACTGCGAATACCGAGTTTCGTCGAAATATACCAAAAATCACGGCTGGTAGTGGCGAATTGGTATTGTGGGTCCGGAGTAAACCCCCCCTCCTAATGAACCGATTTCGTTTATTTTTACAACACATATTTACCTGTGGATTAGCACTACGAATACCGAGTTTCGTCGAAATATACCAAAAATCACGGCTGGTAGTGGCGAATTGGTATTGTGGGTCCGGAGTAAACCCCCTCTTCTAATGAACCGATTTAGTTCATTTTTATATCTCACTTTTCTCTCTATATTACCACTACGAATACCAAGTTTCGTTGAAATATAACAAATATTACGGCTGACATAGTCAAATAAGTGTTTTGGGTTCGGGGTAAACCCCCCCTTCCGGTGGACCGACTTTGGTGGTTAACGAACTCGTTCAATCGTTTGCTAATTGAATGCTATATACCAAGTTTCGTGACGAAAAAACAAAAACTCTGGCCGCTATCGTGTTAACAGACACATATATATATATATATATGCATGCATATATATATATATATATATATATATATATATATAGATATATATAAATTTTAACGGGGGTCATTTTCGGTGTCTACTAGGTAGGATCGATAAAGATTTGAAGAAATTTTTCAAAAATTCCGTCATGAGTCCAACCTCAATAGCTACTTTCCTTCGGAGGAAAGTGCTAAAAGTGTAGTTCAACACCACCAAGCACACATTTCTATCTTACTTCGATTTAGACATAAACCTTTCTAAAGGTTCTTTAGAGAAACACGTGTTTTGTAGAACTCCAATTTTCTCTGCTAGAACACATTTTTTCCCCAACAATTCATTACATGGGCGTATATAAGGGGGGGGGGGGGCTGAGAGGAATGCAGCCCTCCTCCCCGAAAGTTTGACTTGATTGGTACAATTTGTCATAAACCCCTTAAAAATAAATTAAATAACATCATTTAGTACATCAAAAATATTTTATTTTAGTTGTAATAGCGTTTTACATGTCTAAGACTATTCTAAGTTCTAGAATGTTAGTATTCCATATACCGGAAATGCTCTCAGCTCCCCCTGAAATTTTACCGGCCCCCCCCCGAAATTATGTCCTATATACGTCCATGATTCATTACATTTTTACATTCATTAAAAAAGTTGTCACTAATCAGAAGCTTTTATTAATTTATACTTTTGGGATTGATATTATGGTCTGAATGAGATAATTGTGAACATTGAATGTGCATTACCCTTAAAGAAAATTTAATGCTGATTTCCAAAATGTAATGAATCGTGAATGAAAAAAATGTGTACAAGCTAAGAAAATTGGAGTTGAACTACAAAAAACACATTTTTTTCTAATGATTCTTTAGAATTGTATATATCTGGAACCGAGTGAGATAGAAATGTGTGGTTTGTGGTGTTGGCTTGTCTAGTTTCACCCCCTGAAGGATTGTCATTAATTTGCGATACACTTTGTATAATAACTTTGGTAACTATAAATAATAACTATAGTAATACATGGGCGTATATAAGGGGGGGGGCTGCAGCCCCTCCCGAAATTTTCAATTGGTGGTAAAAATTTGTCATAAAAACCTTAAAAATAAATTAAATAAGATCACTTAGTTAATAAAAAATAGTTTATTTTAGGCGTAATAGCGTTTTAGTTGCCTAAAACTATTCCAAGTTCTAAATTTTTCATATTCAAAGCCCCGGAAATGGTCTCAGCCTACCCGAAATTTTCCCAGTCCCTCCCGAAATTATTTTCTATATACGCCCATGTAGTAATGTATACGCAACAACTATGCTACAATAGTAAATTATATACAAGAAAGTCTGTATAATAACTATAGTAAAGTATATACCAGAAAGAATTTATAATAACTACAGGTAACTATACCAGAAAGTATGTATAATAACTAGTAAAGTATTTACAAGAAAGTATG
The DNA here is from genome assembly GCA_946811695.1 of Gonocerus acuteangulatus. Classification (NCBI taxonomy): domain Eukaryota; kingdom Metazoa; phylum Arthropoda; class Insecta; order Hemiptera; family Coreidae; genus Gonocerus; species Gonocerus acuteangulatus. The sequence continues at coordinate 116,696,289 of OX328132.1, read as the reverse complement.
TATAACAACTATAGTAAAGTATATACAAGAAAGAATGTATGATAACTATAGCAAAGGATATACATACAAGAAAGTATGTATAATAACCAGTAGAGTATATACAAGGAAGAATATATAATAACTACAGTAAAGTTTATACAAGAAAGTATATATAATAACTATAATAAAGTATTTACAAGAAAGTATGTATAACAACTGTAGTAAAGTATATACAAGAAAGAATGTATAATAACTATAGTAAAGTATATACATACAAGAAAGTATGTATGATAACTAAGGTAAAGTATATACAAGAAAGAATGTATAATAACTATAGTAAATTATATACAACAACCATGTATAACAACTGTAATAAACTGTGGAAGAGTGTGTATAAAAAGGGTTGCTAAATAATTTCTACTGATTACGCGTGCTGTATATAAGGCTCCTTGTCCTAAGAGGCAATCAGAAATATATTGAAATTTTCTATCAGAGCGAGCCCCTGAAATGTATAAATTAATATTGTTTGTTTGAGAATCTGAAAGAAATGTGATAGTGATTTGCTGTTATCTGTTAGATTTGCACTGCTATCTGTGGCGAGCTGACTCTGACATGGATAGCAAGACGGCTAGTAAGTAGATCACAATGAAATGAAAATCTTCTGCTTTACTTTGATTGCCAAATGCAGCTGTTGTTATTTAGTGCTTATAGCATTTAGTTTATGACGAATACTCTGGGAGTAGAATTATATCCAGCGTATTCATCAGATATTACCTCAGCATATCCATTACATTTCATTCATTTACAAGCCTTTATTTCAATTTGGAATAGCTTAGCGGGATTGACAGCTTAAATCGATGACGTATTGATTTATAATATCTTACTGATAACATATTCTTTATCTCTGATTGCCTATTAAACAGTCTTGAAGGTTTCAAAAATTAGGTTATTTCTGTCTGCCGGCTTCCCAAAATTTGCTTTTACATTATGTCGATTTTTCAAATAAGATTTTCTTTCTTAAGTGTCTCTGATTTAAATAGTGCTCAAGTTATTCTGAATGAATCTTCCACACAATAATGTGCATCTGTTTGTATTTCAGAGTGTATTTACCTTTTGAAAAAGTGATTCATTTAAAATTACCACATAGTGTTTTTCGTTTAATGATGCTGATTTGTGACTTTATTAAAGATTTTATCCCACAATTTTCTTAATTATAAGAAAGATTTTTAAAACAACAATTATTTTGATGAGTTACCTCAATCTATATTTTCTTTTTCCCACTTGTTTTAACACTATGTTTCTGCACAAGACATTATCACCAGAAGATAATCAGGACTGAAAAATCATTTATTTTTCCTGTGTACTATACTGGCCCCTGTGATTTAATACCAGATAACAGTGATTCTAAACCAGATAACAGATTATTTTTAATGATCATATGATTTAATTTTTCAATATCACAACCTTATTTCCTAGATACATATGAAAACAATACACATTATTAATATAGTTTAATATGTATAATTTAAAGAGGCTTTTTAGAACAATTAATAACGAAGAAAGTGAAGTTTCATTTTCCAGGAAAGAGGCATTATTTCGAATCATAAGACATGCAGTAAAGGAAATTCTATGAAGTTACATTATACAGTGTTAGATTGAGATGTAATGTTAAAATCTGTAAAATGAAGAATGTTGTAAGGCGTGGAACTTGGCTTCAGGATTTTAAAATTCCTTTAGAAACAGCCGTCCATTTTAAAAGATATAAACAATCCATCCAAAAGATATAAACAATTTTTGGTTAGAACAAAATAAATAATTGTAATGTTTTTGTTTTTTAACGGTGCATCAACATCTAGGCCACGGGAGACCCCTATTAATTGTAAGTAAACTTATGTTTAAAGTTTTTACTGAATCGCTGTTAGATTCATAGAATCACTGTTATTTGGTATCTAACCACGGGGGCCCATATAGTACCGTCATTTGGGGTGAGTTCGGACACATTTTCGAGGTTTTCTCGTAATTAAAAAAGACAGAATTTTTGTAAAAATCTGGAAAAATTAATTTATGAACCCTTAACATTCCTCTATCGAATAGTGTATTTTGTTTTTTGAATATCTCAAAAATTTTCAATTTTTCTTATAGCTAAAATGTGTCCGAACTCACCCCTACGTGTGGGGTGAGTTCGGACAACCTTTAATTTCTGTAAAAATCTTAACTTAACCTATAGTTGGAGTGAGCTCGGTCATAATTGACGATATTCTAAAGAGAAATATTTTCTATAATATTTTTTAGATTAACAAAATATTCTTTCACTTTTTCCTTATCAACTTCTGCTCTACACATTTTGATGCTTTGTGTAAGCCGTTCCGTTATGGCTGATTCCTTTTCATAAAGCCTTAAAACCATTCCAGTCTGGGCTTGTCTTAAAATCCTACAAATTTTTTCCTGACCATCCAAATATGTTTTTACGATTTGGCGAATATCTCAATCGAGTTAATGGAAAGTCCCATTCAGCTGCAGCTTAAATTCCCTTTGATATTTTTTTTTCTTCTTGACTCAATTTTGTTTGGCCGCCACTTTTTTTTGGTTTGCATTCCTCTAACTTTATCATTTAAAGTCGATGTAGGTATTTCGTTGTACATCGAAATACCTAAATCGATACGCTGCCTCTTTCAGAGTCTTCTTCTGTGTTTTGACATCGTCAACCAAATTTTTCAAAGCCTCTTTGGAATAAATACTGTTTTCCTTTAAGCCAAAAGGACGCGGGTCTAATTGATACATGTCCGAACTCACCCCATGGTATGCGAGTTTTTTACTTAACAAAGAAAAAAAAAGCTTTTGAACCAAAAAAATTAATATATTTATTTATGTATCATTAGCCAACATGTAAACCTACTATAAAATATGAAAAATTAGGGTTTAATTACTTCTAGAGCCTCTACACAGACATTTGTTTCTAGCATTTCGAAAATCATGGAAATTACAACTCACATTAAAATATTCGTTACTCACTTCAAAGTGTTCTCAGGGCGATTTCGCCTTACCTACATGGGAAACATACAATATCGATAGTATTTGTCATGCCAATTATGACCCTAATGAAAAAGTTTGCTCCAGGTCACGTGATTTCCTGCGCCATGCACTATTGTCCGAACTCGTACTACCTGTCCGAACTCACCCCAAAATACGGTACACAAGTACCTTTTTTCTTTACTTTATCTAAAATACCTTTGTCCAAAAGTTAAATTGCCTGTTCATGCTGTGCTGCTATTTTTTTCTCCAAATTACAGTAATCCTGAAATGTGGGACTTAATTTTCTGCATGTTCCAGTATGTAATTAGTGAATGTTTTCTAGTAGGACATTTGACATCTACGCATTATGTATCCTAAAATTATTTTTGTAAAATATGTACAGCTTGTGAAAAAAGTATTGTAACACCTATAAATATTTTACTTTTTCAACAATTGAAATTAAAATAGGGTTGGTTTAGGTAAATAGAAGGGATCAATAGCATGGTTATCAACTATGTTTTAAATATTCATTGAAAATCAACAATAAACAGCATTATATAATTAATTTACATTATTTACAATTAAATGCAATATTCTAAGCATTGTTTTTCAAACAAAGGATTAATTAATATTTGGTAGGGCCACCTATATATTTTATAATGGATAAAAGTCTTCTCGACATTGATAGCACTAAATTATGAGTAGTATCAGGAGAAGTTGCATCCTATTCTTCTTGAATCTCAATTTAAATTGATTTATATTTCTGACTTGTCTTGCACTTATTTTTTTTTTCTATTTGGTTCAGGCCCAGACTTCTTGGTGGAGTTTGCATCCATTTTGGGGTAGTATACCACAATGATTTTAATTTCCACGCTATTTCATTCGGATCATTTTCCTCGGGGTTTCGGTCTATTTTTTTTATTATTATTCAATAAAACCACATTTTATAGTTAAAATGTATTTTATTAGTGTCAACGTTTCGGCTTGCTATGCAAGCCTTCTTCAGGGCTAAAGAGAAGATGGAGAACAGAGATTAACAGTGAGACTCTCTTGCTGCCTAAGTGTTGGTTGTACTATACCGATTTAAAATATTTGATAAGGAGACATGGCTAAAATTTACAGTTTTTCCAATTTCTCGCAAACATTTGTGCTTATTATGAAGCATAATAATATTTTTTCAACAGAAATTTCTTTTCCTTTCTGTGCATTTTCAAAACATTGAACTAAAACCAACTGAGTCTAACACATAAGGCACCCATCCCTTCTAAATTCCAGCTGTAATAGTAAAGAAATCAGGTGTTCCAATACTTTTTACGCATAGAATATTGCATTTTATTGTTAAAATGTAAATTGAATATACAAATATCATTGTTTGTTGTTGATTTTCATGGAACATTTAAAATATAGCTTGTTATTATATTATTGGTGCCTTCTGTTTACCTAAACCACCACTATTTTAGTCACAAATGCTGAAAAAGTAAAAAATTCATGGATGTTCCAATACTTTTTACACTAGCTGTATGTGGGTCTCCCTGTGGTCTAATGGTTAACACCTCGGCTTCTCATGTGGGAGATTTTGGGTTCAAATCCCACCAGCAGCAGGGATTTTTCTCATGTCAGGGCCCGTTGAGAAAATTCCCGGCTGCACCTTAGGAGTTGGCACTAATGGCCCAGATGTCTGTCACCGAAAATACAACAAAAACTAGCTATATGTAGATACTAAACCAGGGTTGCCCAACCCAAATCGGTTGGTGGGCTTATGTAAAAATTTCCTAAACTGAGATGAGCCGCACATATCAAAATAAAAGAACTTAGTCAAAATATTTTATTATTGTACCTAGGTATTGATTACCTTACAATTAGTGTGAAACTTGTTTTTGTATTTTACTTGAGTTTTTTCAATATCAACGGATAATTTAGTCAATGCGCATTTTCGATTCAAACGTATATAGTCCAAATATCTAAATTAATATAGATAGTTAAAAACCTCAATTGGGCTCAACAGGTAATTTGATTTTTGTATAAAGAGATTTTAGTTAAGTTAAAGGAAAAATCATTGATTTGTCTATTATAACTCTTACCCGATTTTTCTTATCATTATAATGGATTGAGCCAAAATTTAATGTGAAGCAAATACAATAAAACAAATATTGTTTGAGGTAGCTGTACAAAATAAATGTTGTTTTAATGAAAGTTTGACCACAAACGTTTTAGTGTGAAAAATATAAGATAAATAAGAAAACATTTTCTGAATCTATTCTTCAACACGTAATTATTTCTCCTTTAAAATTAGCATAAACACATATTTATTCTTGTGTTTCTCAAGGTATTTATGTTATATTTTTAATTATAAAACCAATTGTTCACCAGTTTACTCTGAAGTTATGTTTTTGTGCTCTCAAGTAAACGAAAAATTATGCATGTGTGTTAATTATTTGTTTTATTTATTTGTTCCCTTTGCCTCTTTACTTTAGGATAATTGGTAATTTTCAATAAAAGGTAAAATCAAAAAATGATAATGAACAGATTAAAATAACTGAAAATTAACTAGTAGTAACTTAGGAAAAAAAAACTAGTGATAATAAAATAAAAGAACTTAAAACCAATAGAGATACCCCTGTCTTATTTTCTTTTTTGTGCCGAAATTATCTTTAGAGAAAAACTAAACATTGCCAAGTTTAAGATTATACCTGGTTGAGGAAAGTGATATTTTAGTAACTGGATATAAGTATTTTTATTGTTGTTTTTAAAGGTCAGTTGAAGTGTCTTTACTGTTCTTAGTAAGTAACTATGAGGTCTTCCAAGTAATGAACTTGGACATTTCTTTCTTGTATCATCTCTTTTATTGGCAAATATTTTTGGTTGAATTAATACACCAACTCATACTACTTTTTTGGAGTGTAGAATGGTAAGGCGTTTTTGGGGGGTTTTAGGAGGGGATATTTTTGAGGAAGGGAGTGTTTCTTTGTGGGGCAGGAACTTGGCCTCTATTTCACATTTATGTTTTTTTTGGGATAAGCATTACATTAAGACTCTGTACGTACATTTACACTCTGTATTTTGATTATATTTTAGTTTCATAGAATACATTATTGTGAAAAGTTTTAAAACTTTGTATTTAGTTTTTATTTGCATGGTTGTCAATTGAAGTATATCCACTTGTGATGATACCTCACAATTTTGACAGATAATATACCAAAATGCTCAAAAATTATAATAAAATTTCATTAAAAATGATTATTTAGGTTAAAAGATACTGAAATGCCCTTACCAACAATCCTTGTAACAACTATAGTCAACCAAATTACCAACTTAGAAAATATATTAAATTTCTTTTTAATTAGCTTTAATTCTAGTTATAATAAAATTGTTGTAAACACTAACTTGATTACACTCCTCAAGGTATTACTTACCATTTTTATTTTGTAGTGCATCCACTGTGAACCGACTTATCTACTGGTCATCACCCATCCTAAACATCTATTTCAAATCCATATCTGAATAAAATGATTCTGCTTTTATTCTAACCATTCAGCCACTGTGTAGTTTAGAATTTGTCTTTTTTATAGCTCTCAAAGATGCCTTAACATATCCTCTCTAATCATTGCCTTAACACATCTTCTGTACCAAATTTCTTAACACATTCCACCTACTCAATGCCTTAACACATTCCCTCTATCCAATGCCTTATCATATCTCACTAAGGCATCCAACACCATCATATCCCCCCTACCTAAGGCCTTAACCAACCCCAATACCCAATGCCTTAAAAACCCTTATCATCGAAGCATGAACATATTCCCCTTAACAAATGCCTTAACGTATTCTCCATACCCAAAGACTTAACACCCCCCCCGCCCTGCGCAAATGTTCTAGTGAATCCACTGTGGACTAACTATGTACTGGTTGCCTCCTGTCCTAAACACCTATTTCAAGTCCAACCAAAGCAAGTCCTAAATAAAGCAATTCTGTTCATATTCTAACCATTCAGCCACAATACACTTTAGCCTTTCACACAAATTCATTAACACCTTCCCATTAAATTATGCCTTAACATACAACAGCCTCCCTAATACCATAGCACATCCCCCCTCACCGGGATTTTATTTAATCGGTAAAAATGTGTCATAAAAACCTCAAAAATAAATTAAATAAGACCACTTAGTTCAGAAAAAAAACTTTTTGGGTGTAATAGTGTTTTGTTGGCTAACTATTACAAGTTCTAGATTGTTAGTATTCCAGACCCCCCAAATGCTCTCAGCCCTCCCCCCCCCCGAAATTATTTTCTATATACGCTCATGCCAGTCACCTGTGAAAAAAGAGAGGGACAAGTTGTAGATGTGACTATCACAAGATTTATAGAGGACATTTTTATTGGAAGAATTCATAAAGAAAAAAAGTAATTGTCTTCCCACTATCCGATGCCTAAACACATCTGCCTCTGATCTCAAAGATGCCTTAGAATCTCGTCTAAAAACCAAAAGGGTTTGGTTTACATTGACGCCAGAGAACGTCATCAACCACATCGATTGGAGTACTGTCATGTATCCTATTGACGGCGGCCAGGACCATTCCGAAGTCTTTTATAATCTATGAACCGCTCCTCCTAGCATTTCATTAGAAAACACTAACCCCTGTGCAGTGGATGATGTTAGTTGATCTAGAAGTCTTTTTCGGAGTGTACAGAACTATTATTGGAGGTAGTGCGGCACTTTAAAAAAGTGTCGATATTTCACCGGAAGGGGGGATTACCCCAGAGCAAAATTTGCACATCCCGGCCGTAATGTTTGTTGTATTGCAATGAAACTTGGTATTCGTTGTGGTAATCTTTATAGAAAAACGTGTTGCAAAAATAAACTAAATCGGCTCATCAGGAGGGGGAGGGGGTTACTGTGGGCCCAAATAACCAATTTGCCACTACCAGCCGTAATTTTTGTTATATTTCAACGAAACTCCGTAGTCGTTGTGCTCATGTACAGAGAAAAATGTGTTGTAAAACTAAACTAAATCGGTTCATTAGGAGGGGAGGGGGTTTACTCCGGACCCAAATTACTAATTTGCTCATACCGGTCGTAATTTCTGCCGTACTGTAATGAAACGCGGTATGTGTCGTGTGTATCTAATGAGAAATAAGTGTTGTAAACATGAACTAAATCGGCCTTTCAGAAGGTGGAGGTTTGCTTTGTACTATATTTGAATAGTATTCACCCGCTAAAGCGTTCGTTGGTAAAGCTTCATGAAGGAATAAAATAAGAATAAACAGTTGTTGAGCAGAAAATTTTGTGAACAATTTTATATTATACAGGTTGTCCCGAAAATAAACGACCAAACTTCGGGAATCGATGCAAGATAAAAAAATAAAGAAAAAAGTCCTTTGGCATATACCTCGTTTTTGCTTCTTTTCCGATAAAAACGAAAACAAACTAAAAGAAATTATGAAAAGGCACATATAAAAATCGTTAAAAGTCATGTTTTATATCCCACTCACCCTCTCACTCCTGCGCCAACCTACTTCAATGCTTCCACCCCAAAAATATAGTAGTGACTATGACTCTGATTATGTTAAATTGGTTGATCAACTATCCAAGGCGTTAGGACGTTATGGGCCGGTATCTTGTGGTCAGCTCAATCTTCAGACCTCACGCCCTTGGATTTTTTCGCATTGAGATAAATTAAAGATTTGGTCTACAGGGAGCCCATGGGCTGAAGGGATCACCTCATCGGTCGCATCAGATGGACCTGGGAACAGATTACAGCATAAAAAATACACAAATGCCAAACAGTTTGTCAATGTGTGAAGTGATGCCTGTATTGCTGCAAGGGGGTCAAACCTTTGAAAATTTTTTGAATTGATTATTAGGAATCATGAAAAGAAGAAATTGTCATTGTATAATCAAGCGTCCAGTGTTAAATTTGAATTTTTTTAAGAATTGGAAATTTATTCTGATTAAGAAATTAAAGTATTTTTTTGTTTTATGTTTTAGCACTTTCCTCCAAAGGAAAGTAGCTATTTTAAATTATGTTGAACTTTTACAGCTTTACATGGCAGCAGTTAATTTTTTTAAGCAAGGAGATTTTTGGGGGGTTGGGAGGTGGGTGGGTAGAGGGGGTGGAAGATAAAACATATACTTTTAATGATTTGTTTGATGTTATTTTTCGTCGCTGGGATAGTATTTTTAGATGGAACGGCATTTTTCTCCAGCGGTGGTACTCCTCCTCACTTCTTCCCGGAATATTTCGATGGATTCATCTCCATCTTCTTCAGCCAGGTACTTGTTTCTTCCTCGGTGGTAGCCAAGGGAATGACATTTTTCTCGATCTGGGCTCCTTTTCACCCCTCTAGCCACAGTATCGGCGGACGAATGGTGTTGAAGCTCCCTGGTGTAGTTGGGATTCTGTCCGTTGGCAGCGCTGATGGTATTGCGTCTTTTTTTTTTTTTTTTTTTGTTGTTTTTTTTTTCTTTTTTTTTTTTTCTCTCCTCCTGCTTCTATTTTCCTCGCCGTAAGGTTTTATATGTTTGATGTTATTTTTTTTTTTTTAATGATTTTTATGTAGGCATTATGAAAGAATGCCTTTTCGTTTTTGGCGTTTTTCTCGGAAACGAAGAAAAAACGAGATATATGCTAAAGGACTTTTAGCGCGGTTACTCCCTATCTCGATAGGGAGAACCCGCTTATGAGGTTGACCTCATGACGCAATCCGGAAGTGCCGACTAGAAACTTTCACGTTTCAGACCCTATAGATCACGAAAATTTGGGCTGGTGGCCAAAATTTGTATATATATATATATATATATATATATATATATATATATATATATATATATGTATATATATGTATATATATATATATATATATATATATATATATATATATATGTATATATGTATATATTTATATATATGCTTGTCTGTTCGCGCTCTAGCAAGCTCAAAAATGGTCTGATTTTAACGAAATTTGGTACAAAAATCTGTCGTCTAATTTGAAAGGTCAAGTTCGTTAACCAGCAGAATCCGCCCACTAGACGATAGTGTTTGGGGCGAAATTCGCGCAAAAAAATCGTAACGCTTACGTTTTCGAGTTTTTATGCTTGCAGATACTTGTTTTATAGGTTTCTTAACATAAGAAAACGAATGAAACCATTTTTAAGGCGATATCTGTAACCGTTCCTGAGAAAAGTGGAATCAACGTTTTTGTAAGTCATTATTTTTTTGTGAGTACTTAGAATCGCGGGATTCAATTGAAATATTTTCTACAACTTGGAAATTAATCCCAACTGAGATGTTTAAATTTTGGTTATATTTGGAGTTAAGGAAGTATGCGAAAAAAATTATTTTATTAATAGACATGAAACGTTTTCAGATCTTCATACATTTTTCGTAAATATCTCGATTACGGTTGGGAAATCGTGGTAAGTGGAAGGTGACCATTCGAATGCTTACTAAATTCTCTACAAAAAAGGTCCTGAAGCAATATTCGATGGGGCAACGTCAATCAGAGATATAAGCGCTTAAAACGTAAAAAGTGTTTGTTTTGTTGTTTTGAAAGGGGTTTTCTCTTTGCTGAACTCACTTTTTAATTGGTTGTTTCTTGTTTTAAATTGCATTTATCAGTAAAATTAGTATTGTAGTAAAATAAGCTAAGAAACGGTGAAAGGTATTAGTAAATTTGGAGTGGCTGTGGTAATCAAGATGGCAGTGGTAATCAAGATGGCAGTGGCTAATCATGATGACGTAGTTTGTTTTGAATTCTACGGTCTATATAACCTTCCTCATAGCCTCTAACTGTAGTTATCGTTATTTCTTATTTTATAGAAAGATCTAACCCACGTCAGAATGGAATTTTATTCGCCATGAAGCACATATTTACAGTTGATTATAACAATAAAACGAATTTGCTAGTAAAACAAGATACTTAAAATGACAACGAATTTTTGGTTGTTAAGAAGATACTTCTCAGCAGTAGTCGAGGAGTAAGTACGTTTTCAGTACATAATTGTATTGACTTATACAGATTAAGAATTATCCACTTCTGGGTAAGTTGGCTACTGTCAGTTTCCTGTGATTTGTGATGCTAATTTATTCCATTTCTTCGAGATGTACGTAACCGCGCTAAGATGATGCAGTTCCTGCGAGGCTGACTTTTTATTCCTTGTTTTGTTTTTTTAGCGCGGTTACTCCCTACCTCCATAGGGAGAACCCGCTTATGAGGTTGACCTCATGACGCAATCCAGAAGTGCCGACTAGAAACTTTCTCGTTTCAGACCCTATAGATCACGAAAATATAGTTGGTTCAAATTTGTATATATATATATATATATATATATATATATATATATATATATACAAATTATTATTATTACTTCTATTACAAATTATTATTATTACTTCTGGGTAGCCAACTTACCCAGAAGTGGATAATTCTTAATCTGTATAAGTCAATACAATTATGTACTGAAAACGTACTTACTCCACGACTACTGCTATATAATAATGAAAATTTTGGGAACTTCGTATACTTTCATTAATGGGGTCTTCCGTGGTCTAATGGCTAGCGCCTTGGATTCATAAGCGGGAGATGGTGGGTTCGATTCCCAACCTCCGGCAGGAATTTTATCATCCCACGGCTCGCTGGTAAAATTCCTCGCTGCACCCTGGATGTCGGCGCTAATGACCGTGATGTAGATGCGCCGTAAAAAAAAAAAAAAAAAAAAAAAAAAAAAAAAAAAAAAAAAAAAAAAAAAAAAAAAAAAAAAAACTTTCATTAATATCTCGAAAACGGTTGAAAATCTTGGGAAGCGAAAGGTTACCATTCGAAAGCTTACTAAATGGTCTACAAAAAAGGTTCTGAAGAAAGTTTTGAATAAGCGATGTCAATCGGAGAAATAAGTGCTTAAACTTTGAAGTAATTGATTTCGTTTATTCGAACGGTTCTTTTTGTCTGTTTTTATTCCTATTTTTTCATTGCTTATAGTTGGATAATGTATTTGACAATAAAACAGATTAATTAAAATAAGAAAAACAATTCATTGTTAGAAATATATCAGGCTGTACCGTATGAAATGTTAGTTTTGGATTTGCCGATTTCCTTCAAATGTCTTGGAACTGTCGAGGCTCCTAATCCGAGTTCTTTATTGTTTGCAATTGCTTATAGTAGTCAAATGTATTTGCCAATAAAACAGGATACGTATAATTAGAATATTTTATTTTTGCGGAATCTTGGGATTCTCAGATCCCGTATGAATATCTATTAGGCCACCTTCGTATTTTTTCCTTAATATCTCGAAAAGGGTTAGGAAATCGTGGCAAGTGAAATGTAACAGTTCGAAAGCTTAGTAAATTCTCTACAAAAAATGTTTTGAAGAAATGTTTGATGGGGTCGTCACATTAGGAGAAATAAGTGCTTAAAACTTAGTTAGTTTCGTTTATTTAAACGGATCTATTTGTGTGTTTCCCGCAGTTTTTTTTTCACTGCTCGTTATTTTTGTAATTTCTTATAGCAGTCAAATGTATTTGTCAGTAAACAGGATACGTATAATTAGAAGCAATATTTTGTTTGTTAGAATTCGAAGATGCCTTATGAATATCTAGATTACAGTACTGGTGTTGGTGTGTGTGAAGCTGGCGTCTCATTTCGTGGAAACTCAAAATTTTTTGAGATTTCTGGCTTTATTTTCAATTGTTCTAGAGTTCTTGATGAGTTAAATTAATAGTTCCGGCCTTTAAAGAAAAAAAAAAAATGGCATAACAAATGATTTGCCAAGTTCACACAGCAAATCATTTTGTTTTTCGACTTTTCCCTTATCAACAATTGTCAGAATTCAAAAAATCATAGATTTGTAAGAGTTCTGAGGATATTTCTACATTTTAGAAGCAAAAAAAAAAAACGATTAAAAAAGAAAACAAATATACGAATATCATCCCGATATATACACGGTTTGAGATCAAAAGCCAATCAATAACTAATTGTTTTGATTATTCTAAACGAGTTCTAATATAGTTAAAGTCATGTACAATGATTTTCCGCACAGTTCTGATACAAGGATTAATCGGAAGTATTTTTAAAAAATTATTATACCTGAAAAATACGTACGTATATGTAAAAATAAAAATTCAACGCCGGTCGAAATTTGAGACTTCTTATTATTCTAAAAGAGTTCCAATATAGTTAAATACATAGCAAAAGATTTTCCCAAGAGTTCTGATACGAGAACTTACAAGAAGTATTTTTCAACAATTATTATACTTAAAAACTGCATGTGGCAAAATTTTAAATTGCGACCACGGTCTATAAGAAGGAGTTTTGATTATTCCAAAAGAGTTCTGGTATAGTTAAAGACATGACAAATGATTTTCCCAAGAGTTCTGATACGAGAACTTATCGGAAGTATTTTTAAACAATTATTATACTTGAAAAATGCATGTGGTAAATTTGAAATTGCGACCACGATCTATAAAAAGGAGTTCTGATTATTCCAAAAGAGTTCTGATATACTTAAATGGATGGAAAATGATTTTCCCAAGAGTTCTGATACGAGAACTTACCAGAAGTATTTTTAAACAATTATTATACTTAAAAACTGCATGTGGCAAAATTTGAAATTGCGACCACGGTCTATATGAAGGAGTTCTGATTTTTCCAAAAGAGTTCTGACATAGTTAAGGACATGTCAAATGATTTTCCCAAGCGTTCTAGTACAAGAAATGATGAGAAGTATTTTTAAACAATTATTATACTTGAAAACTGCATGTGGCAAATTTGAAATTGCAACCACGGTCTATATGAAGGAGTTCTGATTATTCCAAAAGAGTTCTGATATAGTTAATGACATGTAAAATGATTTTCCCAAAAGTTCTGGTACAAGAAATGATGAGAAGTATTTTTAAACAATTATTATACTGGAAAACTGCATGTGGTAAATTTGAAATTGCAACCACGGTCTATAAGAATGAGTTCTGATTATTCCAAAAGAGTTCTGATATACAACATCTCTTTAAGTATATCAGAACTCTTTTTGAATAATCAGAACTCCTTCTTATAGGCCGTGGTTGCAATTTCTAATTTACCACATGCATTTTTCAAGTATAATAATTGTTGAAAAATGCTTCTGATAAGTTCTCGTATCAGAACTCTTCGGATAATCTTTTTCCATGTATTTAACTATATTGGAACTCTTTTAGAATAATCAGAAGTCTCAAATTTCGACCGGCGTCGAATTTTTATTTTTACAAATATGTACGTATTTTTCAGGTATAATAATTTTTTCCTTGTATCAGAACTGTGCGAAAAATCATTGTACATGACTTTAACTATATTAGAACTCGTTTAGGTTAATCAAAACAAGTAGTTATTGATTGGCTTTTGATCTCAAACCGTGTATATATCGGGATGATTTTGGTATATTTTTTTTCTTTTTTAATCTTTTTTTTTTTGCTTCTAAAATGTAGAACTATCCTCAGAACTCTTACAAATCTATGATTTTTTGAATTCTGACAATTGTTGATAATGGAAATGTCGAAAAACAAAATGATTTGCTGTGTGAACTTGGCAAATCATTTGTTATACCATTTTTTTTTTTTGCTTTAAAGGCCGGAACTATTAATTTAACTCATCAAGAACTCTAGAACTATTGAAAATAAAGCCAGAACTCTTAACAAATTTTGAGTTTCCACGAAATGAGACGCCAGCTTCACACACACCTGGTGTTGATTTCGTTCTTTAGAATTGTTCTTGGTATTCCCTATTTTCATCTGTTACCCATAGTTTTTAATTGCTAGTAGTTTTTCTCTTATTGATTATAGAATATTAATCTATTTGGTTATAAAACAGGATACGTAAAATTAGTAAGAATATTTCGGAGATTTCTGAGCGAAATGCTTTGTAAGATTGTCTACCACAATCCCAAGGCGTTTTTCCTCTATTTTTATCCACTAGATAGGCTTTATTTGGTATATTATTCTATAGATGTTTTATTAAGTAGGGGATTCTGATGAAATGTTGTGTTTTTGCTGTGGATTTTAATTACGATGTATCTAAGATTGGGTAACATTAGCGAGTCTACATAGTTAAGAACCGACGACGGTTCCTCAAGACTTGTATTTGGTCCATTTGTATCTACTCCTTAGACTTAATTAGGTATATTATTCTATATCTTGACTTGTTATTCGTCAAGACTTGTTATTTCTCCTTCTGTATCTACTAGATAGGATTTATTTGGCATATTATTCTATATAGGCTATATTAGGCAAGGTATTCTACTCAATCTTGAGTACTTCTTCTTGATCCTTCTGTATCCTCTAGAAAGGCTTTATTAGGCATATTTTGTATTGATTTATAGAGCTTTGCTTTAGAAAGAGAGCCGGATTGTGTAATTTCCGCTTCTGTGTATAACTTAACTACTGTCGGTGTCCCTGACGCCTTAATATCACTTTTATTGGAGATGTTCGAGAGGATTTCGACAATTTTCACGAGATATATAAAAAAAATAAGTTTATTTCTTTTCTAAGCTTTTCAAATGACACTAGGGATATGAACGGGACCACGCTAAGAGGATGCAGTTCCTGCGAGTAGGACTTTTTCATTCTGCCTAGATTACCCAAGTTTGGCCGTTTATTTTGGGGATACCCTGTATAGAAAATATATACTGTTGGTTTGAAATGCATTTCGATGATTATATATATATATATATATATATATATATATATATATATATATATATATATATATACTTGAACTACAATTATATTCCTCGCCGTATTGCGTCGTCAGGTCGACCATATTAGCATGTTATAAAATGTTCTAAATGGCTTAATGGGAGTTTGAAACGTCGGATTGTGTGATTAGTGGAGCCTGTAGACTGGATGTCCCTCTCCTAATGGTCTTAGTTCCATTGTTTACTCCAAGCAAAAGAGAAAATAGAGCCTGAGATTAGAAACAATGGACCCAATGCTTTTCCCTCTGACCTACCTACATACGCGAGCTTAATACCTCATTTACTTTATGTAGGACATAAATTAGGATATCATTGCCCCATTTTCTAAACTACATTAGATATCGTCTTGATATATGTGTTTGTGTGTATGTGTATATATATATATATATATATATATATATATATATATATATATATATATATTACGGTGAAAGACCGAAATTGGAGAATGTTTACATTCACCAATTGTTGCTAGTGTTTTGATATCTTCTTGAGCGAGCGTAGCGAGCAGAAACGCGTAGCACGTATGCCCGTAAGGGGCAGGTTACGATGGGCGGTCATTGCAAAAGGAAGTGTTCCACAAACAAATGCAGTTGAAAAAACAAGGGCCTTTCATGCAATTCAAAGTGTCATAATAGTTTAAGTTGTTACAATAAATAAGATTTGAATCTTATAATTTAGTAAGTTTTTTATTACTATTATTTTACTTTCTCATTTTGAATGTACTGTGTGCTTTATGCTCTTAGTCATTCCTCTTAGAAAGAGCCTCGAAAAATGTATCGCGACTGAATTACGGATAAGAAAATTATTTGTCTCAGAAATGCTCAACATTCACCATTAGTGCATGGTGAATGTCGACATTTACCGGGGAAAGTCAGAAATAAGGATATTTAACAAATATTTCGGACATACACCAAGGAACTATGTGTTTGATGACATTCACCGGTGAATTTCGACATTCACCAGATTTCGGTGTTTCACCGTAACATATGTGTGCATGCATATATATATATATATATATATATATATATATATATATATACATACACACACACACACACACACACACACACACACACACATACAGGGTGACCCCAAAATAAATAGCAAAACTTCGGGAATCGATGCAGTATGAAAAAAGAAAGAAAAAAAGTCCTTTGGCATTTTTCTCGTTTTTGCTTCGTTTCCGAGAAAAACGCAAAAAAATAATACACAATTGTGAAAAGGCATTCAAACGTAATGCCTATATAAAAATCATTAAAAGTATATGTTTTATCTTTTACGCCCTCCACTCGGAGGGTAGAGGAGGTAGAAGATAAAACATATACTTTTAATGATTTTTATATAGGCATTAGGCAAGAATGCCTTTTCTCAATTGTATTGTAGTTTTTTTACGTTTTTCTCTGAAACAAAGCAAAAACGAGATAAATGCTAAAGGACTTTTTTTTCTTTCTTTTTTCATACTGCATCGATTCCCAAAGTTTTGCCGTTTATTTTGGGGACACCCTGTATACATATATATATATATATATATATATATATATATATATATATATATATATATATACATACATACATACATACGTGTATATACGTGTGTGTGTCTTTTAATATGTGTATAACGTCGCAGGCTGTTGAACACAGTGTTTCAGGCTGTTGTAGACATTTTCTCATACGAATAAAGTCGCTATTGAAGGCATTGTCCTTGGGCAATAAATGCAGTGTTCCTGGCTGTGGTCTTGGCTGTAGAGGGAAATGTACCTGGCTGTAGAGGGCAGGGATCTTGGCTGAAGCTGGCAAATTCCTTGGCTACAGAGAGCATGTTCCTGGCTGCAGAGGGCTGAGTGCTATTTTCCTAGATGTAAAGAAGAATGCTCCTGGCTGTGGTGGGCTATTTTTTTGTTTGCAGAGGGAAATGTTCCTGGCTCTTGAGTGCTATTATCCTGGCTGTAGAGGGCAGTGTTCCTTGCTGTAAAGGGCAGTGTTCCTGGTTGTAGTGGGCTATTTTCCTATTTGTCGAGGGCTGTTTTCCTGGCTATAGAGGGCAATGGTTTTGGATCTTAAAGGCAATGCTCCAGTTTGTAGAAGGCTGGGTGTTGAAGGTAGTATTCCTGGCTGTAGAGGGCTGTTTTCCTGACTGCAGAGGGGGCTGTAGAGGGCAATGTTTTTGGCTCTAAAGGGCAATCCTCCTGTATTAATTAATAAATACAGTCGTGTAAACAAGATATTACATTTGAAAAAGCTCTCTCTTCTAAACTCGAGAATACATAGAAGTATGCGTTTCTGACGATCTCGGTGAAAACAAATGCCTCTTGAACTGCTTCATTCGTTTTATCCTCGGGATCTCCATACACTTCTACATACCGTACTTCTACCTCGAGTTGGCTATTTATGTGTAACCTCTCCAGTACGTACGCCAACAGTACTGCCTCTGGACAATACTTTCCAAGTCATTTTCAAAATCTTAAATTTAAATCGTCTGTTCTCTCCAGAATCCAACGATTCTAAATAACCAAGCCAAAAATTAGTTAGAAAAACTATTGTTGTATCCATTTTTCTCTAAAACGGTTACATATATCGTCTTGAAAATGGTGTCATTCGTTTGCCTAGTTTACAAAACCTATAAGAAGTATTTACTTGCTTATACGAGCTAAGCTAGAACTAGACGACTCTGCCTGCACAGAACGTTGCGTTGTTAAGTGTTTGCTACCCTATACAAACTAAGGTAGAAGCAGACGAGACAGGCACTCTGCCTGCACAGAACGTTGTGTTGTTAAGTATTTGCTACCCTATACAAGCTAAGCTAGAAGCAGTCGAGACAGGCACTCTGCCTGCACAGAACGTTGTGTTGTTAAGTATTTGCTACCCTATACAAGCTAAGCTAGAAGCAGACGAGACAGGCACTCTGCCTGCACAGAACGTTGTGTTGTTAAGTGTTTGCTACCCTATACAAGCTAAGCTAGAAGGAGACGAGACAGGCACTCTGCCTGCACAGAACGTTGTGTTGTTAAGTATTTGCTACCCTATACAAGCTAAGCTAGAAGCAGACGAGACAGGCACTCTGCCTGCACAGAACGTTGTGTTCTTAAGTATTTGCTACCCTATACAAGCTAAGCTAGAAGCAGACGAGACAGGCACTCTGCCTGCACAGAACGTTGTGTTGTTAAGTGTTTGCTACCCTATACAAGCTAAGCTAGAAGGAGACGAGACAGGCACTCTGCCTGCACAGAACGTTGTGTTGTTAAGTATTTGCTACCCTATACAAGCTAAGCTAGAAGCAGACGAGACAGGCACTCTGCCTGCACAGAACGTTGTGTTGTTAAGTGTTTGCTACCCTATACAAGCTAAGCTAGAAGCAGACGAGACAGGCACTCTGCCTGCACAGAACGTTGTGTTGTTAAGTATTTGCTACCCTATACAAGCTAAGCTAGAAGCAGACGAGACAGGCACTCTGCCTGCACAGAACGTTGTATTGTTAAGTATTTGTTACCCTATACAAACTAAGCTAGAAGCAGACGAGACAGGCACTCTGCCTGCACAGAACGTTGTGTTGTTAAGTGTTTGCTACCCTATACAAGCTAAGCTAGAAGCAGACGAGACAGGCACTCTGCCTGCACAGAACGTTGTGTTGTTAAGTGTTTGCTACCCTATACAAGCTACATCCTTTACATCAATAGTGCCGCCATCTCCAGCCAATAGCTCTGATGATTATTTTTCGAGGACGCTCTCGCATATCTCCGACAATAGTCTGCTGGCTATTTCCACGCGTCCATTATTAGCATCCTTTAGCTGTTCGTATCGTCAATGCTAATGCCATTAACCAATCACTCGTACGGAAGCATAGGTATCTATTTCGCATTTTATTAGTGATCTTCTGTGACCTTTTTATGAGCAATAAGTGTAGCCAAAATAGGTAAATATTACACATTAGGATAACATGTTTGATTAATTGCAAAAATATATTTGGTATAAATTGAAAATTAAACTCTATATAGTAAATGTACAGTTGTAAATAAATAAATAATAAAACCGAAGAAATATGTCAGAGAGTTACAAAATAAGAGCAATTACTAAAAATAAAAATAAAAAAAATAAACCATAACCCCATGTTGATTGCCCAAATACTCGTAAACCTTATCCAATTATATTTTTAACATTTTTCAAAATAACAAAATATATAAAATTATCAGACTCTAGGCCTTCTTTATTGCACAGGCATTCCTCAGATTCAACTCCAGGCTTAAGAGTTGTCTGGACCACTAGGAGGGGCAGGGACCTACCCCGACTATCAGACTTCAGACCTTCATTACACAGGCATACCTCAGATTCAATTCCAGGCTTAAGAGTTGTCAGGACCATTCGGAGGAGCAGGGCCCTACCCCAACTATCAGACTGTAGACCTTCATTACACAGGCATTCCTCAGATTCAACTCCAGGCTTAAGAGTTGTCTGGACCACTAGGAGGGGCAGGGACCTACCCCGACTATCAGACTTCAGACCTTCATTACACAGGCATACCTCAGATTCAATTCCAGGCTTAAGAGTTGTCAGGACCATTCGGAGGAGCAGGGTCCTACCCCAACTATCAGACTGTAGACCTTCATTACACAGGCATTCCTCAGATTCAACTCCAGGCTTAAGAGTTGTCTGGACCATTAGGAGGGGCAGGGACCTACCCCGACTATCAGACTTCAGACCTTCATTACACAGGCATACCTCAGATTCAATTCCAGGCTTAAGAGTTGTCAGGACCATTCGGAGGAGCAGGGTCTTACCCCAACTATCAGACTGTAGACCTTCATTACACAGGCATTCCTCAGATTCAACTCCAGGCTTAAGAGTTGTCTGGACCACTAGGAGGGGCAGTGACCTACCCCGACTATCAGACTTCAGACCTTCATTACACAGGCATACCTCAGATTCAATTCCAGGCTTAAGAGTTGTCAGGACCATTCGGAGGAGCAGCAGGGTCCTACCCCAACTATCAGACTCTAGACCTTCATTACACAGGCATTCCTCAGATTCAACTCCAGGCTTAAGAGTTATCAGGACCACCAAGAGCAGGGTCTTACCCTAACTATCAGACTCTAGCCCCTCTTCATAACACAGGCATTCCTTAAGCAGGCTACACGCTGGCCTTTCAGTTAGGCCTGACCGTGTGTAGCCAGCTTAAGACTCAACATGAATTTATTGTTAATTAATTATATTTGTTGTATTCCTTATCTGTATCATTCTTTGTCCTCATTGTTGATTTTTTTCTCCGTTTCTTTTCCTTTGGTTTTACTTCGATTAGCCTCCAGGTATGAACCCGACACCACCGCTGTATAAAACAAGGGTAGTACTTTCGATAGTGATGATTTTGTGCATTTACGACGAAGTTTATGTATGTAGATACAACGGTTGTGTCGATGTCCCAATCAGTACATGTTACTGTAGAATCGGTGTTCGACATATAGAGGTGATGACGTTCAAGAGTTCGACTCGTAGAGTTGGAAGTCCATGGACGCCTATAGCCTGTCCAGATAAACCCAGGAATTCAATTGCGCATGCGTGACCTTCTGGGCGGGAATTTTGCCCTGCCCTCTCCCTTGTGTTCCTTAATTTGCAAAGCCTTTTAATGATCAAACACTTAACGTGAACCACTATAAAAATGAATTATGTCTCGTTTAGGAGCAAGAAAATCTTTTAGAGGGCAGGCAATAGATATAGTCTGTAATGTTTATCAATACTTAGCCGAAGCTAAGGCTGAAAACAAATTAAACTATCATTTTTCCGATTCCACAAGCTAGGCGACTGGGGTAACGGTTGAAAACTGAGGCTATAAAGGGAGTTCTTCCCGCTATTTCTCGGGAAGAAATAACCCATTACCTCCATCTATTTGAACAAGCTTACAAGTTTACATTGTTTTAGCGCGGTTCCTCCCTCCCCCATAGGGAGGAACCCCGCTTATAAGGTTGATACAATGAAACAATCCGGAAGTGCCGACTAGAAAATTTCGCGTTTCAGAACCCCTAGAAACCGAAAATAACGGTGGTTCAAATTTGTATATATATATATATATATATGTATATATTTATTTATTTATATATATATATATATATATATATATATATATATATATATATATATATATATATTTGTCTGTTCGCTCTCTAGGTAGAAGACGAATGGTCCGATTTTGTTGAAATTTGGTACAAAAATCTGTCGTCCAATTTGAAAGGTCAAGTTCGTTAACCAGCAAAATCCGCCCACTGGAAGATGGCGTTTGGGGCGAAATTCGCGCAGAAAAAATCGTAACGCTTACGTTTTTGAGTTCATAAGCTTGTAAGTACTCGTTTTATAGGCTTCTTGGGCTAGGAAAACGAATGAAACCATTTTCAAGGCGATAGCTTTAACCGTTGTCGAGAAAATTGGAAAAATAGTTTTTGAATACCGTTTTTGGTTTGGGTACTTAGAATAACGGGATTCAGTTGAAACATTATCTGCATGTTCTACTTTCATTAAAACTAATATGTTGAAAGGTATGTTACGTTTGGAGTTAAGGAAGGGTTAGAATAAAATATTTTATGAACAGACATGAAAAGTTTTGGAAACTTCGTATACTTTCATTAATATCTCGAACACGGTTGGGAAATCGTGGTAAGTGGATAGAAACTATTTGAAAGCTTACTAAATTCTCTACAAAAAAGATTCTAAAACTATTTTTGATTAGGTTATGTCAATCGGAGAAATAACTGCTTAAAACTTCAAATACGTCTGTTTTGTTCTTATGAACGGGTTTTTGTCGTTCTTTTTGTAATTTTTGTCTCTTTCCCTTCGTTTTTTATTGCTTTTTATTTTTGTAATTTCTTATGTTGCGAAAATTTTGTGTGTAAAACAGGATATGAAAAATGAGGCCAATTTTCTGTTGCTAGAAATAATATAAATTTTGGGAACTTTCATTAATATCTCGAAAACTGTTGAGAATTTTGGTAAACGGAAGAATACCATTAGAAAGCTTATTAAATGCTCTACATAAAAGGTTCTAATGAAAGTTTTGATTAGGCGATGTCAATCGGAGAAATAAGAGCTTAAAGCTTTAAAGTAATTGATTTCGCTTATTCGAAGTGTTCTTTTTGTCTGTATTTTATTCCTTGTTATTTTTTAATTGCTTATAGTTGGATAATGTATTCGAAAATAAAACAGGTTAAGTAAAATAACAAAACAATTTATTGTTAGAAATATAGAGTTCCAAGATTCCAAGACCTTGTAACTAGCGGGACGGTTTCTAGTGTTGCCGACCCTTCCAGGTAAGATTGTAAATCCTACCTTTCAAGACTGGTGGAACCAAAATATAACTGTCAGGGTTCGGTCACTGCTACTTAATAAAACTACATTTTATCGTAAAAATGGTTTTATTGTGCCGACGTTTCGGCTTGAACTTCAAGCCTTCATCAGGGCTGTAAATACAAGTAGGACATATTTAACACTAATATATGCACATATCTATGTAAATATACCTAACATATATATATATATATATACATATATATATATTTATATATATGCATATACACATACACATATACACGCACACATATGTACATATATATGCCCACATACATACACATATGGGGTATGTATTATTAAGTAGCAGTGACCTAACCCGGACAATCCCTACCTTGCATCATCAACGGTCAACGATCTCCTCTCAACAAAATAATAACTGCTTCTATTTTAATCTTTCGAAATTAGACTAGGGATAAGAACGGAACCGCGCTAAGATGAGGCAGTTCCTGCGAGTCGGACTTTTTTGGCCTTAGCTTTGGCTAAATATCGAACATTAAACACTATAACCCTTGCCTGACCACTCAAAGCCGTCCCTGGTCCAAAACGAGACATAATTCTTTTATGATTTTTCTTGGTTTCCACGGAGCGTGTTGTTCATTGAAGTGGTAATGCAAATGGTGGAACCGTCGGGAATATTTCCTTCAAATCAGGGCGGGATTTGAACTAATCCATCTATTTGAACGGGCTATAGTTTCAGTTCGACTCCTAGAGTTGGAAGTCCTAGAAGTCCCTTCCGAGGACGCCCACTTTCACTCCACACAATTCTCCACAATTTGGGACTGAAATCGACCAACTGAGGTGAGGTTTACGGGTTATGAGTGGATAGTACAGATTTTGTTATAGTTGTTTAAGGATTCGACTTCTTGAAGTTCGAGAGTTAACTGTATTAATTGCTCATTCCCGCGGGGAGAGTGGAGCTGGGGTGATGAAGAAAACTTTCTCACAGCAATAATACTGGAGCAAAACGGCCACTTCCTCCTGTAATCTAAAGATAAGTGAATTTAATCGCGAACCGTTTATGGGCCGGGAATTAATTGGCTTTAGAGAAGAAAAGTGGCTCCTTCATAATCGGGCATACGATTAACTATTTATCGATTTTACAATATTAATCTCTCTTGCAAAATCGCTAATATATTATTATATCGGTAAATTACCTCTTCCTCTTGTGAAAATGTATATAACCATGAACACAAGTGAGACTCAACACACACGTATTTCAGGGATCGAAGTTCAATAGATATTCAATATCTCTCTAAAAGTTCTTTCGAGAATTGGACGTAATTCTATTTATAAATATGAGTGTAAGTTCGTTATTTTCAAATAAGAATATAAATAAATTCGTGAATTAAAATTTATTGTATTCACATATATGAATTCAATTGAAATTGAAGGGCGTGCAGCAATAAGGCAGCTCCTATTTTGACATTTTTGGTAAATTAAAAATACTTTTTAAAATTTAGTTTTTGATATTTTTTCCATTTTTTTTATCATAACAGAGTGGTGGTGTGAAGTTCAATGATTTGGAGCTGTCTCAAAAAAAAAAAAAAAAAAAAAAAAAAAAAAAAAAAAAAAAAAAAAAAAAAAAAAAAATCAACTTTTTTAATTTAGTAAGCGAAATTCAGTGGTCTTCTAGTTCTGTTTCTGTTAAATCATCATGGTCAGTGTAGCCGAAGAAGCTACGCGTTTTAATGTAACCTAGTTTTCTCCGGCATATTTATTTGCTAGGATCATTGCATTTCTCAGTTTTTAAGAGCAGGGATTGGCTGTATGGAGATGGAAAGTCAATTGTGGACCTCATAAAGCGGCTTAGTTGTTGTGATTCCCCTTTTGAAATGACCAAAGCTGCTTCTCTATTGAATAGGTATATTATAAAGTATTGAAAGTATATAAAATACTCACAAACATAAAAAATAATAGTCGACAAAAAATATCGACGAAGGCCTCCTTTTTAGTCTTTTTTTTTTTTTTTTTTTTTTTTTTTTTTTTTTTTTTTTTTTTTTTTTTCTTTTTTTTTTTTATATATATATTTGGGCCATTACCGCCGACATCCAAGGTGCAGAAGGAACTTTCTCTACGACCCATGTGATGAGATAATTCCTGCCGCCGCACAGTGTAACGTCCAATGGACAAAAATCTAAATTTTTGTTTTCTTATATTTAATTTTTAATCCTCTAGCTAAGTTTAGAAACTATTCAAGGAACTAAATAAATATTCTATAAAACTAATAAATATTAGTTTTATTTTGATCAACAAACACATTAGCAGTATTATAAACAAGGAAAAGTCTTTAAAACCTGTTTCATACCAACAATCAGTTTGAGCCTCTCTCTTTGAAGATAGGACAGTGTTTTATTGGGTGATCCGATGGAAATTACTTCAAAACTATTCCTTTTTTATCTGATATAATTGATTATGGATAATTACTCCCTTATTATTTATCCTGAATTATTCTTCATTGATCTTTGACATTATTCTTAAGTACAAAATTTTGATAGACCATAGTAAAAAAACTTCATCTGAACACATCTCAAGTTTTTTAGAGCTTAAAGTATACCTCAAGCATAATGTACTGAGGGCAATTTAGTTTGCCGAAACTTGCCGATTCCAACGATTTTTATTTTTAGATCCATCACATAATACAATTTATTTTTTCTTCCAAATTTGAAAAAATGAGGATAAATCCAAGAAAACGGCATTAATCCTTGGGCAAATGATTCAATTTAATCTGCAGGATGCTCCTAAAGAAATATTAAGCAATATTAAAAAGACTGCCAGTTTAGTACTATAATATATGTAAAAAATGTGGGAAAAAATGTGTTCGCCGCAGAGAAAAAAACTCTTATATAATTACTGGTTGAAACAATATATCAACTTGTTGAAATTGTTATTAATTTTTTTCAAGAAAAAAGATATTCACGCCCTGATGGCCCTTCCGGCCTCCTTAGAGGCAGACATAAGGGTAGTCGCATAGTGAAGAGGTAGAGGTAGAGGTAGAGGTAGAGGTAGAGGTAGAGGTACCTCTATGTAACACCAACACATTGTTTGTAATGGAGGCTCGCATAGTGAAGAGGTAGAGGTAGAGGTGAAACGCGCGGGCCTCCTGGAGGTCTTTCCCGCCCGCTTTTAAAGACAAATTGTTTGTCTTTTCGAGCGGTCTATGACGTTGCTTCTCCGTGATTGGTTCTTTCAAGTCTTCTACTATCCCATTCCACCCTCTGCTGCACGTGTGGTCGTTTTTGTAGTATTTCCACTCTAGAAAATTTGAGATTAGTATTTTAGGATTGTGAATAACTATAACGGTAGTGAAATGAAAGAAGATTTAATTATCGCGGTGCATTAATTATCCCCCATTTACGCGCTGTCGGCATGTTATCACTATCTTCACTACTGTCACTTAATATTGTAAAAAAATTAACTATCCTAACAACCTCTCTTCTAGTAACACAGTTGAAGACTCACTCTCAAATCATGTGAAACTGGAAAAGCAGTGCGGTATCCCTCTTCACTATGCGACCCTCCCTCTATAAAAACCTCTACCTCTACCTCTACCTCTTCACTCTACCTCTACCTCTACCTCTTCACCATGCGCCTACCCTAAAAAAGAGTTTACAGCGTTGTGTGAGAGATCGAAAAAGCGACGGGTTCTTCTGATATCTAACCCAGAGCTTTCTTTACGGAGAAAAAATATAAAAAGGCAAAGCAAAATCAGTCCAGACATTAATGAATGTATAATAGAGGATGACATTAATAATCAAATAGATATTGGTTTCGATATATGTTTACATTCTCTAGAATCCAAAAACGATTCAGATTCGAAATTAAGAAATTATTTAATAATTTCATAGAAAATGGTAAAATATTATTATTCTATGGCAATATTACTATAAGTTTATTTTTCTACTATACTATTACTACATTATATGTTACAGTTATAATATATTTTATAATATCGTTATTAATAATATTATTACCTGCTATATTATTTCTATTAATATTACAAATATTACAATTAATATTATTATAGCCGTATAGTATGCATTATTATACTATTGTTACCTTGTTTTGAGTTGATTTCAATTAATAAAAATGTTTATTTGAAAATAACTAGTGGTTAATGATTTTAGCGCGGTTCCTCCCTCCCTTCACAGGAAGGAACCCCGCTTATAAGGTTGATCTCATGAAACAATCCGGAAGTGCCGACTAGAAAATTTCGCGTTTCAGAACCCCTAGAGACCGAAAATAACGGTGGTTCAAATTTGTGTATATATATATATATATATATATATATATATATATATATATATATATATATATATATATATATATATATATCCGAACAGACAAATATATATATATAAATATATACATATATATATATATATATATATATATATATATATATATATATATAAATATTTGTCTGTTCGCGGATTTCTGGCGTCCCTAATGGTCCGATTTTGATGAAATTTGGTACAAAAATCCGTCGTCCGATTTGAAAGGTCAAGTTCGTTAACCAGCAAAATTCGCCCACTGGAAGATGGCGTTTGGGGCGAAATTCGCGCGCAAAAAAAATCGTAACGCTTACGTTTTTGAGATCATATGCTTGTAAGTACTCGTTTTATAGGCTTCTTGGGCTAGTAAAACGAATGAAACCATTTTTAAGGCGATAACTTTAACCGTTTCTGAGAAAATCGGGAAAACGTTGTTAAATCAAGTTTTTGGTTTGGTTACTTAGAATCATGGGATTCAGTTTAAACATTTTTGGCATGTTTGAATTTCATCAATACTAACATGTTAAACCTTTGGTTACGTTTGAAGTTAAGGAAGGGTTAGAATAAAATATTTGATGAACAGACATGAAAAGTTTTGGGAACTTCGTATAATTTCATTAATATCTCGAACACGGTTGGGAAAATTTCCTAAGTGGATAGAAACTATTTGAAAGCTTTCTAAATTCTCTACAAAAAAGATTCTGAAACATTTTTTGATTAGGTAATGTCAATCGATGAAATAAGTGCTTATAACTTCAAATACGTCTATTTAATTCTTATGAACAGGTTTTTTCGTTCTTTTTGTAATTTTTGTCTCTTTCGCTTAGTTTTTTATTGCTTTTTATTTTTGTAATTTCTTATGTTGTATTTGTAAGGAAAATGTATTTGTGTGTAAAACAGGATACGTAAAATGAGACCCATTCTCTGTTGCTAGAAATAATGAAAAGTTTTGGTAACTTCGTATATTTTCATTAATATCTTGAAAACGGTTGAAAATCTTGCGAAGCGAAAGGTTAGCATTCGAAAGCTTACTAAATGGTCTACAAAAAAGATATATAGATATATATATAGTTTATTTCCTTTCTAAGCTTTTCAAATGACACTAGGGATATGAACGGAACCGTGCTAAGATGATGCAGTTCCTGCGAGTCGGACTTTTTTGTCCATAATCCTCACTACTTCGTTACACTGTGCGCCGGTGGGAATTGAACCCACCATCTCCCGCATGAGAATCTAAGGCGTTAGCCACTTGACCACGGGGGGACCCTTCACTAAATAGTGTCATTACTTTATTTCATCCCTACATGTTTGGCACCTTTTTGGTGCCTCTTCAGGGGATCTTGTTAAAAATATAAAACCTTACAGGCTCAACCTGAGGAGGAGAAACTTCCACTAGTAGGGCCATGTCTGGACTGGTCATGGTCTGAAGGAATCCAATATGGTGGAAAACAGTCAGCTGATCGATAATCGATATGTCATATGTTTAAAATTAATCTCCAGGAGAAATATAGTTATTACAACCTATTTTTTTATTGTTTGTTAAATAAGATAATAGGTAAATTTCTAAAATAATTTATATAAATTAGTTTAAAATAAAAATAAAAACAATATAAAAATCATTATTGTGGGGCTAAGGTTTAATGTGAGGACTTTATTTTATATTCTGAAGCCGCTCCTATGCATACCAACACACTCTCACACTCAAACACACACACAAATATACATAGTCATATATTTACATACAGTTTCAGTATTTTGTGGTGTGTTAACAATGTGTGAGATTTTCGACAATATAGTTAAGACTATGTGGAACAGTTAAACAGTCTCGTTTTTTGGATTCTGTTAGTAAATGTTTAATTGTAAGATGTGTCTTACAAATCTAACGTATTGGACTGTCTTGTTTTGTTATGAGATGAGAATTTATGAAGTGAGTATGTCCAATTCTTAGGTTTTTTTTCGTTTTTAACGGGCATCAACTATTTGGCTATTTGCGCCGGGCTATCTACAGGTTGCCACCCTTTTATAATTCCAACAGCACGTGGTTGGTCACCCATTCAGGTACCGACCACGCCCGACATTGCTTAACTTCGGTGATCTACGGGAACTGGGGGGAATTACTTCATCGCGTCTTGTTAACTGCGTACAAGGTTTTCATTCATGAGTACTGATTTCTATCTCCCTTAGGAGGTTAAACCTTATACTGCGCCATTAGTTTATCTATTGTAGCGAATAAAATGTCCATGTTGAAAATATTTCTTGTATTATTTTTATGATTATTGCAGTTTTGTTTTGTTGATTAGTATGTTGTGTATTAAGCAACCCAATATAGTTGGGCAACTAAACTTTTTTTTTATGTTAAATAAAGTTTTTTTCTCGTCCGAACGGACAACGTGGTTAGCCCAAGTATCCTACACCACGAAAAACCTGGCGAATATTCAGGGATTGGCTAGGCTAGCCTACAGAACAACCTACCTGGTAAATAGACAAGAAATACTTAGACTAGGCTAGCCTACATAACGATAGGCTTATTGACTAATTAGATAGGGAATAGTTAGCGTAGGTAAGCCTTTACACTAGACTACTCTACCAATAGTTAGATACTAGATATTAGGATAACTGCTCTAGGACTATCTTTAAGCGCGAATAGTTATCCTAGGCAAGCCTTTCCACTATACTACTAGTTAGCCTGGGTAAGCCTTTACACTAGATTACTCTACTAATAATTGGGGACTAGATATTAGGATAACTGCTCTAGGACTATCTTTAAGAGCGGATAGTTAGCCTTGGCAAGCCTTTCCACTATACTACTAGGTAGCCTGGGTAAGCCTTTACACTAGATTACTCTACTAATAGTTGGGGATTAGATATTAGGATAACTGCTCGAGGACTATCTTTAAGAGCGGATAGTTAGCCTAGGCAAGCCTTTCAACTATACTACTAGGTAGCCTGGGTAAGCCTTTACACTAGATTACTCTACTAATAGTTGGGGACTAGATATTAGGATAACTGCTCTAGGACTATCATCTTTAAGAGCGGAAAGTTAGCCTAGGCAAGCCCTCCCACTAAACTACTCGTTAGCCTGGGTAAGCCTTTACACTAGATTATTCTACTAATAGTTAGGGACTAGATATTAGGATAACTGCTCTAGGACTATCTTTAAGAGCGGATAGTTAGCCTAGGCATGCTTGGATAATGGGCGTCGTGGGGACTGGCCGGCGAATAGTTAGCCTAGGCTAGCCTTTATACTAGACTATCCTGCGAATAGTTAATAGGATAACTGCTCTAGGAATATCCTTTAGAGTGAATAAAAGGCCAACTCCATTGAATGGAAAGATTGAATCAACGCCCTGTACGCATGCGCCTTCACATTGATTCTCTATTGAGCTCTATTTGGTCTTCACCTAAACTTTGTCATGAAAACATATTTTTTCGCTCGACTCATGGCGATATGATTTTGCCAAACAAAGGACGTTGGTGTTGCTTTTTCGTTATCATATTTTTAGCGCGGTTTCTCTCTATAGAGAGAGGGAGGAACCCCGCTTTTAAGGTTGTATACGGAAGTAGTGACTAGAAACATTTACGTTTCAAACCCCATAGAAAACGAAAATAACGGTGGTTCAAATTTGTATATATATATATATATATATATATATATATATATATATATGTATATATATATATATATATACATACATATATATGTATATATATATATATATACACATATATATATATATATATGTATATATATATACATATATATATATATACATATATATATATGTATATATATATATATATACATATCTATATATGTATATACATGTGTGTGTGTCCGATTTTGATGAAATTTGGTACAATATTCTTTCGTCTAATTTGAAAGATAGTTAACCAGCAGAATCCCACTGGAATATGGTTTTTGGAGAGAAATTCGTCCGAAACAAATCGTTACGCTTACATTATATGCTCGCAAGTACTCGTTTTATAGGTTTTTACCCTAGGAAAACGAATGAAACCATTTTTAAGACGACATCTTTAACCGTTTTCGATAAAAGTGGAAAAACAGTTGTTGAATCAAGCTTTTGGTTTGGGTACTTAGAATCATGGGATTCAGCTAAAATATTTTCTGCATTTTTGAAATTTATATATACAAAGATTTTAAAGCTTTTATTTCTTGGTATTTTCGTAAAATTCAGAACCTTCCTATCTACCTCACTTTTTAATGTTTTTTTTTTTTTTTTAAGGCATTGAACAGTGAAATGAGTATTCTATTTTGTATCACCGCGTGTGGCGTGGGCTGGGCCACCCGGCTGTACGGTGATCTACCTGTTCTTTCCTTCCCCGCCTCTACTTGCATGAATCCTCTCATAAAATTCATCCATTAAAATTTCAAATTATACTACAGATTCCCATAATATTTGCGTACAGATCTCCATCATATTTTAATACAGACATCCATCATATTTGAGTACAGAGTTCCATCATTTTTTAGTACAGATATCCATAATACATTAGTACAGAGCTCCATAATATTTTGTAACTTATTTGTATGTGGCAGAAGGTCAAATTCGAACAAGAATACTCAATTTCAACACAACTCCTTTATTGTGCTCTACATGTTTCGCGTTCCTATAACGCCTCTTCAGGAGCTCTTAAAGTAATATATAATGACTGCCTACACCACCGAGAACCTTCCGCAGGTAGGGCCTCTTCTAGACTGATAAGACCAATCATGTCCATTGAGCATCAGCTGTTTAAAATTGATAGTTGTAGGGTAAATGCCATCATAACCAAGAAACTATAAGAAGAGGTTGGAAACGCATTAAACATGCAAGGTAAGATTATTTTTATTAACTAAACATTTAAAATGTTAATTTTTTGAATTAATATTTTAGTTAAAAACCGTGTATTAGAGTATGCGATGCCGGAGACTAAAGGAAATTACCGCCCAGCCGCTCTGTATCATAGCCAGTGCCCCTCTTCTGCTAAACGCTCTGTCGCTCTCTCGTTCTGTCGCCCATCGCTCATCGCTCGTATCGTACCCAAGGCCTTAGGCATTAAACCACGGGGAGACCCCTCTATTATTACTTGAAATATTTTTAATGCTTTTGCTCTGTAAATAAGACCTGCATTTTCCGACTTGATCTTTTCTATTCCGAAAGAAAAAAAAAACATTAATTGAGGCATTTTATTATAAAAATACAACGAATAAAAAGTTTAATAAAAGTGAGCAACAAAAAAGTCCTATTAACATTATGTGACAAAAATCGCCTAAATCACAATAAATAGGCAAGAAAGGGCCAATGAAGACATAGTAATATCCTCCTGATACATCTCGATCCCAGATCAATTGTTGCCAACGTAAGCTGGGATAAGCTCTTTACTCTAATCTCGCGTCAATTTTGTTATTCCGTTTTAAGCGCAGCCACTGTTTTAAAGTAGTTCGTCTTTAAGTGCACTTTAAGGACAAAACCACCAACCAAGCAAATATACTGGAACAATCTCAAAATAATGTTACAATAACCATGAATAGTTTTGCTTTTTTATGTTTGTAAGGAACGGATGACTTAATGTACAGCAGAAGCCGGATACAGTTCAGCGCGTCCGAGTTCAGCGCTCCTAGTGGCAGAAGCCTCAACCAAGGCCTGAGCCGCTTAATTCAATTCGAACGTAATACCGATTAAACTTTTAATCAACCGATTTAGTTTATTTTTGAAAGACATCTTTCTCTTTAGATACTAACGACTTATAACGTATTTCGTTACAATAAACGAGAAGTGTCTACTACGTATCCGGTTTTACTACCTCAAAATTGGGACAAACCCCCGTTTTTTATAGCACGGGAATCAAAATATGAAAATGTGCAATAACAGAAAACCACCGTTGCTCTTTTAATTGCTAGACATCAACAAAATGATTGGCGATGATTTATTTTTCTTAAATCGAATAAAACTGTACTGGATACAATAAGTTAAGTTTATTGAGTGTTTTTAAGCAGTTAAATCACCCATGTGGTATATTTTGATGCCATGTGGTCCATTTTGTTGCCCACCTGGCTCCGAGGAAAGAGAGCATTCATAGAAAAGGTAGCACCCTAGTAGGTTATTGATTTCCTGACAGAATGCACGTGTTTGTAGGGGAGGCAGCACGTGGGACCTTTGTACCATTTCAGTGGGAAAACCGCCTTTAAACCTAACACCGCCAGGGAGCATCAGTATTAATTAAAAGTCTGACTATTTAAAATTATATTTAAACGGCAGAAACTGTATCATACTTTTTTTTACCACAAGTAATCAACAAGTAGTTAGTAAATGTAAATAAATGTACCCTATACTAAACAAGGACTCCTCTTTCCCCTGTAACTTATGACCCATAAATACCCTCAGCACATTTTCCAAACTTGAAAAATTAATATTATCTAGAAATAATGAATATATTACCCAAAATCAATGCCTTATTAAAGAGCAGTTTGGATTTGGAAGAAATGATTCTACAGAGCAAGATGATATAACTACAATTTTTAATGAAAAGAAACATACTAATATGCTACTTATTGACAAGAAGGCATTCGACACAGCATGACACTATGGGCTTATATATAAACTAATTAACCTAAATATACATCCATACGTTGGTCACTTAATATACTCATTTCTTCCAAACAGAACATTCTTCGTTAATAGAAACTCTAGAACCTCAAGTATACAATCCATACCAGCCGGAGTCCCACAAGGCTCTTGTTTAAGCCCAATCTTATTT
This sequence comes from Gonocerus acuteangulatus, assembly GCA_946811695.1. Taxonomy (NCBI): domain Eukaryota; kingdom Metazoa; phylum Arthropoda; class Insecta; order Hemiptera; family Coreidae; genus Gonocerus; species Gonocerus acuteangulatus. The sequence continues at coordinate 116,662,226 of OX328132.1, read as the reverse complement.
AATTTGTATATTAATGATCACACTAGCCTTTCACTATTTGCCGATGATACTGCCTTATACACAAGTTCCTTCAGACTCGAGACAATAGTAAACAGATTGCAATTTAGTTTGTAAAAAGATTTTATTGTAAATGGAAAATAAAAATAAGCCACTCAAAAACAGAAGCAGTTCTATTACAAAGAGAAGACCGCGCCAAGAAATTAATATTAAAATTCAAAAAAATATAATTCCATGGGCACACCATAAAAAATGTTCATGGCTAACTCTAGATAGAGGTCTCACCTTCACCGAGCACATAAACCAGACGCGGGATAGTTGTATGAAATTACTATACTCAATGTTTCCCTATTTTAATAAAAAATCTAAATTAAGCCATAAAAATAAAACAATTCTATATAAAATGCTTTTACGCCCTATATTACTATATGCTCGTCCTGTTTGGAGTTCAACCTGTTTAACAAACTACAAAAACTTCAGGTTACCCAAAACATCTGTCTCCGAATTATAAATGACTACCCTAGGTACACTAAAATTACAGATGCACGACGAGCCAGCAATGCCAACAATCACAGGCTATAAACGCACACTCACGACTAAATTCTTTCATTCAGTACAAGTATCGGACAACCCACTAATAGGCAATTATAACAAATAAACTCTCATTCGATACAAGCGCAAACGGACCAAACATGTACTTCTGGATAGCTGACCTCATCTTAGTAAGATAATAATTATGTAATGTATGTATTGTTGTTGTATTTTGCTTGTTTTTTTGTTGTTTTTTTTATAACTTTTTTCCAAACGTTCAACGATATTTATGTTCATTGTGTAAGTAGTTTAGCCAAAAAAGGACATGTAAAGCTAAATGTATATATTGTATATTCATTTTTGTAAATAAAAATTTCTTCTTTTTCCTGAAAAGAGAGCATATTAAGGGCAAAGTTGAGATTAAGTGACCCAGAGGTCCCTTCTAGGAACGTCGACAGTCGAAGGTCGACACTTTATTTTATTTATGTCCATGTTAAGAGTTTTTGAGAAGTCTACTTTAAGAGTCAACTAGAACTAAATTGTAGACGTCATATTGAAGCCTATTTGATGAGTGATAAAGAAGTCCGTTTTTAGTTAAGAGTGACAAACAAGCTCAATTTGGGAGTGACACAGTAGTGCCCTTGGCCTAAGCCCCATTGCCAGTGAAACCCATTGACTAACGAAGGTCCTTTGCCAGCAAATCTCATTGGCTACTGTTGCCCCATTGCCAGCTAAACCCCATGGCTACCGAAGCTACTTTCCTAGCTAAACCCCATAGCATACGATTCCCCTCTCCTACTGAATACCCTTTGCTAGTGAAGCCCCCTTGCCAGCAAATCTTTTTGGCTATTGTTGTCCCATTGCCAGATAAAACCCTTGGCTACCGAAGATCCTTTCCAAGCTAAACCATATGACATGAAATTCCCCTTGCCTAATGAATAAGCTTTGCTCGTGAAGCCCCTTTGCCAGAAAATCTCCTTGGCTACTGTTGCACCATTGCTAGCTAAAACAATTTGCTGCCGAAGCTACTTTGCTAGCTAAAACCCCATGACATGCGATTCCCCTTGCCTACCGAATACCCTTTACTAGTGAAGCCCCTTTGCCAGCAAATCTCCTTGGCTACTGAAGCCCTTTTTCTAGTGAAACCCATTTGCCTGAAATTCACCTTGGCTACTGAAGTCCCTTTGTTATCAAAATTCTTGGGCAAACGAAAATAGTATATATTATCGTATGGAACTTCAAAAAAAATATCAAGGCAATGTATCATGAAGGAAACATATAAAAGAAGACACTTCTCGTTTTTTTTTCAGCCTATTAAATAATAAGTTGTTTATAAAATGATTCTGGAACATTTTTATTCGATATGTTGGTGAATAACAAGTCTATTCTTCAAGTGGAGTGTCTATTCATCTATGAGCACGGGTCACCTTTTATGAACTCTATATTGAAGTAGGGAATATGTCATGGGCGTATTTAAGGGGGGGCTGAGGGGGCTACAGCCCCCCCCCCTGAAATTTTCATTTGATGGTAAAAATGTGTCATAAAAACCTTAAAAATAAATTAAATAAGATCGCTTAGCTCATAAAAAATAGTTTATTTTAGGTGAAATTGCGTTTTAGTTGCCTAAAACTATTTTGAATTCTAAATTTTTTATATTCCATGCCCCAGAAATGGTCTCAGCCCTCCCCGAAATTTTCCCAGCCCCTTCCGAAATTATTTCCTATATACGCCCATGGAATATGTGTTTCAGCGGTACCGACAAGCGGGTATTACACCCACGTGGTGTTAGGAAAGTGTGCTTCTCTTTATCGCCTCCCAAAATTCATGCTGAACGTTCGACTATTGGACACGAGCGGAGAATACCACCCTACTGTTCTCCACAAATTCCCTGGAAGCCTAAAAATAACTACAGCTTCTCCTGTAAAGCTTTATTTTTACCCGGCAGCATCCTGTTACACTCATTCATTACTTTTTGTGTGGCTATAGGGTTTCTCGTTTACATTTTCGTAAAAGTAGTTGTGGAATTGTTAATATTTGACGCTCGTCTCTGATGTTTGAACAATGTCGCCACCTCTTTCTCTGAAAAGCCGATAGATTTGAACTTTTTATAGTGGGGATATTTTTAGTTGAATAATATCACATAACTTCTCGTTTTAGCGCGTTTCGCCTCACCCTATGAGACTCAACGAGAAAATCATGATTTACTGATATAAAATGTCGAGCTTACATGATCCATGGAATAGATCGGTCGATCAGATTACAACACGAGATATAAGCTCAATTAATGACTTTCCTATTGTGGGAATAACATTTTCAATTACTGAATTGACTAATTAGCCAATTAATGATGTCTGTAATCTGCTAATGAGGGAGTCGAATTTTCTATTAGTGGAATACTGAATTGACTAACTAGTTAACCCTTCTCCTCCTCAGCTAATGAGGGAGTCGAATACTGAATTGACAAACTAGTTAACCCTTCTCCTCCTCTGCTAATGAGGGAGTCGAATTTTCTATTAGTCGAATACTGAATTGACTAACTAGTTAACCCTTCTCCTCCTCTGCTAATGAGGGAGTCGAATTTTCTATTACTCGAATACTGAATTGACTAACTAGTTAACCCTTCTCCTCCTCTGCTAATGAGGGAGTCGAATTTTCTATTAGTCGAATACTGAATTGACTAACTAGTTAACCCTTCTCCTCCTCTGCTAATGAGGGAGTCGAATTTTCTAATACTCGAATACTGAATTGATTAACTAGTTAACCCTTCTCCTCCTCTGCTAATGAGGGAGTAGAATTTTCTATTACTCGAATACTGAATTGACTAACTAGTTAACCCTTCTCCTCCTCTGCTAATGAGGGAGTCGAATTTTCTATTACTCGAATACTGAATTGACTAACTAGTTAACCCTTCTCCTCCTTTGCTAATGATATATATATATATATATATATATATATATATATATATATATATATATATATAGGCGTACGGTAGTGGGCCTGGCCAAGTTCCGGCCTAAGCAAACAGTGTGTATATTACACGGGGTCTTAAAGGCGATTTTTACCCTCTCACAACTTTCAACCAGTTAAAGATAAACATATGAAATTTTACACAGGTATTATGCTACTAGATGTGAGTAAAACTGGAAATTTTCATAATTCTACATTGAATAGTTTATGAGATTTAGGCGATGGAAAATCGTAATTTAGAGGACTCACTCACTCACTCACTCATCAAAATTATTAGGCACTTCTCGAAAAGCTAAAGACTTGAAAGTTTGCACGATGATAGACAATAGGCTGTGCGTAAAGGCAAAAATCGGTTTGTACTTCTCGTTCTTTCGGAAACCCATCATGTGGGGTATCAAATGAATTGTCACGGTAAAAAGAACCTTTATTTGATATTTTAAAAAACATTTAGACGCATCTTAACATTTTTATATACATGCGTATTATTTACTCATTTCATTAATAATGAGTAGACTAGAGGGCATTATCTATATATTTAAATAAAAATAAGCTGTTTGCCTGTCAAATCCAAACCGTTGGACCGATTTGACCAAACTTGGTACACATGTAGGTCTTGATCTGGGGAGTGTCATAGGCTAGGTCAAAATAGTCTATCAGCTGTCTGTCTCTGTTTGGTCCTTATACAAATCCACACCGTTTGACCGATTTTGACCGAACTTGGCACACAGTTAGGTCTTGATCCGGGGAGTGTCATTGTCTAGGACACACAGTTCGGAGGTCACGGGTTCGAAACTGCGAAACCGAAAAGTTACAGATTTGCGTTATTAGATTTTAATATTACTTATTTAGTTTCTAATTTATTTTTGCTTTTCTAGATGCGGAAAGCAGGGTTAGCGTGGCACGCCGGGTAACAACTAGTAAAGTTATAAAAAATAAAATACAGACACGTATATAGAAGTATATATAGAAGAATATAGAATAATAAAACAGATTTTACGTCCCCGCGTCTTCCTCCTCAAGCCAAACATCGACGGAGCCAACTCAAAATTCACTCACAATTGATAACCTTAAAAAAACTAACATGACCAGTTTTTGTTAAATGATGGCCTCTATAACAATCGGATTTATTTTAAAATATATGGTATTTAAAGATTCAGGCCCTTAGGGTGACGATTCAGGATTATTATATACTCTTTAATGACATAAAACGATCGGGTTTGTATGAACTCTATGTAAATTAACGGGGCCACGGCCGTATGTAAGTTAACGAAATCAGGCCAAGTTGGAGTTGTACAAATAAGTGAGAGGGTATTATTAGGGTCTGGATAAGGTATTGGGTGCCTAAAACTTGTCACAATACTATGATATCATAACTTTCATAGGCAAACTGTTTTTGCGAGTGGCCTGGAACTTGGCCTCTTTGTATCAACGTTAATTTTTTTAAGGATATACATATATATATATATGTATATATATACATATATATATATATATATATATATATATATATATATATATATATATATATATATATATATATATAAAAATCGTTGAAACAAAGAGGCCAAGTGTAGAGGCCATAATATATGTGTCTATATACGCAGTGTTTTTTGGTGGCTTATTTGCTATGAAATGTCGACATTTTTCATTAACACTTCCGGACGCGTCATTTGAGCTACGTAATTTTTGGGATTGTCTCCTTTATGGGGAGGGAGGAAATAAGCTAATGTTAGTCGCAGCGGTTCCGAAAGTGTGCTGAGTTTAAGCTTGCAGAACGGAGTTTTATTCTAACGGCATGGTGAGCGAGAGGAAAAAATTAGAACTCTGGAGCTTTGAAGAAAAGAATGAGAAAAAAAAGAAGAATTTCATGTTGGTGAGGCCGCGGAGTCAGGAGGAGCATTATCTCATGGGCATGATTAGCGTTCTTTGATTTGTTGATCCGTGATTAGCAGCTTTGATAAGCGGTGTGTAGTTCTGCTCATTGAGCTGGCTCTGGGATGAAATCCTTTTCGATTTAGTACTCGTGGCAGAAGAGGATGCCTACACATCTTCATTTAGCCGCAGTATCAGTGTAGTACATTCGCAGTATTAGCTACATTTGATGAGATTACTTCTTGTAGCGTTTTGGCATTTTCGACACTATGTCTTTAGTACGAGTTATTTTTTAAAATCATTTTACTCACTTGTATAGTTTATCCAAAACTAGTGCAACATCATAGAAAAGTTTTATGAAGTGGCAGTTCGTACGCATGTTTTTGGGGCGTCTTGTAATATTTCCAATGTAGCAGGAGTCAAGTTATTTATGCAAGCTGAAAGGTGAGTTGACTATTATTATACTTATTTATTGCTCAACTGGTCGGTGGACGATGGTTCTGGGATTTTCATTAATGGTCTTGGGGTATCAAGTAATGTTTATGGGATGGTGGATCCTCCTCTTCTATATTAAAGACCCTCTTCTAAAACTATAAGGATAACTGTCCTCCTCTTCTCTATTAACGACCCTCTTTTAAAACTATAAGGATTACTGTACTCCTCTTTTCTATTAACGACCCTCTTCTAAAACTATAAGGATAACAGTCCTCCTCTTCTCTATCAACGACCCTCTTCTAAAACTATAAGGATAACTGTCCTCCTCTTCTCTATTAACGACCCTCTTCAAAAACTGTAAGGATTACTGTCATCCTCCTCTCTATTAACGACCCTCTTCAAAAACTATAAGGATTACTGTCCTCCTCTTCTCTATTAACGACCCTCTTCTAAAACTATAAGGATTACTGTCCTCCTCTTTTCTATTAACGACCCTCTTCAAAAACTATAAGGATTACTGTCCGACTCGTCTCTATTAACGACCCTCTTCAAAAACTATAAGGATTACTGTCCTCTTCATCCACATTGCCGCTCCTCTTCTCAAACTATAAGGATTACTGTCCTCCTCATCCATATTGACGCTCCTCTTCGCAAACTACGGATTTCTGTCCCCCTCTTCCATATTGACGCTCCTCTTCGCAAACTATACGGATTTCTGTCCCCCTCTTCCATATTGACGCTCCTCTTCTCAAACTATAAGGATTACTGTCCTCTTCATCCATATTGACGCTCCTATTCTCAAACTGTATTCCCCTTCCATAAGAACGCTCCTCGTCCCCATCTATGGGGCATACTGGCCTCCTATTTCATATCAACGCTTCTCTTTTCAAACTACGTAGTTATCTTTCATCCTTTTCTATAACAACGCTTCTCGTCCCAAACAATGGAGCTTACTGTCTTCCTGGTCCATTAAACCGCTCCTCTTCCTAAAATTTGGGGCCTACTGACCTCCTCTTTTATATGAACGCTCTTTTTCTCAAACTATGGGGCTTACAGATCTATTCTTCCATAAAGGTTAGTTGAAATTTCCTTTGAAAATGGTCAAGGTGACCATTTTTTAGCGCGGTTCCTCCCTCCCCCATAGGGAGGAATCCCGCTTATAAGGTTGATACAATGAAACAATCCGGAAGTGCCGACTAGAAAATTTCGCGTTTCAGAACCCCTAGAAACCGAATATAACGGTGGTTCAAATTTGTATATATATATATATATATATATATATATATATATATATATATGTATATATTTATTTATATATATATATATATATATATATGTATATATTTATTTTTATATATATATATAAATATATATGTATATTTGTCTGTTCGCTCATTTCTGGCTTCCCTAATGGTCCGATTGTGATGAAATTTAGTACAAAAATCCGTCGTCCAATTTGAAAGGTCAAGTTCGTTAACCAGCAGAATCCGCCCACTGGAAGATGACGTTTGGGGCGAAATTCGCGCAAAAAAAATCGTAACGCTTACGTTTTTGACTTCATAAGCTTGTAAGTACTTGTTTTATAGGCTTCTTGGGCTAGGAAAACGAATGAAGCCATTTTCAAGGCGATAGCTTTAACCGTTTTCGAGAAAATTGGAAAAATATTTTTCGAATACCGTTTTTGGTTTGGGTACTTAGAATCATGGGATTCAGTTGAAACATTTTCTGCATGTTCTACTTTCATTAAAACTAATATGTTGACATTTTTGTTACGTTTGGAGTTTAGGAAGGGTTAGAATAAAATATTTTATTAACAGACATAAAAAGTTTTGGTAACTTTGTATACTTTCCTTAATATTTCGAAAAAGGTTGAGAATATTGGCAAACGGAGAGTTACCATGCGAAAGCTTACTAAATGTTCTACAAAAATGGTTCTGATGAAAGTTTTGATTAGGCGATGTCAATCGGAGAAATAAGTGCTTAATCTTTGAAGTAATGGATTTCGTTTATTCGAACGGTTCTTTTTGTTTGTTTTTATTCTTTGTTGAAGAATTTATTAGGCAGGGTATTCTACTCAATCTTTCTTGATCCTTCTGTACCTGGGCCTATATAGAAAACAATTTCGGGTGGGGCTGGGAAAATTTCGGGGGGGGGGCTGAGAACATTTTCAGGGTATGGAATACTAAATATTTAGAGCTTGGAATAGTTCTAGGCAACTAAAACGCTTTTTTTTTTTTTTTTTTTTTTTTTTTTTTTTTTCTTTTTTTTTACGGCGCATCTACTTCTAGGTCATTAGCGCCGACATCCAGGGTGCAGCGAGGAATTTTCCCAGCGAGCCTTGAGATGAGAAAATCCCTGCCGGAGGTGGGAATCGAACCCACCATCTCCCACTTATGAATCCAGCGCGCTAGCCACTAGACTACGGGAGACCCCACTAAAACGCTATTAAACGTAAAATAAAATATGTTTTATGAACTAAGTGATCTTATTTAATTTATTTTTAAGGGTTTTACGACAAGTTTTTATCATCAATTCAAAATTTCGGGAGGGGCTGCAGCCCCCTCAGCCCCCCCCTCATATACGCCCTTGCTTCTGTATTAACTAGAAAGGCTTTATTAGGCATATTTTGTATTGATTTATAGAGCTTTGCTTTAGAATGAGAGCCGGATTGTGTAATTTCCGCTTCTGTGTATAAGTTAGCTACTGTCGGTCTCCCTGACGCCTTAATGTCACTTTTATTCGAGATGTTCGAGAGGATTTTGACAATTTTCACGAGATATATAAAAAAAATAACTTTATTTCTTTTCTAAGCTTATCAAATGACACTAGGGGCATGAACGGAACCGCGCTAAGATGATGCAGTTCCTGCGAGTCGGACTTTTTAGTATGACGGGGAAAAACGGCCCTGCGTTTTTCGTTTCTCTTGGGGCATTGAATTCCGTAGAGTGACGATTCCCTACAGGAAATAGCTTTGATCTATTTCAGAGATGGGCTTATTGAAAAAGGTCTCCGAAGACCTTGTATTTTTAGAAAGTCTGGTAGCCAAAACGTATCTCGGTACTCAGGGCCTTGAAAGTCATTAAATGGTAATAAATTGAAGGTGAAATTGTAGGAAAAGGAAAAGATTTGTTCCTTTATTTTTCTGTATGTATGGACATTACGCGATTCGATAACTGGTGTTCGCTAATGAGTATCATTTCGTGTATCAAGGACGCTAGGATTGTAGCATATTATTGAATGTAACTTCAAATTAAACCTGTTGAATCATGGGCGAATTACTAACACGGATGTTTTTATATAAGAATTGAGTTTCTGTTACAAAATTTAGTAAGACAAAAATATGTACTCGTAATTGCATCTTAATTTTGTTTTTTTACGACTTTCTTAACTCTTATCAATTATCAAACCACTATCGGGCTTTGAAGACAAAAACACATGCAGTTTTATCTCATATTTCTAATCCTTTCTCATCTTCCCTGGAAAGAGTTTGGGTTTTCCCACCTTCCTATGCCTACTTAGTAATTTTGAAGCTCCAGCGAACGATGTGGTGAAGAATCAGAAATCTGTACAGAAACTTCCCTTCTATTGGGCCTGGCGGGCTCTTATGGGGCTTACACACACACACACACACACACGCACACATATATATATATATACATATATATACTACTTCAAATATTTGGAAGTTATCCAAAGTTATGAACTGTTCCACAGCTTTCCAAAATGAATTTTTTGATCAGCCGCATATAATCCATGTCATTTGGGCCCATCGCGTTTGGTTTTGCTGCAAAATCTGATGTGTGGCGACAATAAAACACAAAAATTATATTATGCACTAACTAGAATATATATATATATATATATATATATATATATATATATATATATATATATATATATATATATATATGTATATATCCTTACTCTTCAGAGATACAAAATTACGATTTTAACATTTTGAGCATCCTAACACCTCTACTACCTCAATGCTATCCCACACCGAGCGATATAACTAAAAAAGAATGTGAAAACTCGTTTCAATTCATATGATTGACATCCTGGCAGTAACACCCGATTTTTTTTGGTTTAACGCTGAGTAACTGGGCGATTGAGGTCGACTAATGTACTGGAAGACCTGAGTTCAAACCCGAAGCGTGCACTAAATATTTTTATCTTCTTGTGTCGTCCTTCGAGGGTTGCAGACCTTCCCAAGGCTCACCCAGCCTTTTATTAATGGGTACATGTAAAGGGAAAAATCACGCGGCCGGAGCCTAGTACTCACCACAGTTATTTTCCTTGAGTGCCGTAGGGATGCCTCTACAGATCTACAGTAGGCCCTTCTGTCCTGTTATGAGGATGTTTTTTTTCTTTTATTTTTTTTTTTATATTAAGGCTGAATATCAACTCGTGCTATTTTCTTGATCTATGGGTTCTGAAACTTGAAATTATCAGCACTTTCGGATTGCGTCGTGGGGTCAAACTCATAAGCGGGCTTCATCCTTATGAAGGGAAGGACCGTGCTATGAAGTTAAAAAAATCTCATTTCAAAGTCTTATGGGTATTCGGAAATATGCTTAAATTGCCCTGTTCCACTAATCCGCGGTTTTAGTAGTATTTATTCACGATGAGCGAATCCAAGTGTCTGCGATGAACATGTCGTGTTTATGTGTAGTCTTGATCATTATACTCTTGAATGTTTGTTAGAATTGTTCGTGCGCCACAACTGTTTAAATATGTTTTAATCATGGCCTAATTGTAAAGAACACTCTATGCCCTTTACTCTCAGTAAACATTTACTACAGCTCTGCGCAAGTAAAATGTTTCTACTGCTCTACGACTGAACCTTTTGAATTACATCTTCTGCGTTTAATTTAAGTAATGACACCGCATGCTCATCAGTCAGCCTCCTGTGGCCGATCCTCAGCCGAGCTAGGACCAGCCCTGCTCTCATTTTCTCTCTAGGTTCTCCTAGAGAGTATGGCCTTAATCTTTTGCAAATTGTTTTTCCTGAAACTGTCCACTTACGAACACAGGCTGATTAAAGTTGACATTTAATATGAGTTACGACATCGTTCCGTGGCATTTCTTACGATACATCTTACCTTTGAGTACTTTGATGTAGCAACTTTCAAAAGGATCCGAACCCCGCCACCTCCACCTGTTTGTTTTTCGAGTTTTTCTATTCGACAAAGCACAAGCCACACGAATGGCTATTGTGAGCTGATATTGCAACATTTATGGAATTCAGATTTTTTTTTTTTTTTTACTTTTGTTATTTATTTAACGTGAGCGGTTTTGGATATTTCAATAGAACACTTTATCAAAATCCAACGTTATATTGATGGTTGTACATTTTTTACAAAAGCTTCTCAAAGCGTTTTAAATATACAAATCAAATATTGTAGCAGTTATCAACCATCTGTTTAAAACATTGTATTATCTCTCTGATATGATATTCAATCATGTAATCAGGTTCTTAGCGCAATAAATTATCCATATGAGATTGCAAAATGATGTTAAGATTAAATAATTGCGCATTTTTTTACGATAATAAATGATTATTGGTCTTCTCTGAATTATGAGTAGAATCATCCTCCTGGCATATTCGCCGGGCGAGGCAACCAGACTGGTTGCACTCCACACTCCTGGCCGAGGGTGGCAACCGGATTGGCAGCACTCTACCAACCTCGCGTGGTTAGGGTAACCAGACTGGATGCACTCCCAACTTATTCGACGAGTAAGGCAAATAGACTGGCTGCATACCACGGTTCCTCGCTGGGCCAGGCAATCAGACTGGGTGCACTCCACACTCCTTGCCGGGGGTGGCAACCGGATTGGCAGTACTCTACTATCCTCGTGCGAGTAGGGTAACCAGACTGGATGCACTCCCAACACCTTCGACGGGTAAGGCTAACAGACTGGTTGCAAACCACGGATCCTCGCGGGGTGAGGCAACCAGACAAGCTCACCCCATACTTCCTTACCGGGTGAGATAACCAGACTGTCTGCACTCCTGGCATCCTCCACGGGTGAAGTAACCAGGCTGGCTGAACTCCTGGCATATTTGACGGGCGGGGCAACCAGACTGGCTGCACATCCTCACCGGGTGAGACATCCAGACTGGCTTGCAGTTTTGGGCAAAAATTATTCGGAATAATGAATAACGAACAATGAATAATTCTGTTATTTCATTCTGAATAATGAATAATTTTACATTCATTATTCAGACAATTCAATGAGTAACGTAACTTTTTATTTTTATTCATTGTTGAATAACAATGATTTATTGAATGAAATTTGTATTGAATAAAAATGATTCATTGAATGAAAATTTTTATTAAATATAAGTTATTTATTCGAATGAAACAATTTTTTGAATGAAATGATTTATTTGACTGAACGTTTTCGTTAAATACAAGTGATTTATTTTAACAATCTTTTTCTAATAAAACTGACTATGTTCATTAAACTTTTTCTTACTTTTAATGAAAAATATTTATTTAAGGGATATTGTTTTCTGAACTTAAAGAATCTGGTTTTGTTGTTCCATGAACCACATTATTTTAAATGTATAAAGATAATGCATGAAGAATGAAAAATAATTAATTATTCATAAAATAAAAAAAATCATTCAATGAATAACTGCATAAATAAATAAAGTATTATTCAATAAATGTTTACTGAATAATGAGCCAACCCTGTTATTCATAGAATAAAAAATAAATCAGTGTATGAATAACTTATTCATTGAATAAATTCTTATTCAATAAACAATTCAATATTTGAATGATTATTGAATACAAAATGTATTGTATAATGCCCTAGTCTGCTGCACTCCTCAGATCCTCAGAATTTTCCATACTGACATCGATAAGACCAAGTGAGTGAATTCCGCCAATGTAAGTTTTCTATGCATAATGACGCCTAATGTTTCAATTGGAGTAGGTGTATACATTTTTTTACAACATATTAACTATATCTGTTTCAAGCTTTCCTGAACTATGAAACTATTGATAAGAAAAAGAAGAACAGAGTCAGACTTTTTTAGCGCGGTTCCTCCCTCCCTTCATAGAGAGGAACCCCGCTTATAAGGTCGATCTCATGAAACAATCCGGAAGTGCCGACTAGAAAATTTTGCGTTTCAGAACCCCTAGAGACCGAAAATAACGGTGGTTCAATTTTCTATATATATATATATATATATATATATATATATATATATATATATATATATATATATATATATATATATATATATATTTGTGTGTGTGTGTTTGATGTAAACCCTCATAGCAGTATCTGTGACGTCATCACTCGGCTCACCATGGAGGTTGCCTCCATAGATTTACCTCCATGCAGTTCAAATGCTGGAGACCGTTAAAAAGAGCCCAGGACTCCATTTGCATCCTTTGACTGATATATGCTGTGTGCACCATGTGCATCCTTGTACTACAGACCATAGTTTTGACCATGGTTGAGTAGAAACCAAGCAACCCAGAGAGCAACATGGAGGAGGATGAGGAGAAGAAAAGACTGGCCCCGCAGTGAGTAATACAAGTACTTCAACACCAGAGACTACTCCTGCTTCAGCAGACCGCATGGACCAGATACCAATTTATTTTAATACAAACCCCCCTTTATAAACCTCAAAATTTCACTAATACATTAACCAATATTATAACCCTTTCGGCCACCCCCCAATTCATAGAAACATGTAAGACATCATCTTATTACACTTAAATTATTTCATATCCGTGCATAATTTCAAATATCCCGAAATACAGTCCACTCCATTCATGTAAATCAGCACCACCATTACAGCAGTATGTTTATTCCCAATGGTATAGCACCTTGGGACAGCGTATCGCAAACAATATATATATATATATTCGAACGAAGACAAGGTATAGTTGGGATTCGGCTAGGAGAAAAACGTCAGACTTTCAGGAAGAAATCTGTATTTGGACGTTTCGGCTGCACATTGACAGCCTTCTTCAGCACTAGAGAATGTCTAGGGGGGAGGGAGGAAGACCTCGAGGACAACTTAGGTAACCATGGTGGAAGGGTTCCACTATGGTTACCTAAGTTGTCCTCGAGGTCTTCCTCCCTCCCCCCTAGACATTCTCTAGTGCTGAAGAAGGCTGTCAATGTGCAGCCGAAACGTCCAAATACAGATTTCTTCCTGAAAGTCTGACGTTTTTCTCCTAGCCGAATCCCAACTATACCTTGTCTTCGTATCTCTGCAACGGCTAAATATCTCCATCTTCTCTATATATATATTTGTCTGTTCGCTGTTTTCCGGGCCCCCTAATGGTCCAATCTTGATGAAATTTGGTACAAAAATCTTTCGTCTAATTTGAAAGGTCAAGTTCGTTAACCAGGAGAATCCGCCCACCGGAACATGATTTTTGGAGCGAATGTCGCGCGAAAAAAATCGTTCCGCTAACTTCATATGCATGCAAGTACTCGTTTTATAGGCTCCTTGGCCTAGGAAAACGAATGAAACAATTTTTAAGGCGATAGCTTTAACCGTTTTCGAGAAAATTGGAAAAATAGTTGCTGAATAACGTATTTGGTTTTGGTACTTAAAATCATGGGATTCAGTTGAAACATTTTCTGCATGTTCGGATTTCTTCAAAACTAATATGTTAAACTTTTGGTTACTTTTGGAGTTAAGGTAGGGTTAGAATAAAATATTTTATGAACGGACATGAAAAGTTTTGGGAACTTCGTATACTTTCATTAATACCTCGAACACGGTTGGGAAATTTTGATAAGTGGGTAGAAACTATTTGAAAGCTTTCTAAATTCTCTACAAAAAAGATTCTGCAAGAATTTTTGATTAGGTGATATCAATCGAAGAAATAAGTGCTTAAAACTTCAAATACGTTTAGTTCTTATGAACGGGTTTTTGTCGTTCTTTTTGTAATTTTTGTCTCTTTCCCTTAGTTTTTTATTGATTTTTATTTTTGTAATTTCTTATGTTAGGAAAATGTATTTGTGTGTAAAACAGGATAGGTAAAATGAGACCAATTTTCTGTTGCTAGAAATAATGAAAAGTTTTGGGAACTTCGTATACACTCATTAATATCTCGAAAACAGTTGAAAATTAGGGAAGCGAAAGGTTACCATTCGAAAGCTTACTAAATGGTCTACAATAAAGGTTCTGAAGAAAGTTTTGAATAAGCGATGTCAATCGGAGAAATAAGTGCTTAAACTTTGAAGTAATTGATTTCGTTTATTCGAACGGTTCTTTTTGTCTGTTTTTATTCCTTGTTTTTTTTTTTAATTGCTTATAGTTGGATACTGTATTTGACAATAAAACAGATTAAGTAAAATAACAAAAACAATTTATTGTTAGAAATATAGCTTGCCAAGAGAAAGAGATTTTTTTATTTTAATTTTTAATTGATTTTATTTGTAGAATTATTACTATAGTAGAAGAACACAAGAAAATGTGAACATTTTTGATATTTTTCAATGCATTCAACGTATAAAATAGGTATCTCTAGAAGAGGATTCTGGGGTCTGGCGGGCCCGACCAGGTAAAGTCATAAACCCCTTTGAACAAAGGCCGAACCAAATATCTGTTTCTATTCTAAGCTTTTCAAATGACAAAAGGGATATGAAAGGAACCGAGCTAAGATGATGCAGTTCCTGCGAGTCGGACTTTTTCACTATTCTAGACAACGGTTACTGCAATAGTCGTGTATATCTGTTTTTTTTTTCATACCTCATGTATCTCCATACATGCGCTTCTCCTCCTACACACCTCTAGGGTATGCCCCGCAGCTAGTTTTATATTTGTTGCCAGAAAAATCCCGTCACGCAGGAGCTGCATACCTAAGAACGTTCCTCAACAATATGAGGGGAAGAAGGGCGCCGGTCTCCCGGCTTAGGGAACAGCAACTTCTGTAGACTTGGTAAGACGTCGGTGTGCCTTAATAACATATTTTATAGTACAACATTTATGTGTGAAGTGAACAGCTTAATCAAAGTAAAGCAGAAGCTGCACATCGTTCTCTTTATACCCACGACCGAATGTCGTTACGAATATCATCAGAACAGTGTTTAGCTGCAATTTATCAAGTCAGTGCTAGATGTAATTCTTGCGTTTCTGCAAGAGTGTAACATTTTAAGCAATAGCTAAATTAAATAGTTTAATTAAATAAATGACCCAGTCTCTTTTTGTTTATTAAAATCTAAAAAAAGGATCATCGATTAAGCTTTCTTCTATTTGCAAATCGGCGCGCATACTCTCACAACGCTCCTAAAGCATTGCCGTTGCAGAAACCGTACTCGAAAACTAGATTAGTATCAAGGGATTGAATTATAGTAGTTGGTTTTAAACAATTCCCAATGACAGTTTTTTCCATTGAAAATTTAAATAAGTAAGTACAAAAATGAAAACTTGTTTCGTTTCTTGTTTTGCGATTTTCTCTAAATCGAAGCAAAAACGAGCAAATCTCTAAAGGACTTTATGTATTAGTTTTTCGGTTCCCTACACGCACCCTGTACATATATGTGTGTGTGTTTGTGTAAATTCTAACGGAGGTTATTTTCAGTGTCTACTAGGTAGGATCGATAAAGATTTGATGAAATGTACTTTCCTTCGGAGGAATGTACTAAATGTAGAACTTATTCGTATTTCTCTCAGTTTAAACTTGTACGGTGTCTTATGGGTTGCATAATCCATCGATGCCAATCTCTTGGATTCTCTTGAGAACAATTCTCATTATGACGAAGTTGGGATAGAGGTTCTAGAATAGAGGTTCTAGAACCCCCCTCCCCCATACCCCTCTCTCGTTGAGTAGTATAATGTACTTCGAGGAATTGATTGACCGAACTCTCCCATTCCTTACAGATTATTAATACCCCGTCAGCTTCTGTAAATGGCCTTCAATCCTCTTTAATTTCTAAATTGTTTAAGATCACGCCTTTCTTATGTCATCCCGGGACTTAAGCATAATAAAGGTCTTCCATATTCAGGATTGGTGAATATACAATGATCTATACATTTGTAAACAAATAATGAATAAATGAAATAGCCTTTTATTTCGTCAACAGATTTTTTTTATTTTTTATTTTTTTATTTATTTATTTATTTGAAATCTGTACAAATTATAAACAGTACAATAATCAAGTTTGATGATGCAGATATTATGAAAAAGTTGACAAAAATGGAAAAAGTAAAATAAAATAAAAACAATACAAAATGTGAAAGAAGCCAGCCATTGTTGGCACTTTTAAAGCTGTCTAAATAAATATTTTAATGATCCCTATATGATCAGAAGAGTAAATTGTCTCGGGGCCACTGTCTCTTGAGCCGCCTGGGAGGATTGTCTGGATGGGATTGGGACGATAAGGATAGACCTTCCGGGTTAGGATGGTAGGACAATTTGGAGTGGAACATTTGGAAACGGATTTTAGCAAGGTCAAGGACAAATGGAATGTTAAGGTCATTGTGAAGGGTTTTGTTTGAGACGTAGAAAGGGGCATTTACAATTTTACGGAGCGCTTTTGACTGGAATGCCTGTATTCTGTTGATGTTGGATGGTTTTGCAGACCCCCAGAGTTCAAGTCCGTATGTCCATATTGGTCGAATGATTGTTTTGTATATCGTTAATTTGTTCTGTATTGATAATTTAGATGAGGGTCCAAGGAGTCGTCTAAGTAGTCCGTATCTTTTGTTCAGTTCTTGTCTTTTCAGTCTCGTGTGAGGGTTCCATGTCAGTCGGCTGTCAAGGTATAATCCTAGATATCGAACCTCGCTGGATACTGGTAGTGGAGTGTTTTTGAGATGTACAGAAGGGCATGATCTCCGGTTGAGAGTGAATGTAACCTGCTTACATTTTTCCGGGTTGACTTTTACTCTCCACATGTTGTATGGCGGTAAGATGTTCCTGCAGGTGTTGGGATGCTACTGAGGGATCAGGGGAAGTTGACAGGATGGCAGTATCATCTGCGTAGGTTGTTAGTAGGGTTTGGGGGTGTGTGGGAATATCCGCAGTGTAAAGGAGGAAAAGGAGAGGACCAATAATACTCCCTTGAGGGACTCCAGCATTTATGGGGCAGGTCGGGGAAAGAGTTGTACCGTATTTGACTTGGAAGGATCTGTTTGACAGATAGGATTTGAGGATAAGGAAATAGGTGTGTGGAAGTATAGGCTTTACTTTGTAAAGTAATCCCGGGTGCCAAACCCGACCGAATGCTTGAGCAACGTCGAGAAGGGCACTCGTGCAAAAACTCTTACGTTCAAGCGAGGAGGAAATTGAGTCTACGACTCGTAAGCACTGTTGTATAGTGGAATGCTGGAAGCGGAAACCAAATTGATGGTTGGGAATTGTATTCGAGGATTCTATGATAGGGAGGATTCTTTTGTACAGGAGTTTTTCGAATATTTTGGACATTAATGGGAGAAGGCTGATGGGCCGATAGGAAGAGGGGCAATCTGGAGGTTTGAAGGGTTTGGGGATAACGAGGACGACTGAGTGTTTCCAGGGATTCGGGAAATGGGTTGTTCTTAGGATCGTTAACAGATAATTCAAATTATCCAAAAAGTACAATTATAATCAAATAGCCAAGCAGGTAAAAATTTCCTTTAGAAGAATACCCTAATTAAACGAAGGCCTTCTTTTTTAGGTTTTTTTTCCGGCGCACCGACTTCTGGGCCTTTAGCGCCGACATCCCTGGTGTAGGGAGGAATTTTCTCAACTCGCCGTGAGATGAAAAAATCCCTGCCGCCGCACAGTGGGGCAAAACGACATTTCGTGTTTCAAAAAAGGCTACAGCCTCTAAATCTTAACCGATTTAAATGCATTTATTTAAATAAAAGCGAATAACATTTAGAACAACTTTGTCTAGCCAGTTTTATTGTTTTCCTTTTTGCGCAAATTGGCCTATTCCTATGGGCAATTCTATTGGTAGTTGCTGGTATTAAAGTAACCTTTAACACTCAAGTCAATCCAACTCGCAAAAATGAATAGAATTGTATTAATTTTAGCGAGTTGGATTGACTAGGGTTTTAATATCTCCTTGAGCGAGCGAAAACGAATAGCACGTATGCCCATAATGCGAAATAAATATAAATACGTTATAGAACCACCGGACAAAAAAATCGGTGAGGAGGCCACTAAAATTCACAATGGCGATTGATTTTTATAATATTAACCTTATTTTTATTAATAAATTTTGCTTGCTGAAATATAGTCTGCTTATTTTCATTTATGCTGTACAAGCCTAAAAGTATTACTTACAAATACAAGTTATCTAACGGTTAGTTAGAAACCATAGTTTATAAATATAGTAGTAAAAAAAATTAATTTTCGTTGTGATTGGAGTGATTTTAAATATTTTTCGTTAAAATATTAACTTTTGATTACTATATTGATATAATATGGTTTCTAATCTTAGGTGACCTGTAAACACGTAATAGGTAACCTGCTAAGAACCTGTAAGCTAATCCGTATGTACCAAAATCACCTATTTGTGTAAAGCTTGTAAAAGAAGTTCCAGGTAGGTCCAAAAAGACAGTATTACCTGCTGAAGTAGAGGAATACTTCGAAGTTTCAGATGATAGCACAAGTTCAAATGATTCAACTTTATAAATAGTACGCCCCCCACAGGATAGCTTAGATTCTGAATTCAGAGAAGTCCAGAAAGAATTTCTGGAAAATCGTCTGTCATCCAAAGTGACGCTTTTAAATGGAAGTTTCTTGCGTTGGTTTCAACCTCTCCAGCTAATGTATTTCCAACGTACATCTACCTCTTTATCCTATTCAATATTTCATCTGAGGAACCAAGATCAGATGAATATCTTTTTCCAAACTGATTGTGGTGAAAAGCTGCTATTTTGGAATAAATGCCAATCTTTGGAAGCATTTTATTGTCTAGTTTTTTATCAAGAAGCTGATTTTTTTGCTTTAACGTAACATGTACTGATTCAACAGGCCAACGGATTTTGTTACAAACCTAGATTCGTTTGATTCATCAGTTGTTAATTGCTTTCGTTTACCTTTCAAGGCGGCATTAGCACTTGAATGCCCTTATTTTCGAAATCACTCTTTACGTCACGAAAACCTCGGTCCACTATATCAACCTGTACCATCAATCTGCATAAGCCTCCTGGATCACTTACTATCTCCTTCATGATACTTGCATCATTCACACAGAAATTCTTTCTGGATTTCTATGAATCAGAATCTGTCCTATCATTTGGGGGGGGGGGCTTTTCTCAAATAGGACACCTTGGATTATTTGTTCTTATTACGCAATATAAGTCAAAATATGCTTACTAAACACTTGATGTCACTTTATAGAACTGCACTAAAATATTACTCAGATGAGACTTATGGCCGATTCACGCTAACCGTGTCGGGTCCGGGCCGAGTCCTGGCCGGGACACGGGGAAGCAATCACACACGCATAAAACACGGACTCGGCCCGTGAACTAGTCCATTGAAAATGCTGGTCTGATTGTTCCACCGTGGCCCGGCCCGGACTCGACACGGTCTGGCGTGAATCAGCCTTTATTCGTACGCAGTAACCTTCGCTTATTTAAATAGAAAAGGAGCGGATTACAGATATTAAATGATTCTTAGTAGGACTACTTGTTTTATTTACACTACTTATTAACTTGATTCAGTGAAACTCAGACGTCACACACTTCGGTACCTGCTAAGCGTCTTAGTTGTGGAGTCGAATTATAAAATAAATAAAAAAAAAGGATTATTTAAACAATAACCATTGATAAAACGGAAATAATGTCCTAGCTGTCGAACCACCGTAAGAAAAAAAAAAAAAAAAAAATCCATTGATAATACGGATAATAATGTTTATCAACAAACATTTTATGCATAGTCGAATATATATATATATATATATATATATATATATATATATAAATATATATATATATATATATATATATATATATAATTAATTATTAAATTACAATTAAATATAACCCTCTTGCTTTTCCAGAATATATGCCAAAATAGAATCTTTTTTTTTTTTACTATGGCGTACCGCTTGGAGCCTCTTGAAAAAAATTGAGGTGGTACACGGATGGTAAGAGAATTTTCACAAAAAGTTTGGTGAATGTACCAAAACGGATACTCCGTAAAAAAAATAATTAAAAAATAAAAACACAAAAAAACAGTTGAACGCGATGTCACCGAAAGCCGAATTATTTTTATTCTAGAAGCCTTAAGAAAGATGCGTATTTTCTTTTTTGATTCATTCTGTTCCGACAACTCAAATCTGAGATATAAATAATCAAAGCAATTTCGATTTTCTTTTTTTTTATTCGACGGGGGGTGTGAATTCAGAGCTGAAAATTTGGCTTTAGGCCACTTTTACGGGACTAGTTTGATCCTCCAAATTTCAAGCGAAAACCTTTCTGGGGCCGACAACCCATGCCTACCCGGCTACGGCCTTTAGTGATTTTTAAGAAATATTAATTTTTTCGAAAATGGTGAAAAATTATTCATTTTCTATTAAAAAGTCGAAAATCGTTATAATTCAATGAATCGAAAAAATCCTACGTATTTTTCTAGCAAATATCATGAGGAAGCCGAAGTTAAGATTTGAAGTTGATGGAGCAAAAATTGAAGACGCCAGAGTATCGCCCGATTTGAAACACTTAGATTTGAAAAAACTACTTTAAAGTTATTGTTCTAAAATGTTCATTTCTTTCCTATTTAATTTATGTTCATACTTTATTGTAATAAAGATAAAAAAATGAGGTTTAATTTGTAAATGTATTCAAAAAAACAAAACTTAACAATAAAAAATAAACCAATCGGAGCTCGCTCAACAAATTATCTTCAAATCAGCACCGCGTTCACTCGGCATCGGTACTTCACTCGGAAAATCGTATTTTCTGCCCATTTAAATTTTTTTTCTTCACATAAACACTCCTGGACATCATTTTTGATTAGATAAGGAAGAATATTAGCACATTAAAAAAAAAAAAGTTAAACGGTAGTTTTACCCTTGAAGGTTAGGGACCTTTCCTAGCAGTATTGTCCCTGTAAAGAGGTAAAGTGTGTAAAAGGTAGGCGTACCCCTGCCCTCAATCCACGTGAGACTGGACCCTTACACACGTGGGTGAATGCTTTCTGCCTCCCCCTCCAGCTCTCCCTAACAAAAACCTCACTCTAGCTGATCCCTTCGCCCCCCCGAACTACGCCGATTTCTCACGAAGCTATTTGTGCCAGTGTGGTTGGTTCTGCCGAACCGATCGGCTCCACACGTGCACATGCCCACAAGCTGCATCCAGTGTCGCTCTCATGATATCCTCTCAGCTCTTCTGCTCTACGCTCATCCGATTCCTTCAATTGTTTAATGGATTATTGAACTTCAAGAGCATGATCGGTAATTATTCAATATTGTCTCTAAGCAATTATTTTCTAGTTTTATTGTCTTCCCATTATGTAAAGCCTCTTTTGTTTTGACACCTCACTAAATTATATTCTCTAAAATAATATAAGTACTTTAATTATAATAGGATAATAATGGAGGTATAGATTGCTGTCTAAATTTGATTAAATTCCCTATATCTAGCAACAAAAAAAAAACATTAAATTGTGTCTTTAATCTTTTAGTACTAAATTGAGAAGGAATCGTTGGCCGCTAAAAATGCCAAGTTGAAAATAGTCCGAGTTCAGTCACGATACTCAATAGAAGTAGATTTTTATCATAAAAATAAGTTATTATTCCTAAACTTTTGGTAAGAATTTTAATCCATCATCTGGGGCAATTAGGAGAGGAAACATTCATCCTTATAGAAGTCGCCACATTACTTCTGTTTCTTTGGAGATCCGGCTTTTTAGAGACCTGTATACAATGGCTCAATCGAAAATTTATACCCAGGAAAAAAAAGTGCAGCATTTGGCACCAAATCCCTGAACATTTGCAACCCGTTTTAAATGGGGGGGGGGGGGGAGAGACAATAGTCTGCCAAAGTTTCAACTGATACGGCTTTGCAAAGAAACTCGTCAATAGCGCGTTTCGTCTCTCCCTCCAAAGGCAGGAAACCGGCTTATGAGGTCGACCTGAAGTAACGACTAGAAAACTCCTATATATATATATATATATATATATATATATATAAAAGGGGTAGGGGCTGAGGGGGCTGCAGCCAGTTTTAGTGAGAGAACATTTCATATAAAAAAAAAAAAACCTATAACAACGAAAAATTTCTTCTACATTTACCCTGGACTACTAAGTGTCCAGAGGACCTAAAAACTCACCATTATGCACTAAAATATTTAAAGTTTTCCCTACGCCCCACATGCCAAGGTGCATCCCCCCCCCCCCGAAATTATTTTCTATATACGCTAGTAATCGAAGCGTTTACTATTTTGCGTAAATGGGCTTGCAGGTAGAGTTCTAATGTGTTTCTTAGCGTTTGGAAACGAATAAAACAATTTTTAAGGCGATATCTGTAACCGTTTTCGATAAACTTAGATGAAACTACTTTTTCTAACAAATGTTTGGTTTCGAAGGTTGAATTTGTAGGTGGTTCGGACATTTGTTTAGACAGAAAATGAGTTATATTTTTGGCAACGTATAAAAATGTTTTTTTCGTTCTTATTGCTTCTATGTAAAAAACGATTATTAGCATCAATTATTTTCATCCTAGTTTACAGCCCTCAATCTCAAACAGAAACGTCGGCATAAATATAACTCGTCTAGTATTTCTAACTAATAACACGAGCGAACCCCGAGAATATATATATACATTGTCTAATGTAATAAGCCAGATTTGTTAACCTATTACTGGAACAATTCATTTGGCGAACTTCTTTTGAAAAAAAATTGAATCTTTTGCAGTTGTGCGGTAATAAGCTTCGATTTGAAAATTTTATTATAGGTGATTTGCCACGGGAAGTATAAAAAAAGTCTCATCCAAGTTTACCAGTTTTTGAGAAATGTGTGAAAACTAGAATTCTGGTTTGGCTTTCTCAAAAAAGCTGCTAGACTTTACAATATTTCTGAATCATAATGACACAGTTCTTGCGAGTAGGACATTATTCGGATGTATCCATATATATACTCATACAGACAGTTGCGATAACGAAAACAAGCTCCTTATCCTATATCGATAAGCTCGGCCTGAAACCCGTGTTTTCATATCAACCCGTGGGTTTTATCTTGACTTACGATTAACTTGGAACGCACACCTTAAACAAAAACGACAAGAACTCAATCGACGATTCGTACAACTATACAGACTACTAAATCGAACATCACACTTAACCGTACAGAAGAAACTAACTGTCTACAACTCATTAATAAAACCTATATGGACTTACGGAGTAGAACTCTGTGGGACAGCCAAGCATTCCAACAACCACCGAATCCAAACATTTCAATCCAATGTCCTATGTAACATAGTCAATGCTCTTTATTATGTTTCAAATTGCAACCTCCATAATGACCTAAATATCCCTTTTGTCCAAGGTATAATCCCTAGCCGCTTCTCTTCTTTCCATAGTAAATTGATCAATCATCCTAATCCTTCAGCCCAATCAACCTTCCTCTCCGCCAAGATGTCTTAATAGGAAGTAGCCCAGGGATCTACGTAGGCAGTGCCGTGGAGTGATCAAAAATCAGTGTAATTGTAATTATGATAATTGAGAGTGATATCGATGGATATTTTCTCTCCTCATGAAATCACAGGCCACGCCTCGTTCGCCTCCAATCCTCTCTGCTAGTCGCAGGGTATGGTTCGATGGCGCAAGGTAACTCCAGGTCATCCTAGAATCCTTCCTAACATGGAGGGCATTCGGATGACAACTGGTGGCACCGGAGGCGTGGTCAAGCTACCTATAAATGTATCAAACTACATAATACATATATTGTAGACTGTAGTATTTCTGTAAATAAATAAAATATATATCAACTATGCGTAGGGAAATCGGATAAAGACAGGATGTTAGTGCTCGGGCTATATCAATTTTCTCATCTCATCCATTGGTAGGGAAATCGGATGTAGGTGGGATGGTAGCACCCGGCCAACACCTGTTTTCACATCACATCTGTGGCTAGGCAAATCGGATTTATATTGGATGGTAGCGCCCGGACTACATCCATTTTCTCCTCTCACACATGAGAAGGGAATTCATAAGTATATATGGTGGCAGGATAAATCGGATGTAGATGGGATGGTAGCCTCTACCTTCTTGGGAAGTTCCTAATAACTTTGATGACTGAGTCCTATAAATTCCTATTTTCCATGGCTTATATTTCAGGAACTATTCAATGTAGAACTGTGAAATTTTACTCACATCTATTAGTATAATACCTGTGTAAAATTTCGGTAAAAATCTATTATAATACCTCCTGTTATATACACACAGCGTGCGTAGACAGGAACATAGTCTTCTAAAATCGAAATGGGACCATTTTAGCGCGGTTCCTCCCTCCCTTCCTAGGGAGGAACCCCGCTTATAAGGTTGATCTCATGAAACAATCCGGAAATGCCGACTAGAAAATTTTGCGTTTCACAACCCCTAGAGACCGAAAATGACGGTGGCACAAATTTGTATATATATATATATATATATATATATATATATATACAATATATATATATATACTATATATATATATATACTATATATATGTATATATATACTATATATATATATATATATATATATACAATATATTAGAATCATGAGTGACCGTTTTTGTGTTACAACTAACAATCTTTGAAAACGAAGTTTGACAATCTTTGTTATTGTTATTTACCTTCTGTTTGGCCGAGATTTTCTATTCATGATCTAATTCTCCTTGAATTTTTTGACTAGATCAAAAACCTATTTTAAGCACTCTTAAATTCCTTAATTTAATTCAGGAAGTTTATCAAGCTTGATATAATCACTTTTGGGTTAATGCGGGTGGTCTACACCGAGTCCTTTCCTTGTAAACACAAAGAGCTTTCTGAGTAACGGTAAAGGGCAGTAAAAGTATATGACTTTACCTGGAACCAAACCCTGGATACAGAGAATTACAATACGAGACCTTTTCATTCTCTCTTTCACCAGCTACCGTGTAACACCTTAGATCTGTTTATATTGTTAGCGCGGTTCCTCCCTCCCTTCATAGGCAGGAACCCCGCTTATAAAATTGATCTCAT
Source organism: Gonocerus acuteangulatus (assembly GCA_946811695.1). Classification (NCBI taxonomy): domain Eukaryota; kingdom Metazoa; phylum Arthropoda; class Insecta; order Hemiptera; family Coreidae; genus Gonocerus; species Gonocerus acuteangulatus. The sequence continues at coordinate 116,636,275 of OX328132.1, read as the reverse complement.
GAAACAATCCGGAAGTGCCGACTAGAAAATTTCGCGTTTCAGAACCCCTAGAGACCGAAAATAACGGTGGTTCAAATTTATATATATATATTTGTCTGTTAGCTCATTTCTGGCTTCCCTGATGGTCCGATTTTGATGAAATTTGGTACAAAAATCCGTCGTCTAATTTGAAAGGTCAAGTTCGTTAACCAGCAAAATCCGCCTACTGGAAGATGGCGTTTGGGGTGAAATTCGCGCAAAAAAATCGTAACGCTTACCTTTTTGAGTTCATATGCTTGTAAGTTTTGATTAGGCGATGTCAATCGGAGAAATAAGTGCTTAAAACTTTAAAGTAATTGATTTCGCTTATTCGAACTGTTCTTTTTGTCTGTTTTTAGCGCGGTTCCTCCCTCCCCCATAGGGAGGAACCCCGCTTATAAGGTTGATCTCATGACGCAATCCAGAAGTGCCGACTAGAAAATTTTGCGTTTCAGAACCCCTAGAAACCAAAAATGATGGTGGTTCAAATTTATATATATATATATATATATATATATATATATATATATATATATATATATATATATATTTGTCTGTTCGCTCTCTAGGTAGAAGACGAATGGTCCGATTTTGATGAAATTTGGTACAAAAATCCGTCGTCCGATTTGAAAGGTCAAGTTCGTTAACCAGCAAAATCCGTCCACTGGAAGATGGCGTTTGGGGCGAAATTCGCGCAAAAAAAATCGTAACGCTTACGTTTTTGCGTTCATAAGCTTGTAAGCACTCGTTTTATAGGCTTCTTGGGCTAGGAAAACGAATGAAACCATTTTCAAGGCGATAGCTTTAACCGTTCTTGAGAAAATTGGAAAAATAGTTTTTGAATACCGTTTTTGGTTTTGGTACTTAGAATCATGGGATTCAGTTGAAACATTTTCTGCATGTTCTACTTTCATTAAAACTAATATTTTGAAATTTGTGTTACGTTTGGAGTTAAGGAAGGGTTAGAATAAAATATTTTATTAACAGACATAAAAGGTTTTGGTAACTTTGTATACTTTCCTTAATATCTCGAAAAAGGTTGAGAATCTTGGTAAACAGAAGAACACCATAAATGCTCTACAAAAAAGGTTGTGATGAATGTTTTGATTAGACGATGTCAATCGGAGAAATAAGTGCTTAAAACTTTAAAGTAATTGATTTCGCTTATTCGAACTGTTCTTTTTGTGTCTTTTTATTCCTTGTTATTTTTTAACTGCTTATAGTTGGATAATGTATTTGATAATAAATCAGGTTAAGAAAAATAAGAAAAAGCAATTTAATCTTAGAGATATGGATTTCCAAGATATAGCTTTTCAACTGCCTAGCGGGGTCCTTCCTAGGGCGGGGACCCATCCAGGTAAGATCGTAAATAAGACCTTTCTTGAAAGTAAAGATGGAACTGTCAACTTTGGTCCTCCTCTGCCTCCCGGCACTTTCATGGCTGACCAACGAGTAGCCGAAACGTCCTAAATATAGATTTTTTAACAAAAATCTTATGGAAGTTTCTTTAGCCGAATCCCAACCATTCCATCTTTACTTATCACCTCGACGGCTAACTATCTAATTTTCATGCTTTCTAGAAATGTGGACCCAAAATAATAACAGCTTTTTTAATCATTTTAAATGAGTCTAGAGATAAGAACGGAACCGCGCTAAGATGATGCAGTTCCTGCGAGTCGGACTTTTATTCCTTGTTATTAGCGCAGTTACTCCCTATCTCCATAGGGAGAACCCGCTTATGGGGTTGACCTCATGACGCAATCCAGAAGTGCCGACTAGATACTTTCTCGTTTCAGACCCCATAGATCACGAAAATATAGGTGGTTCAAATTTGTATAAATATATATACATATATATATATATATATATATATATATATATATATATATATATATATATATATATATATATATATAAACACTTTTTCAGTTTTAAGCGCTTATATCTCTGATTGACATTGCCCCATCGAATATTGCTTCAGAACCATTTTTGTAGAAAATTTAGTAAGCATTCGAATGGTTACCTTCCACTTACCACGATTTCCCAACCGTTATCGCGATATTTGCGAAAAATGTATGAAGATCCGAAAACTTTTCATGTCTATTAATAAAATGTTTTTTTTTCGCATACTTCCTTAACTCCAAATATAACCAACATTTAAACATATGAGTTGGAATTAATTTCCAAGATGTAGAAAATATTTCAATTGAATCCCGCGATTCTAAGTACCCACAAAAAAATAATAACTTACAAAAACATTCATTCCACTTTTATCAGGAACGGTTAGAGATATCGCCTTTAATATGGTTTCATTCGTTTTCCTATGTTAAAAAAACATATAAAACAAGTACCTGCAAGCATATGAACTAAAAAAACGTAAGCGTTACGATTTTTTGCGCGCGAATTTCACCCCAAAAACTATCTTCCAGTGGGCGGATTCTGCTGGTTAAGGGTGGGTTTACACTTGCTAGTTATTGCAGGAAATTTATATCAGACAGAAATTGCGACTAGTGTAAACCATGAGCAATTTATGTCTGAGATATATATTTCTATCACGAACTATAAGTGTCGACACTTCTATACCACCAGGTGTAAACACAGATTTTTACGAGAAGAATTTAATTTCAGAGATAAATATCTTGGCTACTAGCTGTATTGTCGACACTTCTAAACCAAAAGATGTACGCACTGATTATTTGTGCTTTTGGTGAATTTATCGCAAATTAGAACAAATCCAGAACTGTCCTATACATATCCATGATATAAATGTCGAGCTATTTCTGTCAGTATGTAAACCTTCAAGAGAATATCTATCCGACACCTGACATATATTTCCTGCGAGAAGTGTCAGATGTAAACGCACCCTTAGAGGCATGGATTTCCAAGATATAGCTTTTCAACTGCCTAGCGGGGTCCTTCCTAGGGAGGGTTGGCCGACCCATCCAGGTAAGATCGTAAATCAAGGCCTTTCTAGAAATGTGGACCCAAAATAATAACAGCTTCTATTTTAATCATTCTAAATGCGTCTATGGATAAGAACGGAGCCGCGCTAAGATGCTGCAGTTCCTGCGAGTCGGACTTTTTGGTTTGGGTACTTAGAATAATGGGATTCAGTTAAAACAAATTCTGCATGTTTGAAATTCATATAAACAAACATGATTAAATTTTGGTTACGGTTGGAGTAAAGTAGGAATTAAAATAAAATATTTTATTTTTAGACATGAAAAGTTTTGGGAACTTGGTATAATTTCCTTAATATCTCTAAAACGGTTGAAAATCTTGGTAAACGAAAGGTTACCGTTCGAAAGTTTACTAAATTCTCTACAAAAAAGGTTCTGACAAAACTTTTGATTAGGCATTGTCAATCGGAGAAATAAGGGCTTAAAACATTAAACGTGTTTGTTTTGTTCTTTTGAACGGGTTTTCGTAGTGTTCAGCCCACTTTTTGATTGGTTTTTTTTTTGTTTTTTTTAAGGGAATTTATTTATAGAATTAGTATAACAATGGAAGAAGTCAAAAAGATTAGAATCATTTTGATATTTGTTTTGAAATTTGATACTGTGAAATAACTTGTGACAGGCCAAATAATAAATAAATAAAATGATAAAAAATATTCTTCTTTATTAAAATAAAATAAATAATACGCAACTGGCGATAATAAAAATTAATTAAATTAAAAGTCTCCGTGGCCAATACACCACACAAACACGACAATGCACTGATTTCGGGAGCAACAACAAAGGAATGCTTCAGAGAAAAACGAGGTACTGCCGAACAACTGTTGAGCTAGAAATTCATTACCCGCGCAAGCAATTAATCATTAATTTACTAATTAGTAAGTTGCAGGACGTGGTTCAAAGATAATAGATTTGCCGCGAGCTTGGCAGGTGAGTTTGACAGCTAGTGCAGTGAAAGGTTATAATGCAGTTGCTACATCCGGAACCTTACGGGCAATTGGATCTTGCGTCTTCGTCGGGTGGTATACCTGTTGGGTTGACGTTCTACGACTGGGTCATTGTCTGCAGGTTGGTGAGGGTGGAGCCTCAGGAAGTTCGGAGGTGGATTGCTGCGTTGTGGTGTCAGGATCCTTTAAGATGTAGGCTGGCTTCAGGCGGTCGACTGATACCGTCTTGGTACCAGAAGGTAGCATGATAACGAAGGTCTTCTTTTCGCGCTTTACGACGGCATGTGGACCAGAATAGGGTGGCGTCAACGGTTGGCGAACAGCGTCGTCTCGGAGGAAGACGTGGGTACACTTCCTTAGGTCTTTGGGGACGAATGCAGGTTTTGAACTGCTGCGATGGGGGGCTGGGCTTAGTGACTTCATGTGGTCCCTGAGCTCTTTCAGGAACAAATGGATGTCTTCAGGTCTGGTACAGGCCTCCAGCATCTCTCCCGGAAGTCTATGGGGTTGTCCCAGTGTCATTTCGGCTGCACTGCCGAAATTGTCGTCTCTGACTGCTGCTCGAAGACCCAGAAGAACTGTTGGGAGTAATTCCGTCCAGTTTCTGGAATCGATAAGATGTTCCTTGAGTGCCGCTTTCAACGTCCGATGCCAGCTTTCCACACAGCCGGTCGTCCTGCTGCGTCGAAATTCCAGAATCTGAGAGAGAAATCTGAATAGTTCGCACTCAAATTGTCTCCCCTGGTCCGTAGTTATTTGTCCCGGGACGCCAAAACGACTAATCCAGACACGGTGAAACGCCTTCGAAATTGTTTCCGCAGAGATTTCTTCTAGTGGTTCTGCCTCTGGCCACCGTGAGAATCGATCTACCATCGTAAGGCAGTAACGCTTCCCCTCTGAAGCGGGCAGGGGTCCGATGATGTCGAGATGGACATGAGAAAATCTGCTCACTGGTGAGCGAAGGTGCCTGGCGGCGTGATCTTGTGGCGTTGCACTTTTGATCTTTGACAAGCGACACATGGTCGGCTCTAAGAAGCAATGTCCACATTCATGCTTGGCCAGAAAAATCTCTGAGCGATCATGCGCCTGGAACCGCGGATTCCTGGGTAACTGAGGCCGTGGATTTTTTGGAAAACATCGTGTCTCAGGCTGGCTAGCACGTAAGGACGAAGCTTCGGCATCGAAGTCTCACATAGCAGGGGTCTCTTGGTAGATGGTGGATGCAGCCATTTGAGATGTAGTGCCGGGTTTTGCAAGAGTTCTCCGCCATGAAGTCCATATCGTCTGGAGTGTCGATACCTTCCATGCGAGATAATGTGTCAGCGACGATATTCTCCGTACCTGATACATGGCGAATGTCGGTAGTAAACTGACTAATGTAATTGGCTAGGCGAATTCGCAGGGGTGTTGCAGTTGGTTGCCGTTGCGTGAACATGTGCAATAGAGGCTTGTGTTCGGTAAAAATAACTACATTACGACCCTCAATAATGGGACGAAAGTGTTGGATTGCACGGTGAACTGCAAGCAATTCGCGATCGTACGTAGAGTATTTTTGCTCCGCTTGGGTTAGGGCCTTAGGAAAAAATCCGAGAGGTGTCCAGCCTGACCCTTCTCGCTGCTTTAGTACGGCATCGATTGCCGTGTTTGAGATGTCGCAGGCAATGGATATGTCCCCATTCTCCTTCGGGTGAGCAAGCGATACTGCTTCAGTGATGTCACGCCGGCACTGGTGAAAAGCGGGCTCGGTCTCTGGGGTCCATTCGAGGGGCGTTGCATCCTTCTACTTCGCTGTTCCAACGAGTTCGTGGAGGATTCTTTGGTGTTCGACAGCTCTCGGTATACACCGTCGGTAAAAATTAAGCATACCAAGGAATCTTCTCAGCTGACCTTTGTTATTAGGGCGAGAAAATTGGGCGATCTCGTTCACGTTGGATGGTGGTGGCTAAGCTCCTTGTGAGTCCACGATGAATCCTAGGAATTCAATCTGCGGTTGGCAGAAAATACATTTCTGCGGATTAATGGTTAATCCGTGTTCGGCGAGCAGCTTGAAAACGTCTTCTAAATGGCCTCAGTGCTCCTTTTCGGACGACGACGCTACCAATATGTCGTCGAGGTAAACGAAAACAAAGGGTAGCGAGAGGATTCTATCCATAAGGCGTTGGAAGGTTTGGGCTGCATTGCGCAGGCCAAAACACATAACCCGAAATTCGAAGAGGCCAAAAGGAGTTATTACGGCCGTTTTCTCTATGTCCTCTTCGGCAACAGAAACTTGATATTAAGCTCTATTCAGGTCTATTTTGCTGAAAATCTGCTTGTTTCTCAGGAATATTAGGTACACTGTAGCGATCTGGTAGGGTCTGGGCGTTGAGGCGGCGGTAGTCGCCACAAAAGCGCATGCTTCCGTCCTTTTTCATAACTATGTGTAATGGGCTTGCCCATGGACTCTTCGACGGCCTACATATGTCTTCTTCGACCATCCTTTGGCATTCCCGGCGTGCAGCATTGTACCTGTTTGGAGGAAGTCGCCTGGCCTTACAATGCGTAGGTGGTCCTTTCGTTTCAATATAGTGCCAGATGGAATGCTTTGGTTCCTGTGGGATGGTTGTTGGGTGAGTGATGGACGGGTATTTCCTCAATAGTTCGTTGTACCACTGTCCTGGCGGCACGGCGTATACTGACGGTGTGGAGGTCTTCGCCAGTGTTCCTCGAGTTTTAAGGCCGGTTTTGGAGTCAATCAACTGGCGTCCGCTCAGATCCACTAGAATCTGGTGATGGAAAAGGAGATCAGCTCCTAATATAGGCTGGCTGACGTCGGCTATGATGAATGTCTACGGTAGTGGTCTTCGTAGTCCCAAGTTCAGGATCTTCTTCACCTCTCCCTAAGTCCTTGTAGGTGTCCTCGGCGGTCTCGTCGTCGATGAGGAAAAACAGAGATAGAAGCACTCGCGTCAACTAGATATCTGTCTCCTGTAGTTTTCTCGGTCACGAATAGGCGGCGATGGGGGACGTCAGCGACGGAGTCCGCCTCCTCGGTCGCTAATATTAGTTTCCCTGTTCCTTGGATTTCCACGAGCAGGGCTGTCGACACTTGCGGGCTCGCTCGCGAAATTTGTCATGGTAAAAACAGAGCTGTCTATCTCGATTAGCAGAGCGGTTCCGTCGTCGGTTCTGCGATTGGCTCCGGTTCCGTCGTGAAATCTGGCTTTTCAGCTCGCTCACTTCTAGGGTCAATTTTTGTATCATCTCTTCCAGATGAGACGTTTGCAGAGCGGCGCGGGTGGTGGTGGTGTGGGAAGGTGAAATTTGGCTAACACTCGGCTCATATATTTGTGCGATCCGGTCGGCAATTTCGGCTATCTTGTCGAGCTGGGTCTCAGTAGTCGCTGCTAGTGTTGCTTGCATTCGCTCCGGCAATGCACGTAGCCAAATCGATCGTAGAAGGTCGGTTGGGAAGGAATGGCCTCTCCAATCTTCTTAATTCGATTAAAAAATGGGATGGTCTTTCGCCGTCACTAAGTCGCGTAAGATTTCACGAAAGGTCGAAAATAATAAATGCCTCTATTACAATCTTTCCAAATGACACTAGTGATAAGAACGGAACCGCGCTAAGATGACGCAGTTCCTGCGAGTCGGACTTTTTTTAGATTCTAGAGCACATTATATATGAATTTTGACATTAGCAGATGTATTGTGGATAAGTAAACACGCTGAAATACGTAGGGCATACAACAAAATTAAGGTCATCCAATTCCATTAAGGGAACGGACTACTCACCTAATCACTATTATGATTATTGTAGTGAAAGTACCATCTGCTAGCCTTCCTCATAGTTGGGCTGGCACATGGTATTTTTAGCCTTAACAAGGAGTTTATTGTTTTCACAAAAGTAAGAAAACCGCAAATAGTGATTGAAATATTACAGCACTGATTGAGTATCCCGTTTCTATTCAATGGAAGATTACTAGCTATTGCTCAGGAAGAAGTTGGCCTTCAATCGGGCGGGAAATATGAGACACCAAAACAGGAAGCTAATCCACGGTGCTCTAAATCTAGGATTTAGAGAAACAACACAAAGCCTTCCTTGCAAATTCACAAGGAATGCATCTATTCAGTTTCGAGTCATAAGAGTATTTTTGAACCAAATGTTCAAATCATTAACTGCTCTTATTCTCAAAACACAACGGAACACAAATTTCTAGAACAAGAAAACTGAAAACAAAGTTCAAACTTCATCACCTTGTAGGCACCGAACATGAAAAATTACCACGTTAAAGTACCTATATATATATATATATATATATAATATCCATATAATTAGTGAGACTTGGCCGCCCATCTGCCACAAAAACGGTTCTCCACACAAATGCCCGATTTCCCACTCTTCATTGTTCTTGCATTAGCTTTTTTCTGATCATCAGAATGATTATTATTGAACCATAAAAAAATATATTTTTATCCTAATTAATTGGATTTTTTTTAACTGGAAATAGTGAATTTTTTTCTGCTTCTAGAAACTATAATTATAGTCAATTTGGGCTCGTTATATACCTGAATATCTGATAGATTATTACATTAGAAAGTTTTTTTGGGCCGTATAACCATTTAAAAACTCACTCAAAAATGCGACATCTAAACTTTTAAATAATTTTGCCTCTCCAGGTTTGAAGCTGATCTTGCGCCTTTCAATGTCGCCAATTATGGCAGCGCCTTTCCAGATTCCTAGTTCATCAAGCGCCTTTCCATGTTAACAGTTATTATAGAGCTAGTCCAGGTTCTTAGTTATTCTAGCTCCTTTCGAAATTTCTAGTTATTCTATCGCCTTTTCGTATTCCTAGTTATTCTAGCGCCTAACCAGGATCAAGGTATTCTAGCGCCATTCCAAGTCCCAAACTATTCTAGCGCATTTCGAGGATCATAGTAATTCAAGGATTTTACCAGGTTATTAGTTATTCTAGCGCCTTTCTAGGTTCATAGTAATTCTAGCATCTTTCCAGTTTCTTAGTTATTCTAGCGCCTTTCAAGTTTCTTAATAACTCTAGCACCTTTCCAGTTTCTTAGTTATTCTAGCGCCTTTTAAGGTTATTAGTAAGTCTAGCACCTTTCCAGTTTCTTAGTTATTCTAGCGCCTTTTAATGTTATTAGTAAGTCTAGCACCTTTCCAGTTTCTTACTTATTCTGGCGCCGCACAGTGGTCCAAATCCAGCCATCATGGTGCAAAAAATACTTTGAGTGGACGGATTGCCTTCAAACTCGGCATGATGTTTTTTGAAGGGGTGAGAAGGTGTTTTATGAGGATTCTGACAAAATAGGTAAGGGTGGGGGTGGGGGTAAGAGGGAGAGTGGGAGGTACTTCATTGCATTTCAATTGCTTTTCGTTGAAGGATTTTGTTCAAATCTTATATGATGTTCATTGAAGGGTTGAGAAGGTGTTTTATGAGGAATATGACTCAATAGGAGAAGGTTGTGGTGGGGTTGAGAGGCCGATCCCTTTTCCCCGAGCTTGTTGAATGTATGGCATCCACTTCGCCAGTAAGAAAAATAATTACTACTTCCAACTACGATGAAAACTTAGATTCAAATTTAGATTTATCCCTGTTAGTATTCCTCCATCTGGCCATATAATTTGAATATAAAATTTTTAGTGTTTTTCTAACTCGGTCATCTTCTGTAAGACCAAATGCTTGGACCGCTCTTCTAGAAAAAATTTCAAACAGTTTCGAAGTAATTATGAGCTCTCCAAAATCTCTTCTACGTAGCATCTCTCTTAAAAAAAATAATAAACTAATAAAAAAAAATTAAAAAAGGTGTCTTTTAAATTATTTTTTCGGTAATGGCACTTCTATATTTGAAGATCAATAATCTATTATGGACTAAGTGACAAAAAAACAGATAACAATTTTTATAACGTTCAAAGTGCCAGTTTATACGTATAGAACCCCAGTGCCCAAACTTTCATACTTTTATACAAAAATAAAAATGTCACTCTATAATAATTTTAAGTAATTATTCAGACTTTTTCATGGAAATATTTCACAAGATGTAGCACATTATAGATGATTTGTCTTCATTTAAAAACTGTGCAAATCAGAGTTTCATTTATTACAGCATAATAAATGACCAAGTTAAAAAAAAAGGGATTAACCAAAATCTGTCCTTTACTTCTCAGTAAAAATCGGTTCGCAGAAATCTATGTGCACTAGACCTTCACTCAAGAACAACACAAGGAATACTGCCCCAAATTACTGCCAGCAGATGACCTCTGGGTAGGGGTCATCTGCTGGCATATGAGGGTCAGGACTACCTGCTACCGCAGCAGGCAGCGCACCGAGCCTAGGTTTTCTCCATAAAATTCCCTCCCAATACCAAAGGGGTACCGAGGGGCAGACAAACCTTACATATTCTGTTAGAGGAATGTCAAGGCTACAAGCTGACACAAATAACTCCGTGATTCCTCGTGATGCTGATGTTTAAAACCTTTCTAAATTTCACATAGGAGTGTTAAGAAATACTTAACTTTAAAAATCTGTTACCCAACTTCATATATTCGTTTTGTCATATTTATGTAGTCCATCTTTGGTACCTTCATTACAGAAAAAAATAAAAAAATATTATGGCATATTAATTGACTAGTACCCTAGGGTTGCAAATAATGTTTGAGCTCACATGTATAGAACCGTCATCTTTGAACCGTCTCAGAGACTAAATGGACGGACACAAAATTAAAATGTCTTTATTAATATAATATATGGTTACTATAGAACCTTCTAGACATGTTTTGGTGTTTCTTAAAAAATGTTGGGTTTTCGATTTCTAGCTATTCTAGCGCCTTTCTTGGTTTCCTGTTTTCCGTTAGGTTTTCCGAATAATCAGGTATTTGTGCATCCATCCAGGATCTCAGTTATTTGTGAGGATTTACACATTCGAAGCTACTCAGTATAAAACATGTTAATTCCTCAATTTACATGCCTTTTATTTGTCGATCTTGCCTCCTACTTTTCGATCAAGCTTCTTACCTGTCGACCTCCTATTTTAATTGTCGGTCCTGCATATTACTTGCCGTTCCCTCATATTACGACTGGGTCTTGCCTTTTACTTGTCGATTCCGCATTTCACTTGTTAATCACGTTTTTTAATTGTCATTCTTTAAATTACCGATCTCGCATAATTACTCGTTTATACTGCATTTTATTTTTCGATTCTGCTTTTTACTCGCCTTTTACAAGTGGCTACCGTATATTACTTGTTGATCCTGCTTTTCAATTGTCTATCCCGCTTTTTACTTGCCGATCACGCCTTTTTCATGTCGAGCTTGCATATTTCTTCTCGATCCGCATTTTATTTGCCGACCTTGCCTTTTTCATGTCGATCCTGCGTACTACTTGTCGATCCTGCCTTTTACTTGCCTACCTCACCTTTTACATGTCGATCCTGCATATTACTTGTCGATCCTGCCTTTCAATTGTCTATCCCGCTTTTTACTTGCCGACCTCGCCTTTTTCATGTCGATCCTGCCTTTTACTTGCCGACTACGCCTTTTTCGTGTCGATCCTGCATATTTCTTCTCGATCCGCCTTTTACTTGCCGACCTCGACTTTTTCATGTTGACCCTGCATACTACTTGTCCATCCGCCTTTTACTTGCCGACCACGTCTTTTTCGTGTCGATCGTGCATATTACTTGTCGATCCTTCCTTTTAAGTGTCCATCCCGCTTTTTACTTGCCGACCACGCCTTTTTTATGTCGATCCTGCATATTACTTGACCATACCGCTTTTTACTTGCCGACCACGCGTTTTTCATGTCGATCCTGCATATTACTTGTCGATTCTGCCTTTTACTTGCCGACTACGTGTTTTTCATGTCGATCCTGCATATTACTTGTCGATCCTTCCTTTTAATTGTCCATCCCGCTTTTTGCTTACCGACCACGCCTTTTTCATGTCGATCCTGCATATTACTTGTCGATTCTGCCTTTTAATTGCCGACTACGTGTTTTTCATGTCGATCCTGCATATTACTTGTCGATCCTTCCTTTTAATTGTCCATCCCGCTTTTTGCTTACCGACCACGCCTTTTTCATGTCGATCCTGCATATTACTTGTCGATTCTGCCTTTTAATTGTCCATCCCGCTTTTTGCTTACCGACCACGCCTTTTTCATGTCGATCCTGCATATTACTTGTCGATTCTGCCTTTTACTTGCCGACCACGTGTTTTTCATGTCGATCCTGCATATTACTTGTCGATCCTTCCTTTTAATTGTCCATCCCGCTTTTTGCTTACCGACCACGCCTTTTTGTTTTGTTTGTTTGTGCCGTTTTTGGGCGAAAGAACCCCATGGTCGTCATCGCCCTACCGTGCAAAACAGCTGCACGAATCACTCACCGCATGCTCCCGAGTATCTTTCTCTCTCTCTCTCTCTTTTTTTTTTTTTTTTTTTTTTTCCTCAATTATATAACCGGCACTCTTTTATTTTTAATTATTTATTTTTAAATTCCATCTTTTTTTTTTTTTTTTTTTTTTCTTTTTTTTTTTTTTTTTTTTTTTTTAATAACCGGTACTTTAATTTTAATTTTAAATTACATTTTTTATGTTTCTTTTTTTTTTATATATATTTTTTTCCCTTTATACCGGTACTTTTCAGTTTATATGTATATATATATATTTTTTTTTTTTTTTTTTTTCCTTTTTTTTTTTTTTTTTTTTTTTTTTTTTTTTTTTTTTTTTTTGGGCACTTTCAATCTCCCTACTAAGAACTTAACAGAATATAACTGAATCTAATATTAAAAGTATACACTAAAAAAAGTAAAAACAGGTGTAACAGCTAAAAGGTTAACAAGGAAAATATGGTAACAAAAAATATCACAGCAATGAGTTAAACAGGCAAATAAAACTAAACAAGAGGTAACAAAAGTAGCTAAGGATAAATCAATAAATAGAAAGATAAAATACATAAATAAAGGTAATTAAATAGATAGAAACATACACTTATATACACCTATATTCAAGGATATGAGCCAAAGAAAACTGTATAGCTATACCACAATTATTATACAAGACGGTTAAGTCCGGTTATTTTTTAAAATTTGAGCAGCTTATCGACTGCTGCCGAATTATTTCCAAGAGCATCTTCCATCTTTCTGGGTATTCCAAGCCGTCGTAACACCATTGTATACTTCCGACATTCTTCAAAGATATGTTGTACACTGAGTAGTGTCCGACAGGTAGCGCGTGAGACGAGTGTGACCAAGCCGGAGTCTCGCCAACAACACTTCTTCTCCTCGGTCTGATCTAGCCGATGACGCCCAAGGGAGGCAATCACTCTTCACCATCTTAAGCTTATTAAATCCAGCTTCGCTCCACATTTCCTGCCAGCGTTGTTTAATTGTCTTTAGTAGCGGGGAGGCAAGCTCGCTTACCATGAAAGTGGTGGGCGTTATGACTGGCAAGTCATGCGCAGAGGACGCTGCCCTGTCTGCCATCTCATTCCCTTTTAGTCCTCTGTGCCCAGGGGTCCAGACGAGGTGCACAGTTTTGCCTAAATCACGCAGCATGGTGGAATATTGCAACAGTTTGATGATCCCTGGATTGTCACTGTACATGTTGTGAATGTTCAGCAAAGCACTTTTGGAGTCAGTACAGATAACTGCGTTGGCCTCGGGAACTGTCATCGCATGATACATAGCCGCTGATAGAGCAAACAGTTCTGCGGAGTAACTACTACTGATTGAATGCAATCTAAACTTATACTCATTTTGCCCATCTATAAAAGCGCATGCGGAGGAAACACCAGTGTGTGACCCGTCGGTGTACATCACTCTTTTGTTGTCAATTTTGTCCAGAAGCTCATGGAGTCGAAGACTCAGTTCAATCTCGCTTGTGTCATTTTTCCGTAAGGTCAAGAAGTGACAAATGGGTTTACTATATTTCCATGGAGGAATGTACGCATCTTGTTGACAAGAGGGGAACTCTTCAAGTTCGGCTATCATGGATCTCATACGGTAAGGAAGAGGTAAAGAGGCGGAAGTGTGAGCATAAAACAATCCAGAATATTTGGGACGGAATATGTAGGGGTAACAAGGATGGTCAGGTGAGGCATATATTTTGCATATGTACTTGGCGGCAAGCCGATGCCTCCTAAACATCAGCGGAGGAATCCCTGCTTCTGCACACAACGACAGGACCGGCGTGCTCCGAAAGGCTCCAGTTATGCTCCTGATTCCATTGAAGTGAATTGTGTCAATAAGTTCTAGCACAGGTTGCTTGGCTGAGCCGTAGACGATGCTCCCGTAGTCTATCTTACTACACACCATTGCTAGGTAAACCTTCAACAGCGAGAGACGATCTGCTCCCCAGGATGTCGTGCACAGCACTTTTAAAATTTTTAACCGGTCAAAGCACCGTCTCCTGAGTTCGCTCACATGTGGCACCCAGTTCAGTCGCCTGTCAAAGATCACCCCAAGGAACCGGACTTGTTCGACAAATGGAATCTGATGCGTTCCCAGCACCAGTGAAGGACATAGCGGCTCCGATCGTCGACGGCTGAAGAGAATGCACTTGGTTTTCTCCTCAGAAATGCGCAGCCCTGACGTCTTACACCATACCAGAATCCGATTGATCGTCGCCTGCAGATTTTTCTTGATATAATCAATACTCGCTGACCGACAGAAAATGAGGAAGTCATCAGCGTAGAGAAGGCCTTTCACATTAGTTGTGAGGCAAGTTTTAATTCCATCAATGGCGATCGCAAATAAAGTGGAGCTAAGGGCACTACCTTGCGGCACACCAAATTCAGTCTTCACATTCTTGGATAGAACACCATTTGCTAGTACTCTAAATTGTCTTTCCATAAGGAACTGTTGAATGAACCTAGGCAGGTTTCCTTGGAGGCCCCATTTGTGCAAAATCTGTAATATTCTATGCCTCCATACAGAGTCAAAGGCGTTTTTTATGTCAAACACAACTGCAACCACGACCTGCTTGTTGATGTAGGCATACTGTAGCTCGCTTTCTAAAATCACCAGATTGTCCGTGGTTGATCGACCCTGTCGATAGGCAGACTGCCCCTTCCAAAGCAGATTTTGTTTGTCAAGGATCCACAGAAGTCGCTTGTTAACCATTTTCTCTAACACCTTACTTAGGCAACTGACCAAGGAGATGGGTCGATATCCAGAAGGGAACCTTCTGTCTTTATTTGCCTTTGGGATGGGAATTATGTGTGAAAGTCTCCAAGCACTAGGAAAAACGCCACTATGCCAGACCTGATTGTATAGCTGTAGCAAATGGTTTTTGGTTTGGGGAGACAGGTGTCGCAGCATATCGTATAGGATGTTATCAGGGCCTGGAGACATGCCTTTCGATTTCCTTAGCGAAAATTCCATCTCCCACATTGTGAAATGGTCATTATACTCAACGACTTTGTTGCCATGGACAAAGTCCAGCGACTGAGATTCTGCTTTGACTTGGTTTACAAGGAATTCAGGATCAAATTCGGTTTTTTTAATTCGGAAGGACTCAGCCAGAGTTTCAGCTATCATAGAGCCGTCAGCAGTTAGATTTCCGTCTATACATAGGACCATCGGTGGTACATCTGCTTTGCCTTGAAGGTTTCGAATTCTCCGCCAGACTTCTCTTGAAGGGGTGTTCGCACTAATGGATGAAACATAAGATTTCCAATAAAGCCCTTTAGCTTCTCTTATAACTCGTCTTGACACGGCTCTTACTCTTTTGAATTCAATGAAAAACGAAGTTGTCATATTCTTCTTGAATTTTCGATAAGCTCTTCTACGGTCACGAATGGCTTTCCTGCATTGGTCGTTGAACCAAGGCAGAGATTTAGGCTGTGAGTTTTTTTTCCGTTGAGGTATGGTGTTAATAGCTGCATCTTGAATGGCTTTTGTTAATGTATTGCAATTTATGTCCACATCTTCAAGGTGCCAGCTGGTACAAACAGCAAGATTCCTGAATTTTTCCCAATTTGCTCTGTTAAGTGACCAAACTGCTTTCCTATCTGTTTGGTTGGCACATACATCTCCAACAGTAATAACGATGGGGAAATGGTCACTGTTGTATAAGTCACTGAGGATGTACCAATGGAGTGTTGTAACAAGGGAGTAAGAACATGCAGACACATCTATGGATGAGGTGCTCCCGTAAGACGAGCTCAGGTATGTTGGTTGTCCAGTGTTAAGGATATGCAGCTCAGAGTCTTGAAAAAGAGTGGAAATCATATTACCACGAGAATCACTTCTTGTGGACCCCCAAGCCGAGGAGTGAGCGTTCAGATCTCCCAAGACAACCCGAGGTTGAGGAATTTGTTCCAACAGGTGCCGAAGGTCGATTTCCTTAGTTTGCTCACTTGGTCGTAGGTAAATATTGCATAGATGGAATGGATGAGGTAGTAAAATCTTCACCGACAGGGCCCAGAGATTAGTATGTATGCTGAGGACTTCACTTGGAGTAGCGTTACAGAGCATAATCACCACACCACCGCACGCTTTGTCTTTGGATGTGTCATCGAGTCTGTAGACCTGATATCCGGGAGGGTTGAAATCATCATCAGGCGCGAGATGGGTTTCTTGTAAACAAACACAGACAGGTTCATATTGATTAATCAATATCTCTAAATCGGTCATATGCTTTACGAGGCCGTTGCAATTCCATTGAAGGATTCCATTTCTGAAAGTTGGCCTATAGGTCATAGAAGTTACAAATGATCCAGACTGCCATTGCAGGCCAACCTCCCACTAATATTAAGAGAGGCCAAGATAAGAAATTCTTGAGCATTCCAAGCGTGTGGAATAAAGCCAAGTAGTATGCATATAAAAAAAAGGAGAAGCAATACAACAACAAACATAAAAAAGAGACTACAAACTAACATTGAGTAAAAACCACGTATGTCAACCTGTTGTTCTTGAAATTAAAAATAAAATTAGGAGCAAAACTATATTCAAAAAATGAGAAAAATCCATTTATGTAGGACTGATTCTTTGCTAACAATAACTTGGTGCAAAGATAAACTAAATTAAGAAAAGTTTTGTAAAAGTTACAGACTATAAGGGAGAGGTGCCATCCTTTACTATGACGTAGATGTATACTCAAGAGCATGGAATGAGAGATAAACCGAGCAAAGGATGAAGTTAAGATGAGATCATTGATCGTGGTATCCCCTTGTATAGATATTCGCTCGACGACCATGAGGCGTAGACAACCACAAGAACAAACACCACAAACCCACATCTCCGAGTTATTAGGAGAACGCCTTTTTCATGTCGATCCTGCATATTACTTGTCGATTCTGCCTTTTACTTGCCGACCACGTGTTTTTCATGTCGATCCTGCATATTACTTGTCGATCCTTCCTTTTAATTGTCCATCCCGCTTTTTGCTTACCGACCACGCCTTTTTCATGTCAATCCTGCATATTACCTGTCGATTCGGCCTTTTACTTGCCGACCACGTGTTTTTCATGTCGATCCTGCATATTACTTGTCGATTCTGCCTTTTACTTGCCGACCACGCCTTTTTCATGTCGATCCTGCTTATTACTAGGAGATCCTGCCTTTTACTTGCCTACCTCGCCATTTACATGTCGATCCCGTGTCATACTACCTATTCCTGTATAAGCACATTTGATGAAGTAGTTCTTTCGACATACTGGCAAAAGTTGGCGTTGATTTACTGTCTTACATATATAATATTAGTAATTAATTTCCTAACCGCGGGGAAATGGAGTTACATAAAGGTTAGGTCTGTAGCTGACAGGCCGTGTTACGGGTAACTAGCTCTCTATGAAGTCTGACAACATGCTTTTGGCTCCTGTCTTCACGTCATTCAATATTCCACTTTGCTCATTATATCCTGGCAAAACAATTATTTTAGAAGCCCGTCCTTAAGGAATAGCGTCAACTTAGCGCGTTTCCATATTATACTTATCCCTGGAATGTTTAGAATAGAAATCTTAATATTTCGCCTTCCGCGGAACGAAACAAAGACTTCCAAAACGTTAAGTACCGTTGAGGTGGCAGTATTAAAATATTCGCCAAAGTGACGTTCAAGAAAATTTATTAGAGTTTCGAATGGTCCACCATTGTTATAATATTTCCTCTATTCTAAATTTAGCTTTCAACTTTAGCCGGAAGCCAATTATTGCAACATCTTAAGCGCAAAGGTTTTTTCCTGTTCATGTGGACAGATTCCAAGGGCTGAAGGTGGAATTTCACATTTCAGGGGGTGAACTATTGGTGCTATTCAATTTAATTGACCAAAAGATCGACACCGCAAAGTGGGGCCAAACGACAATTCGTGTTTGAAAACAAGCTACAGCCCCTAGATCCTAACCGATTTCAATGCATTTTATTTTGTTTTTTGTTTCCACTGTTTATTAAGTTACGTGTAAATAATTCACGAACTTTTACAATTTAACATAAAATAATATTGCATCTAACTTAATATCAGCACTAATATCGTTGAAATTAAACATTAAAATCCTGATTAGACTTGGAAAAGAACTGACACATCTTCATAAAAGGTAAATTTATCTTAATTCAACAATGCGATTTATTGAAATAATACGAGTTTTTTTGAATGGTTTGACAATAGATTTTTTTTTTATTTATTTTTTTTTTTTTTTTTTTATTGTTGAATTAAGATAAATTTACGTTTTATGGAGATGTGTCAGTTCTTTTCCAAGTCTAATCAGGATTTAAATGTTTAATTTCAACGATCACAGTGCTTATATTAAGTTAGATGGAAAATGAAATATTATTTTATGTTCAATTGTCAAGCTCGTGAATGTCAATAAACATGGGAAACAAAAAAACTAAGCTGTTCTAAATTTTATTAGCTTTCACTGCAAAAAAAAATAAATAAATAAATCTGGTACTGAATTTCTTCATAAACACCGTCCGATATACTCAGTGGGATTCTTCCAAGAAATGGAACGGTGGGAACGCGTCATAACCCGGTGAATATGTGCTTTTCGACAAGATATGGAATGAAAACGGTGATCGTTTGGCTTAATTTATGCTTCTCTAATTTAATATAAAAATAAATAGATTTTTAATAACCTAGTTACCATTCTCTTGATTTTTTAAAATTTCCCGGAAACTGAAGTCTTGAAATTAGTACTTTTCTTAAAACCCAAAACGATTTTTAAAACTCACCTTAGCGGCTTTGTTATTAATTTTTTCAATGAAATATCATACTGATCATAGGATAAACACACTTCCTCGTAATTCTAGTCTACTACACTACATTAATTATAGTATTTTTTTTGTTGTTGTTAAAAAGAAGTCAGTAAACTGTATTAACTTACAGAGAAAATGATATTTTGAAAAAAAAAAAAATATATATATATAAAATGGAGCACGTGTGGCCCGCCATTTCCATAAAACTTTCATTTCTGCTTGAAATTCCCGGGCAATTATTCCTTTCTTTTGTTGGTTGCCCAAGAACCCAACGCTCCACTAATAAGAAAATAAATGAAAGAACTCGTGGCATCATCGCGCTTCAACGTCGATTGGGCTTCGCTTTCAGACGCGACAATCCAAGAGAAGAAAATGTCCGTCTCGCAGGAACTGCATCATCTTAGCGTGGTTCCGTTCATATCCCTAGTCTAATTTGGAAAGATTAAAATAGAAGCAGTTATTATTTTGGTTCCACCAGTCTTTTTTTAAAATTAATTATTATAATGGCGTGTCAACTCTTAAGGTCACTAACGCCATTCCTGTGTGTAGTAAAGTCTTGAAAGGTCATGATTTACAATCTTACCTGGAAGGGTCGGCAACACTAGAAACGGACCTGCTAGTGACAAGGTGTTAGAATCCTGGAAATCTATATTTCTAACAATAAATTGTTTTTGTTATTTTACTTAACCAGTTTTATTGTCAAATACATTATCCAACTATAAGCAATTAAAAAATAACAAGGAATAAAACAGACAAAAAGAACCATTCGAATAAACGAAATCAATTAATTTAAAGTTTTAAGTACTTATTTCTCCGATTGACATCGCCTAATTAAAACTTTCTTCAGAACCTTTTTTGTAGAGCATTTAGTAAGCTTTCGAATGGTAATCTTCCGCTTCACAAGATTGTCAACGGTTTTCGAGATACTAAAGAAAGTATACAAAGTTACCAAAACTTTTTTTGTCTGTTAATAAAATATTTTATTCTAACCCTTCCTTTACTCTAAACGTAACAAAAATTTCAACATATTAGTGTTGATGAAATTCGAACATGTAGAAAATGTTTCAACTGTATCCCATAATTCTAAGTACCAAAATCAAAGACAAATAACCCTCCCTAGGAAGGACGCTAGGCAGTTGAAAAGCTATATCTTGGAAATCCATATCTCTAACATTAAATTGTTTTTCTTATTTTTCTTAACCTGTTTTATTTTCAAATACATTATCCAACTATAAGCAATTGAAAAATAACAAGGAATAAAAAACAGACAAAAAGAACAGTTCGAATAAGCGAAATCAATTACTTAAAAGTTTTAAGCTCTTATTTCTCCGATTGACATCGCCTAATCAAAACTTTCATTAGAACCTTTTTTTTAGAGCATTTAATAAGCTTTCTAATGGTATTCTTCCGTCGTTTACCAAGATTCTCAACCTTTTTCGAGATATTAAGGAAAGTAAACAAAGTTACTAAAACTTTTTATGTCTGTAAATAAAATATTTTATTCTAACCCTTCCTTAACTCCAAACGTAACCAAAATTTCAACATATTAGTTTTGATGATAGTAGAACATGCAGAAAATGTTTCAATTGAATCCCATGATTGTAAGTACCCAAACCAAAAACGGCATTCAAAAACTATTTTTCCATTTTTTTCAAAAACGGTTAAAGCTATCGCCTTGAAAATGGTTCCATTCGTTTTCCTAGCCCAGGAAGCATATGAAACGAGTACTTACAAGCTTATGAACTCAAAAACGTAAGCGTTACGATTTTTTTTGCGCGAATTTCGCCCCAAACGCCATCTTCCAGTAGGCGGATTTTGCTGGTTAACGAACTTGACCTTTCAAATTAGACGAAAGATTTTTGTACCAAATTTCATCACAATCGAACCATTAGGGAAGCCAGAAATGAGCGAACAGACAAATATATATATATATATATATATATATATATATATATATATATATATATATATATAAATAAATAAATAAATATATATATATACAATTTTGAACCACCGTTATTTTCGGTCTCTAGGGGTTCTGAAACGCGAAATTTTCTAGTCGGCACTTCCGGATTGTTTCATTGTATCAACCTTATAAGCGGGGTTCCTCCCTATGGGGGAGGGAGGAACCGCGCTAAAAAGGGGCCGTCTTACAAGCGGTGAGATATTATTCTACTGAAAAACTTCACTATCGTTCCAGCTAAATATTCCTGAATAAACACTTCGCTCTGTTACCATTAGAACAGGCTCGGAACCAAATAGGCCAATAACTCTAAACAACCAGTACGCTGTGTTACCACTAGCACAAAGACAAAAGAATAATTAAATTACCCTGAATAACCAATTTACTCTGTTAGCACTTGCACAGGGTCCTAATCAAATAGTCCAATTACCCCGAATAACAAATTCACTCTGTTACCACTAGTACCTGTTAGCAACCAAATAATCCAATTACCCTGAATAACCAATTCACTCTATTAGCGCTAGCACGAGGCCTAACCAAATAGTCTAATTACCCCGAATAACCAATTTACTCAGTTGCCACTAGCACAGGGTCCTATAAAAATAATCCAAGTACCCTGAATAACCAATTCACTCTGTTACCACTAGCACAGGGTCGCAACCAAATAATCAAATTACTCTGAATAACCAATTCATTCTGTTACCATCAGAACAGGGTTCCAACCAAATAGTCCAATTGCTCCGAATAACCAATTCACTCTGTTACCACCAGGACTGGGGAGTAACCAATTCACTCTGGTACCTGTAGCACAGGGCCCTAACCAAAAAGTCCAATTAACCTGAATTCTAACTATTGCAAGTAGCACAGGGGCCCATCCTTATCACATTGCCCAGGATAACCAATTCACACTGTTCAAAATGTTATGTACAATGCGAATGAAAACTTGTGGAAGCTAACTTATTAATACAAACATTAACTCATCAATTTAAAAAAAAAAAGAGAGACAGGTTAGATTTAAGTGGCTATATGTAAGTAGGTAAATCGTTAAGATGTATGAGCTGTACATAGCTAGTGTCTTTATGAGAGGAAGAGGGAGTTAATGCTGGAAGGTGGAGGAACGAAGCTGTAATTGCTTGAGAAATGAAGGTGTGGCTGTCATCTAGGGAAAGCCCTAACCCGAGAGTCGGAACGTGAGAACTGGGTTAGACTGAGAACATGAAGCATATGGGAGAACGCATTGTTTACTTCGTTTCTAATTCATGTTGGGAATGCTCATTTTTATTTGAGGGACATATTCCGCTAACATTTTTTTTTTTATAAGGCTACGAGAGTTGGCATGTATTTTGTTTTAGGGACTAAAGCATGGCACGTGCTGAACCATTGATGCGTGTAGACAAAATTCATTTTTTAGTTTCATCTGCATATTTTGAAAATATTGGAGGATTTTAAAGGAAACTTGGCATACACTATGTGTGATAACCTTATTCAACAGTCATATCCGGAAGGCATAAGAAATTAAGGAACTTAGGCTGAATATATTTGGCCGATGCGGTGAATGGCAGACGGGGAATAAGATCATAGAGCTTAGCATATGGACATTTGGCATTCCGAATGATATAATCTAACGGGGAATAAGAACATTGTGCTTACGTTAGAGTAATTTGATAAATTCAGTCGGAGATAAGGTCAAATTAGAAATACGATCGTTTAGCTTAAGATACAGAGATTTGGTATTTGGACTGAGTGAAATGGTCAAACGGGCAATAGTATCGTTGAGCTTAAGATAGAGAGAATTGGAAAATGCAGTGGGCGATAAGGTCAATCGAGGGATAGGATCGTTGGTCTTAGGATAGAGAGATTTGATAAATGCAGTGGGGGGTAAGGACAAAGAGGTAATAGGATCGTTTAGCTTAAGATAGAGATAATTGGAAAATGCCTTGGGCGATAAGGTCAATAGATGAATAGGATCGTTGGTCTTAGGATAGAGAGATTAATAAATTCAGTGGGCGATAAGGTCAATCAATGGATTTTATCGTTTGTCTTAGGATAGACAAATTTGATAAAAGAAATGGGGATAAGGTCATACAGGTAATAGGATCGTTTAGCTTAAGATAGAGAGAATTGGAAAATGCAGTGGGCGATAAGGTCAATCGAGGGATAGGATCGTTGGTCTTAAGATAGAGAGATTTGATAAATACAGTGGGGGATAAGGTCAATTGAGGGACAAGATCGTTGTTTTTAGGATAGAAAGATTTGGTATTTCAAGCGAGTTATGTGGTTATGTTTTCAGTTAATATAATTCTGTCTTTTGAAATTTTGTAGTTTTCTTTTCATTTAGTTAATATTCTATATTAAATTGTTTTTTAACAGAAGGAGCAGGAACGATTGAGCCTAAATATTTTATGAAGATTTTCTTCGCGTAAATCTAATTAATCATGTATTCATAATCCCCAAAAAACATAAATGTGAAATAGAGGCCAATTTCCTGCCCCCACAAAGAAACACTCACTTCCTCAAAAATATCCCCTCCTAAAACCCCCCAAAAACGCCTTACCATTCTACACTCCAAAAAAGTAGTATGAGTTGGTGTATTAATTCAACCAAAAATATTTGCCAATACAAGAGATGATACAAGAAAGAAATGTCCAAGTTCATTACTCGGAAGACCTCATAGTTACTTACTAAGAACAGTAAAGACACTTCCACTGACCTTTAAAAACAACAATAAAAATACTTATATCCAGTTACTAAAATATCACTTTCCTCAACCAGGTATATTCTTAAACTTGGCAATGTTTAGCTTTTCTCTAAAGATAATTTCGGCACAAAAAAAACATTGCCAAGTTTAAGAATATACCTGGTTGAGGAAAGTGATACTTTAGTAACTGGATATAAGTATTTTTATTGTTGTTTTTAAAGGTCAGTGGAAGTGTCTTTACTGTTCTTAGTAAGTAACTATGAGTTCTTCCAAGTAATGAACTTGGACATTTCTTTCTTGTATCATCTCTTGTATTGGCAAATATTTTTGGTTGAATTAATACACCAACTCATACTACTTTTTTGGAGTGTAGAATGGTAAGGCGTTTTTGGGGGGTTTTAGGAGGGGATATTTTTGAGGAAGTGAGTGTTTCTTTGTGGGGGCAGGAAATTGGCCTCTATTTCACATTTATGTTTTTTGGGGATCTCATTACTTTTTTCTAAGTATTAAATAGAATTGAATGGCCGCATACCTACTGGCTTTTGTAGTTCATATAAAACCAGGGTCTTTGGATTCTGCATAAGGTTCTCCTTACTGCTTGATATTTGATACCAATAATCAACCTACATACATCTAATCACTAGACTAGAAAAGTTAGAAGCTCTTCCAGATGACATTACTCTAGAGGACAAATTGATTGCTCTCTTAACTAAACTATTAAACGGTAAAACACAGGAACCTTATCCCGAGGATAAAGATCACAATAGGAAAAGTGTAGAAGGCCTTCAAGTAAAAGATAAGAACAAAGACGATACATTTTGGGTTTGTGATCCTAAACTTTGTAATTTAGATGGCTCGACTTTGAAAAACTAAGTATCTGCTTTGAAGTATATTATGTAGTGAACCCCTACGACTTTATTTACTACATTTAAGAAAGAAGTCACAACTGTTTTTGTTAAGATGCGTCGAAATGTTTTTTAAAACATCAAATATACGTTCTCCTACCAAGACGATTCATTTGATACCCCACATGATGGGTTTCAGAAGAAATGATGGCATTTCGATGGAACAAAAAGTACAAAACGTCGTAGATAATATGACACTCCCGTATCAAGACCTACCTGCGTGCCACGTTTGGTCAAAATAGGCCAAACGGTGTGAATTTGTATAAGGAACAAACATACAGCTGAAAGACCTTTTTTATCTAGCCTAGTGCATTCCCCGGACCAAGGCCTACCTGTGTGCCAAGTTTGGTCAAAATCGGTCAAATGGTGTGAATTTGTGTAAGGAACAAACATGCAGACAGACAGCTGATAGACGATTTTGACTAGCCTATGACACTACCCGTATCAAGACCCATCTGTGTCCCAAGTTTGGTAAAAATCGGTCAAACGATACGGATTTGTAAGAGAAACAAACATACAGACAGACAACTGGTATACGATTTTTACCGAGCCTATATGCGTCTAATTGTTTCTTAAAACATCAAATATAGGTTCTTCATACCGAGACAATTCATTTGATACCCCACATCATGGGTTTCGGACGGAATGATGGGTTTGAGAAGACTGGAACGCCCCCGCCCCGGAAGCGGAGTCAAACACAACTTTTCGCGATTTTTCGATTTTTTCCTTTAATAACGTCTTCATATCTATCTTCATGCAAAATTTGAAGTCTCTAGCATCATGGGAAGTGCCTAATAATTTTGATGAGTCAGTGAGTGAGTGAGTGAGTGAGTCCTATAAATCCCGATTTTCGATCGCTTATATCTCAGAAACTGTTCGATGTAGAATTATGAAAATTTCCAGTTTTACTCACATCTAGTAGAATAATACCTGTGTAAAATTTCATAACTTTATCTTTACCTGGTTGAAAGTTATGAGAGGGTAAAAATCGGCTCTAAGACCGCCTGTAATACACACAGTATGCTTAGGCCGGAACTTGGCCTGGCGCACTACCGTGCGCCTAGATAAATTATTTCGTTTGGTCATATCTTTCAATAAAACATGAAGAAAAAAGAATCAGTTCCGCAACAGGCCTACTACTAGGGAGATAGTGTGGTCAGTACTATGCTCCGGCCGCCTGATTTTCCCCTTTGAAGGTACCCATTAATAAATTAATTAAAGGCTGGTTTGGCCTAGACACTAGAAGATAAAAATCTTTAGTGCTTGCTCGGGGTTTGAACTCAGGTCCTCCAACATATTAGTCCAGTGCTCTGCCGCTGTGCTAACCTCGCCCCCCCAAAGAAATATAAAATGGGTTGTTTGAAAAAAAGTCGGATAAGAAATATTAAGAAAAACACTGATCAATTATACAAATGGTTGAGTGAAAGCCGAACCTTGTAGATGACTATAAACCCAAGTTTGTGGTTTGTCAGAGGGCATTGTTCGCAAGAACCCCGAGGTTCCGTGGAAATTAGATGAAAACCTGAGATACTTCTCCCTAACTATATTATTAGATTCGCTAGCTCTAGTAGACAACCACATTTCCACGATTCAAGGTTTTCATTTCTGATTATAGTGACTTTTTCTTTATTTTGAATATTTTAAACCTTATGTCTATTATAGACGTCAATTCACATAGATAATATCGAAAATAACAAGTTTTTATCGCTAGGACGTCGTCAACAAGTCATTCTTGTTCAAGGAATGGACACTATCACAGGATATGCCCTACAGCCTTATTGTTAAAGGACATTTCCTCACGATGTGCCGCCCGGCTCTCTTCTTCAAGGAATGATCATTGGCCCCAAGATAGGCCCAAAAACCCTCTATTTCAAGGAAGGGACATTTCTTCAGGATATGCCCCAATGCCGTCTTCTTCAAGTGAGGGACGTTTCTTCAGGATATGCTCTATAGACGTATTTTCCACGGAATGGACATTTCTTCAGGATATGCCCAAAATCCTTCTTTAAAGAATGGACATTGCTTCAAGATATGCCTTTCCTTTGTTTTCAAGGAATGAACATTGTCTCCAAGATATGCTCCAAAGCCTTCTTCTTCAAGGAAGGGATATTTCATCAGGTTATGCCCAAAAGCCTTCTTCTTCAAGGAAGGGACATTTCTTAAGGATATGCCCCAAAGCCTTCTTCTTCAAGTGAGGGACATTTCTTCAGGATATGCCCTATAGACGTATTTTCCAAGGAATGGACATTTCTTGAGGATATGCCCAAAATCCTTCTTTAAAGAATGGACATTGCTTCAAGATATGCTTTTCCTTTGTTTTCAAGGAATGAACATTGTCTCCAAGATATGCCCCAAAGCCTTCTTCTTCAAGGAAGGGATATTTCATCAGGATATGCCCCAAAGCCTTCTTCTTCAAGGAAGGGACATTTCTTAAGGATATGCCCCAAAGCCTTCTTCTTCAAGGAAGTGAGATTTCTTAAGGATATGTCCCAAAGCCTTCTTCTTCAAGGAAGGGACATTTCTTAAGGATATATCCCAAAGCCTTCTTCTTCGAGAAATGAATATTTCTTCAGGATATTCCCTAAAGACGTATTTTCCAAGGAATGAACATTTCTTGAGGATATGCCTTTCCGGATTCCTTTTCACGGAATAGGCATTGCGATACGGCCTTATTCTTTAAGAATGGACATTGCCTTAGGATATGCCCAATGGCCTCCTTGTTCAAGGCATGAGCATTGGCCACACGGGCTTCTTCAAAAAATGGACAATGGTTGGACACATTTTGTAGCTTATTTTTCACCGCAAAAATTAAATCAGTTTTAATATGTAAATATATTGTTTTAAAAATAAACTGTCTTAACCTTGACGCAGACTATTTAATAACATGCAGGAACATATTTAATAAATGATAACTAATCATTCATCCTCAGCACTTTCTGAACTAATTAGCTATATTAGGAAACATCACAACTACCAAACAAAATTGTCTGAAGCGGTGGCGAATAGAAATCTGCTACTCAATTTCTTCGATCAATTTCACCGTCCGATGCACTCAATGATATTCTCAGAAGAAATGGGAACCTGACAAAAGCCGAAGAATGTTTGCTTTTCACCACGACAGGGAGCGAATTGGGGGAGGGGGGTCTTTTACATTCAATGCCCACATTTCTAATTTAATATAAAAATAAACACATTTTGAATAACCTAGTGATTGTATTTATACCATAGATTTGTTTAATGAGATTTCTTTATTGCAAACTAACAAGCGTGTTTCATTCCTGTTTGGCGCTGAATACAGGAAAAATTGTATTGTTTCCCGGCAAAACCCATTCGTGTGGATACACTCTATCAACATTTTCTATTTGTGAAGCAAGATCCGTCAGTTTCCACAGTCATCACTAGGGAACGAATTTTATTGTATTTACATATTTTTTCCTGATTCGTAAATCGTAACTGCTGACGTAATTCTGCATGTTTATACTGATTTTAAAGCATGTAAACAGTTTTTTATTTTACATATTTTGCCGAAACTCCATATTTTTACATATTCTGCCATAAATACATATTTTGTTTTATTTTAATATAGTAAAAGAATCTGCAATCAGATTTCTTCTATCTCATCTAGTGTGTAAGTAAATTTGAAATTAGTAAAAAAAATAAAAAAAAGTCCGTCGCGCAGGAGCTGCATAACTAAGCACTTTCCTCAGAATTTGGGTAGTGTAGTCTGCTTTCCAGAACAATTTGCTTAAAATATCCTACATAAATAAAATAAAAACGTGAATAGTTCTCTTTTAATTTTGTAATGAGTAACTGATCAATTATTAATTTGCTTCCAGAGTTATGTTTACACATGGTACCTACTACACTACGTAATAAATACAAAAAACCTCATATTATCGTATTTTGATCTAACGCAGGAACATGATACAATCCCTCTAGTGGTAGAAAGCGCTCCTTGCGGCGGCTTTGTGAACCTACGTCTGGCGGGCTTTTCTATTGAAATATATTACATAGTAAACCCCCCCCTTTCCGATTGACCGATTTAGCTCATTTTTACAACACTTCTTTCTCATGAGTTACCCACGACGTATACCGCGTTTCGTTACGATACAGCAGAAATTACGACCGGTATGAGTATATTAGTAATTTGTGTCCAGAGTAAACCCCCCCCTCCTAATGAACCGATTTAGTTTATTTTTACAACACATATTTACTTGTGGATTACCACTACGAATACCGAGTTTCGTCGAAATATACCAAAAATCACGGCTTGTAGTGGCGAATTGGTATTGTGGGTCCGGAGTAAACCCCCCCCCCCCCCCCCCTCCTAATGAACAGATTTAGTTTATTTTTACAACACATATTTACCTCTGGATTACCACTACGAATACTGACTTTCGTCGAAATATACCAAAAATCACGGCTGGTTGTGGCGAATTGGTATTGTGGGTCCGGAGTAAACCCCCCCTCCTAATGAACAGATTTAGTTTATTTTTACAACAAATATTTACCTGTGGATTACCACTACGAATACCAAGTTTCGTCGAAATATACCAAAAACCACGGCTGGTAGTGGCGAATTGGTATTGTGGGTCCGGAGTAAACCCCCCCTCCTAATGAACCGATTTAGTTCATTTTTATACCTCACGTTTCTCTCTATATTACCACTACGAATACCAAGTTTCGTTTAAATATAACAAATATTACGGCTGACATGGTCAAATTAGTGTTTTGGGTTCGGGGTAAACCCCCCTTCCGGTTGACCGACTTTGGTGGTTAACGAACTCGTTCAATCGTTTGCTAATTGAATGCTATATACCAAGTTTCCTGACGAAAAAACAAAAACTCTGGCCGCTATCGTGTTAACAGACATATATATATAGATATAAATTTTAACGGGGGGCATTTTCGGTGTCTACTAGGTAGGATCGATAAAGATTTGAAGAAATTTTTCAAAAATTCCGTCATGAGTCCAACCTCAATAGCTACTTTCCTTCGGAGGAAAGTGCTAAAAAAAATGACTGGAGTGGTCCCCGAAATCTGCGAAGAGATTGAGAACTGCAGTCATGTTTTACTAAATGTTCTACTAAATTAGATGAAATAGAAGAAATATAATTGCAGATTCTTTTTCTAAATTAAAAATTCGTTAAGGCAGATCTATTATAATGTTTGAGACGGCTTTACTGCGGCCCTGATGCAACATTACATTGCAAATTAATAACGATTTTCTGATATGTTGTTGCTTTTGAAGTCGTATATCTCTGAATATGTAAATATGAAAATCGTTTCATTCGTTTTCCTAGCCCAAGAAGCCTATAAAAGTCCGTCACGCAGGAGCTGCATAACTAAGCACTTTCCTCAGAATTTGGGTAGTGTAGACTGCTTTCCAGAACAATTTGCTTAAAATATCCTACATAAATAAAATAAAAACGTGAATAGTTCTCATTTTGTAATGAGTAACTGATCAATTATTAATTTGCATCCAGAGTTATGTTTACACATGGTACCTACTACACTACGTAATAAATACAAAAATCCTCATATTATCGTATTTTGATCTAACGCAGGAACAGGATACAGTCACTCTATTGGTAGAAAGCGCTCCTTGCGGCGGCTTTGTGAACCTACGTCTGCCGGCTTTTCTATTCAAATATATTACAAATTGAACCCCCGCTTTCCGATTGACCGATTCAGCTCATTTTTACAACACTTCTTTCTCACGAGTTACCCACGACGTATACAGCGTTTCGTTACAATACAGCAGAAATTACGACCGGTATGAGTATATTAGGAATTTGGGTCCGGAGTAAACCCCCCCTTCTAATGAACCGATTTAGTTTCTTTTTACAACACATATTTACCTGTAGATTACCACTACGAATACCGAGTTTCGTCGAAATATACCAAAAATCACGGCTGGTAGTGGCGAATTGGTATTGTGGGTCCGGAGTAAACCCCCCCTCCTAATGAACCGATTTCGTTTATTTTTACAACACATATTTAACTGTGGATTAGCACTACGAATACCGAGTTTCGTCGAAATATACCAAAAATCACGGCTGGTAGTGGCGAATTGGTATTGTGGGTCCCGAGTAAACCCCCCCTTCTAATGAACCGATTTAGTTCATTTTTATATCTCACTTTTCCCTCTATATTAACACTACGAATACCAAGTTTCGTTGAAATATAACAAATATTACGGCTGACATAGTCAAATAAGTGTTTTGGGTTCGGGGTAAACCCCCCCTTCCGGTGGACCGACTTTGGTGGTTAACGAACTCGTTCAATCGTTTGCTAATTGAATGCTATATACCAAGTTTCGTGACGAAAAAACAAAAACTCTGGCCGCTATCGTGTTAACAGACACACATATATATATATATATATATATATATATATATATATATATATATATATATATAGATATATATAAATTTTAACGGGGGCCATTTTCGGTGTCTACTAGGTAGGATCGATAAAGATTTGAAGAAATTTTTCAAAAATTCCGTCATGAGTCCAACCTCAATAGCTACTTTCCTTCGGAGGAAAGTGCTAAAACGAGTACTTACAAGCTTATGATCTCAAAAACGTAAGCGTTACGATTTTTTTGCGCGAATTTCACCCCGTTTCGTTATTTTTTAATTGCTTGTTGTTGGATAATGTATTTGAAAATAAAACAGGTTAAGAAAAATAAGAAAAACAATTTAATGTTAGAGATATGGATTTCCAAGATATATAGCTTTTCAACTGCCTAGCGTCCTTCCTAGGGAGGGTTCTTTGTCTTTGATTTTGGTACTTAGAATTATGGGATACAGTTGAAACATGTTCTACATGTTCGAATTTCATCAACACTAATATGTTGAAATTTTTGTTACGTTTAGAGTAAAGGAAGGGTTAGAATAAAATATTTTATTAACAGATAAAAAAAGTTTTGGTAACTTTGTATACTTTCGTTAGTATCTCGAAAACCGTTGACAATCTTGTGAAGCGGAAGATTACCATTCGAAAGCTTACTAAATGCTCTACAAAAAAGGTTCTGAAGAAAGTTTTAATTAGGCGATGTCAATCGGAGAAATAAGTACTTAAAACTTTAAATTAATTGATTTCGTTTATTCGAATGGTTCTTTTTGTCTGTTTTATTCCTTGTTATTTTTTAATTGCTTATAGTTGGATAATGTATTTGACAATAAAACTGGTTAAGTAAAATAACAAAAACAATTTATTGTTAGAAATATAGATTTCCAGGATTCTAACACCTTGTCACTAGCAGGTCCGTTTCTAGTGTTGCCGACCCTTCCAGGTAAGATTGTAAATCATGACCTTTCAAGACTTTACTACTCACAGGAATGGCGTTAGTGACCTTAAGGGTTGACACGCCATTATAATAATTAATTAAAAAAAAAAAGACTGGTGGAACCAAAATAATAACTGCTTCTATTTTAATCTTTCCAAATTAGACTAGGGATATGAACGGAACCGCGCTAAGATGATGCAGTCCTGCGAGACGGACTTTTTTGCTATGTTTCCGAGAAAGACGCAAAAAACTAAAAGTCAATTGTGAATAGGCAATCTTTCATAATACCTATATAAAAATCATTAAAAGTATATGTTATATCTTCTCCACTTACCCTCCCGCACCACCCCTAACTCCTTTAATCCCCCCACGCCAAAGAAATAGGAGTGAGAATAACTTTCAATTCTTAATAAAAATAGATTTTAAATTCTTAAAACCTTTTATTTAATTTAACACTGGACGCATAGATAATTACAAAATAACAATTTCTTCTTCTAATAATTCCTAATAATCAATTTAAAAATTGTTCAAAGGTTTGGCCCCTTGCGGGAGTTATATGACATATACTTTTAATGATGTTTATATAGATATTATGAAAGATTGCCTATTCACAATTGTGTTTTAGTTTTTTGCGTCTTTCTCGGAAACAAAGCAAAAACTAGAAAAATGCCAAAGTACTTTTTTTTTCATCCTGCATTGATTCCCGAAGTTTTGCCGTTTATTTTGGGGACAGCCTGTGTATAAAAATTGTTTAAATAAACAAAAAAATAGATGCGCGAATCAAACGAAAAATACCCCAAAATCATACAAAAATGACGAGTCGTGTGCTATGCTCCTGCGACACGTTCCTTTGGAGCTCCGTTGAGGGGTCGAGAGTGCGGAGAAAGTGCCAATAAGCCAAGGAATATACGAGAAGTGGTTGAGAGAGTGGAGGGAGGGAAGAGGTTAGTGTCGTATGGTTGAGCTAGTCGGGAGCATGCTTGCTCCCTGGCTGGAAGGACTGTGATCCCCACCAGTTAGCTCTAGTCCTAGTCGTATCATCAACCACATAGCGGCTAGTACCAATGGGCCAAGCTCCGTCACGTCAACAATCACCCTCCCCAAGTCTACGCTACCCAACCATACAGACATCACAAGTGGATATATTCTTCTCTTTTTCCTTCATTTCCTAAGGTAGGCAATTCAGAAAAACACTTCTATATTATTATATCCGTATTCATTATTTTATTTTTATAAATAATCACAGAGATCGCCAAAACTGAGCAAAAACAGGAATATAATTAATATTTTGAAAGGAAATAAAATAATTATAAGAAATACACATAAATTAATATTAAATAATGAAATCATAATAAATAATAACAATTGGGACGTAGAAAAATATATATATATATATATATATATATATATATATATATATCTTGTATTGAGAGATTTGATCTTGTATCTTAGTTCGGGGGATGGAGTCAGGGTCTCAGATCGTCTCTAGGCTCACCCAGCTTTTAACGGGTATATATATATATATATATATATATATATATATATATATATATATGTATATATATATATATATATATATATATATATATATATATATATATATATATTCCACTTTTTCTTGTTTGTTTTTCTGGCAGGGGGTCGATAAAGCAGTACACTCTTTGTTCACATTCACTGCTTTATTTGTTATGTTTCGCCCGACACATAACAAATGAAGCAGTTAATGTGAACAAAGAGTGTACTGCTTTATCGACCCCCTGCCAGAAAAACAAACAAGAAAAAGTGGAAAATATATATCGGGTCATCTTTCACAAAAATTAATATATATATATTAATACGATTACTAAATGAAGGGTATTAATTAATAATACCAAACAGGTGAAGAATAACCCTTCAAAAATTTTTTCAAACTTTACATTTATTCCTCCATCACAACGTTTCGGACACACAGGTCCATCCTCAGGCAATCATGTCCTGTTCATTACTATAGTTACACTAAAACAGTCATGCAATAAATAAACATGATTCCTGTAAGGAACCAAGTCAAATTACACCTAGGTAAGTGGTAGGTGTAATTTGACTTGGTTCCTTCAATTTCGAAGTTTCAAGCACTTATTTATCCGATTGACATCACCCCATCGAAAATTACATTATAACCCTTTTTTTAGAGTAAGATTTCGAATGGTTATCTACCAATTACCACGATTGCCCAACCGTTTTCCAGAGAATTCAGAAAATATTCCAAGATCCGAACCTAATGTCTGTTAATACAATTTTTTTTCTTAATACTTCCTTACCGCAACCAATATTTAAACATCTTAGTGTAGATGAATTTCGAAAATGCAGAAAATATTTCAACTGAATTCCATGATAATTAAATATATAAAAAGAGATCTCAGCGGAAATCACACTATTTACGGACCGATTTCTCTGAATCAGATCGCTATTGCAAAAATCGAATGAGAATTGTATTTTTAGGAAATTTAATAAGATTTGGAATAGGTACTTTAAATTTACTAACAGTTTCCAACTGGTTTTGAGATATATATGAATATATCCGAAAATCCCAAGAAAAATAGAGCTTTGTTTTTCCATTTTCCTCGACAATAGTCAATGATATGGCCTGGAAATGGTTTGATTAGATACCTCACGTTCAAAGACTTGGAAGTGGTCGGATGAAACTTGACTTTTCAAATTTAAAACAACTCACTCCTCCTTTTCACGTTCATTCTAGGAAAACACTATAACAAATATTTTTCTCATTTACATATTTTGTTTTACTGAATTATTCTTTTTTCTGTACAATGAAATTAAAAAAATTAAATTAAATACCGAGGCAACAGAAACTAAAAACCGTTCAAAAGAACGAGACCAAAACTGTCGAATTTTGACCACCGATTTTCTCTGAGATCGCTCTTGAGGGAAAATCGTATAGGAACCGTTTATATAGGAAATGCATTTGGATAAATATCCTACTAGATTGAATATATCTATAATTATCTATACTAAAATCCATAGAAAAGTCTAGTTTTGCCCGACATTTCTGGAAAACTATTACCTAGGCCTTCCTAGGACGGATCGTTCATAGAGAAAATTTGAGGAAAAAATGAAGACTTGTTAACATTTACGTGTGCAAATTAAATATATTTACCGTCATTAGCGATCACCCTTTCCCTGAGGACAATAATAAGTGAGTTGTTTGCAACAAATGCTGCGACATCTTCAATATCGATTGTTGAACTCGGCCAGCCGATGGACAGCGAAAACTACTTTTGAACAGTGCTGTCACGGTGGTGTATATATATATATATATATATAGGGGAAGGTGTTGTACCTCTGACCGTCTTGTACCTTTGACCACCGAGGCTGTCGCGGCACGTAGCAACGTTTTATAAATTTTGGTGTAATTAGTGTTTAGCTTCTTCACTAAAGGGCTTGTGTAACCTACTTTGGCTTATTCAAGTCAAAGAGGGTTCTTGCAAAAAATACTTATCCATTTCTACCATAAAAATGTAAGTTATTTTTTGATGACGTTTTGCCTCATAATATTTGTTGTATTAAGTCTTTTTAGATGGGAATCATTTGACAAAGTAGCTATTACAATAAGAAACATGGTGTAGCTTCTGAAATTGATTTATCTTAGCCCTAAAATTTTTAGCATGCATTTTAATTTACACTACCAGGGTGTTGTACCTCTTACCACGACTAGTTATTGTACCTTTGACCAGGTCAAAGGTACAACACACCTGAGTAATTTTTACATAATTCAACTTTTATGTTCTTCTGCTACAAATTTTAAAAAAAAATTAATATTGGTTTCTTCAATTGTTCAAAGAATTTAAAAAATAATAAATTAAATAAGTTCAAACTGACTTTATTAATCCTCAGTGTAGCAGTTCGAACCTATCGCCCCTTATCGTTCCACTTGAAGTTGTAAGACCTCATCGAAAAGCGGAGGCAAGGAAAATGTCAAATAGGGGCCGGCCTAAAGGGAAACCTCGTATCCTGACAGATATTCCTGAAAATCTAATTATTGAAGGTGCAAAAAAAAAAAAATACCAAAGCACCACTCTAAACGTAAGACACCACATTCAAATAAACCCCTTCCTAAAAAAGTGATAAATAAAAAGAATATTATTCTAATGACAGTTCAGATTCTGATACTGACACGGAAATTTCTTCAGGAGAAAGTGACGTTGATCTGTCTGATAAATGTCGTGAGTTAAGTCGATAACCAGCAACAATTTGAAAAATATGATTTGGAAAAACAAAATTTTATACTTGTTAAAAATAAAAGTAAAAAGACTATTACATATTTAGTCGCAGAGATCTGTGGTATTAAATGTCCAATGTTTAAGATCCAATATTTGAAAAAACAAACTTTAAGTGACAAGTTTACGAGAGAAGATGAAAATTTGTTTGATATTGATGTTGAAGACATTGTGGCTGAACTTCCATACCCTACTATTGCTAGTGGATCTGCTTGACAGTTATAACGTTTATGGATTTGATTGGATTTTTCAGCATATTAAGTATAACATAATATCAATAATAGCATTTTATTATGGTTACATCCATGTCCTGTATTTATTAAACTTACAATTAGTTATAATATTACTCAATACAATTTTTTTTCTGCGCTGCTGTGTTGTTTTTACGTGGTCAGAGGTACAACACCCCATGGTCAAAGGTACAACTACATGTTGTACCTTTGACCACTGTACGATTATTTTTTTAAAAATTAATAAAAAATATTAAATGTAAAGTTAGAACCTTGAAAAAATTAAATACGATAAACAATAGAATACAAATTACAATGAAATAAAAAAAATGAATTTAGCCTTAATATTCCAGCTAAAAAAAATTCAATTACGCAAAGTGGTCAAAGGTACAACACCTTCCCCTATATATATAACTTTTTTTGTCTGTTTAATCTCCCACAGGCTCAAAATGTTTGGTCCTATTTTGATGAAATTGTTTATAGTTTACCAGTAGAATCCGCCTACTAGAGCATGGTTTTTGGGGCTCGTAACGCTTCGGTTTTCGAGTTAATATGCTTGAAGGTACTCTTCTTATAGGTTTTCAAACGTAGGAAAATGAATGATGCCATTTTCAAGGTGATATCTGTAACTGTATTCGAGAAAAGTGAATAAAATAGTTTTCTGGTTTGGGTACTTGGAATCGTTTGATTCAATCAAAATATTTTCTAGATGTTCGAAATTCATCTAAACTCGGATTATTAAATTTTCGTTATATTTGGAGATAAGGGAGTGTTCGATAAAAAATAAAATTTATAGACATAAAATTTGTGATTTTCGTTCATTTTCGTAAATATCCCGAAAACGGTTAAAAAATCGTGGTGAGTGGAAGGTGACCATTTGGAAGAGTACTAAATTCTCTAGAAATATAGTCCTTTCGTAAGCAGTGCATTAAAAGGTAAACGTGCAAAACATTGGTATTGGCACAGTAATTATGTTTTGTTCTTTTCCTCTCCTGTTTGAGCAGCCAATCTGAATCTATTGATGCGTTTTGAAGTTCAAATAATGTTCATCCAAACCTAGTTCTGTACTGAAGACTGCAATTAGAATTGAATATGTTGTTGATATTGAGTAAGCGTGATTTTGCATTGCTTGTTACGCCCCTATAAACTTCATCTGAACCCTCAATAAACAATTCTCTTCTACATACTCCCTTCATTTATTTATTATAAAAAAAAGTTTCTATGTTTTTCAATAAACAAAATAAGAAAAATTTAAAAATAGTTGTAAATTAATTTTTCTTGTTGGACTAGACGTAGATAAAACTTTTTAAAACCACTTAAAAAGAGTAATTAAAAGCAAGAAGTTCTCAAATAATAGAATTTTAATGAATTATTCAAGTTTACGCATTGCTACATTTTTTATTTTTTTTATTTTTTATAATAATACGTTTATTTAACATCTGTACATTTTTTAAGTACATTAGTTAAGATTGCTCGCAAAAATAATTAATAATATATAGAGAAATTGATTGCTAAATAGGCGCAAAAAGGACCATTTTCAAAAATTCATAGCTACGAAAGTACTCAAATATACAACCTGAAATTTGTACAGTAGTTTTATGCTACAACTAAGTATAACATATAAAAAAATTAAATTTTTATAAAGTCCTTCAATAGAGATATTAAAGCCTAATTTTTTTTTTTTTTTTTTTTTTTCTAGGGCGCATTGACATAAATCTTGGCCATTAGCGCCGATGTCCAGGGTGCAGCCAGGAATTTTCTCACCGAGCCCTGAGATGAGAAAATTTCTGGCGCCGGTGGGGATCGAACCCACTATCTCCCGCTTATGAATCTAGCGCGCTAGCCACTTGACCACGGGAGACCCCATTAAAGCTTAATGTTATCAAAAATTGCAAAAATGTGAAGTTTAAAAATTTATACAAAAATAATGTAACAAATATCAGGGTTAAGAACACTTTTAATACAAGCTACTTAGTTAGGTTTATTATCATGCCAAGAATCAACTTTGATATACATCCCCTTATGATAAAAAAAATCATAAAAAATGGCCTTATGGAGAAATTAAAACGATTGTTTTAATGGCAATTTTCAGGTATTGGACTTCGAAATACTCAAATAGCGAAAGAGAAATAAAAGATAGAACAGACTATAAGGAAAACAATGGTGTTTGATTCATTAGTCTATTACTTACCAGTCCTGAGATAATGAGTTTTCCGTAAGAGCTTATAAACTCAAAAATCGGTAGGCGTGGTAAAACAAAGATGACCACCATTTTCAAACGGTTGACTTTAAAAAAAAAATGTGAATATTTTTTTGAACTACTGATTCCATATTTAATTCATAGTAAAAATATTTTTTTCTAAAATGGTCAAGCAACTACCTTTGGACTACTTGAAATGGAATTTGACTCATCATACATTTACTAAATAAAGTGCCTTATTAAGGGAGACTGCTCGACGGAAGAGTGCAAAGGGCAATGTGGGATTTGTACTGTGGATTTGGATTGGGGAACGCAGGAGGGGTGTATTTAGGTCAGTATGGAGGGTAAGCTTAGGGTATAGAAATCCGCATCTGGAATCTACACGTTCAAATACTCTTTCGATTCGTCTTCAGCAAATAGCGCGTTTCCTCCTTCCCTCCACAAGGAATAGGAATAACAGCAATACAGGATGTGAGGATTATGCGAATAGGAACAACAGGAAGAATGTTTTGGGGAATCTGGGGATTATACGAATAGGAATAACAGGAAGAAGTTTATACAGGATATGAGGATTATGCGAATAGGAATAATAGGAAGAAGTTTATAAAGGATATGAGGATTATGCGAATAGGAAACACAGGAAGAATTTTATACAGGATATGAGGATTATGCGAATAGGATTAACAGGAAGAAGTGGATACAGGATATGAGGATTATGCGAATAGGAATAACAGGAAGAAGTTTATACAGGATATGAGGATTATGCGAATAGGAATAACAGGAAGAAGTTTATACAGGATATGAGGATTATGCGAATAGGAATAACAGGAAGAAGTTTATACAGGATATGAGGATTATGCGAATAGGAATAACTGGAAGAATGTTTTGGAGAATCTGGGGATTATACGAATAACAATAACAGGAAGAATTTTATACAGGATATGAGGATTATGCGAATAAAAATAACTGGAAGAATGGTTTGGAGAATCTGGGGATTATACGAATAGGAAAACTGGAAGTATGTTTTGGAGAATATGGGAATAACTGGGAGAATGTTATTCAAGAACCTAGCCAAGAACCTAAGTTATTCCTATTCGCAAAATTCTCAGATTTTCCAAAACATTCTTCCAGTTATTCCTATTCGCGAAATTCTCAAATTTTCCAAAATATTCGTCCTGTTATTCCTATCCCCCCAAAAAACTAACATTGAAAAAAAGAGGCCAAGTTCCAGGCCCCTCCCAAAAACAGTTTGCCTATGGAAGTTATGATATCATAGTATTGGGCCAAGTTTTAGGGTCTTAATACATTGTCAACAACCTAATAATACCCTCTAACTTATTTGTGGTTTCTAACTTGGCTAGTTTTCGATAACTTACATAAGGCCGTGGCCACTTTAAGTTGCACAGAGTTTATACAAGCCCGATCGTTTTATAAGTTTCAATTCAATAATAATCCGATTGTTATAGTGGCCATAATTTAATAAAAACTGGCTAAGTTGGAATTGCACAAATAAGTTACAGGGTATTACAAGGAATAGGAATAACAGCAATACAGGATGTGAGGATTATGCGAATCTAGGCGCACGGTAGTGCGCCAGGCCAAGTTCCGGTTATGAAATTTTATACAGGTATTATACTACTATATGTGAGTAAAACTGGAAATTTTCATAATTCTACCTCGAATAGTTTCTGAGATATAAGCGATCGAAAATCGGGATTTACAGGACTCACTCACTGACTCATCAAAATTATTAGGCACTTCCAATGATGCTAGAGACTTGAAATTTTGCATGATGATAGATATTAAGGTGTTATTAAAGGAAAAAATCGAAAAATCCTGAAAAGTTGTGTTTGACTCCGCTTCCGGGGCGGGGGCGTGCCAGTTTTGTACTTACTTCGGAAACCCGTCATTCCGTCCGAAACCCATGATGTGGGGTATCAAATGAATTGTCTCGGTATGAAGAACCTATATTTGATGTTTTAAGAAACAATTAGACGCATAAAGGCTCGTTAAAAATCGTATACCAGCTGTCTGTCTGTATGTTTGTTCCTTATACAAATCCGTACCGTTTGACCAAACTTGGGACACAGATGGGTCTTGATACGGGGAGAATCATAGGCTAGATTAAATTGTCTATCAGCTGTCTTTCTGTCTGTTTGTTCCTTATACAAATACACACCGTTTGACCGATTTTGACCAAACTTGGCACACAGGTAGGCCTTGGTCCGGGGAATGCACTAGGCTAGGTAAAAAAGGTCTTTCAGCTGTCTGTCCCTATGTTTGATCCTTATACAAATTCACACCGTTTGGCCTATTTTGACCAAACTTGGCACGCAGGTAGGTCTTGATACGGGAGTGTCATATTACCTATGACGTTTTGTTCCATCGGAAAGCCATCATTCCTTCTGAAACCCAACATGTGGGGTATCAAATGAATCTTCTTGGTAAGGAGAACCTATATTTGATGTTTTAAGAAGTTTAGGGTCACAAACCCAAAATGTATCGTCTTTGTTCTTATCTTTTTCTTGAAGGCCTTCTACACTTTCCCTATTGTGATCTTTATCCTCGGGATAAGGTTCCTGTGTTTTACAGTGTAATAGTTTAGTTAAGAGAGCAATCAATTTGTCCTCTAGAGTGCTGTCATCTGGAAGAGCTTATAACTTTTCTAGTCTAGTGATTAGATGTAGATAGGTATGCTACTTATTGGTATAAAATATCAAGCAGTAAGGAGAACTTAATGCAGAATCCAAAGACCCTGTTTTTGTTTTTTTTCCTTTTATTATGGTGCGTCGAGACCCTGGTTTTATATGAAGTACAAAATCGAGTAGGTATGCGGCAACTAATTTTTAATTAATACTTAGAAAAAAGTAATGAGATCCCAAAAAAAAAACATAAATAGTTACTAAAATATCACTTTCCTCAACCAGGTATATTCTTAAACTTGGCAATGTTTAGTTTTCTCTCTAAAGATTATTTCGGCACAATTAAAACATTGCCAAGTTTAAGAATATACCTGGTTGAGGAAATTGATATTTTAGTAACTGGTTATAAGTATTTTTATTGTTATTTTTAAAGGTCAGTTGAAGTGTCTTTACTGTTCTAAGTAAGTAACTATGAGGTCTTCCAAGTAATGAACTTGGACAATTCTTTCTTGTATCATCTCTTGTATTGGTAAATATGTTTGGTTGAAAATATGGTGCACTTAATACAGTAACTCATGCTACTTTTTTGGAGTGTAGGATGGTAAGGCGTTTTTGGAGGGTTTTAGTAGGGGGTATTTTTGGGGAAGGAAGTGTTTCTTTGTGGGGGGAGGAACTTGGCCTCTATTTCACATTTATGTTTTTTTTGGGATAGGAATAACAGGAAGAATGTTTTGGAAAATCCGAGAATTTTGCGAATAGGAATAACTGGAAGAAAGTTTTGGAGAATATGGGATTATACGAATAGGAATAACTGGAAGAATGTTTTGTAAAATCTGGGGATTATACGAATAGGAATAACAGAAAGAATTTTATGGAGAATCTAAGCACTGAGAACCTTTCTCAGAAGGTAGTTAGTGTTTTAAATAACCCATATAAATGCAAAAGAAACAAGAATAGCTTTTACCCTTTACATTTCTAATGAACAGCTCATCTCTCGGATCGTAAAACTTCTTTTAGCGCGGTTCCTCCCTCCCCCATAGGGAGGAACCCCGCTTATAAGGTTGATACAAGGAAACAATCCGGAAGTGCCGACAAGAACATTTCGCGTTTTAGAACCCCTAGAGACCGAAAATAACGGTGGTTCAAATTTATATATATATATATATATATATATATATATATATATATATATATATTTATATATATATGTATATATTTATTTATATATATATATATATATATATATATATATATA
Source organism: Gonocerus acuteangulatus (assembly GCA_946811695.1). NCBI lineage: Eukaryota > Metazoa > Arthropoda > Insecta > Hemiptera > Coreidae > Gonocerus > Gonocerus acuteangulatus. The sequence continues at coordinate 116,593,709 of OX328132.1, read as the reverse complement.
TATATATATATATATATATGTCTGTTCGCTCATTTCTGGCTTCCCTGATGGTCCGATTTTGATGAAATTTGGTACAAAAATCAGTCGTCCAATTTGAAAGGTCAAGTTCGTTAACCAGCAAAATCCGCCCACTGGAAGATGGCGTTTGGGGCGACATTCGCGCAGAAAAAATCGTAACGCTTACGTTTTTGAGTTCATAAGCTTGTAAGTACTCTTTTTATAGTCTTCTTGGGCTAGGAAAACGAATGAAACCATTTTCAAGGCGATAGCTTTAACCGTTTTCGAGAAAATTGAAAAAATAGTTTTTGAATACCGTTTTTGGTTTGGGTACTTAGAATCACGGGATTCAGTTGAAACATTATCTGCATGTTCTACTTTCATTAAAACTAATATGTTGAAAGTTATGTTACGTTTGGAGTTAGGGTTAGAATAAAATATTTTATTAACAGACATAAAAAGTTTTGGTAACTTTGTATAACTATTTTTGATTAGGTTATGTCAATCGGAGAAATAAGTGCTTAAAACTTCAAATACGTCTGTTTTCTTCTTATGAACGGGTTTTTGTCGTTCTTTTTGTAATTTTTGTCTCTTTCCCTTGGTTTTTTATTTTTGTAATTTCTTATGTTAGGAAAATGTTTTTGTTTGTAAAACAGGATAGGAAAAATGACTCTATTTTTTATTTTAATTTAATTGATCAACAGGTCTTTGCATATATTTAAAAACTCTGTTGATATAACCTCTATATCGTTTTTGTTTGATTCAATAATAAGAAATCCTTTTTTCAATGATTTTATGTTTTTAGGCCAATCTATAATTCCTGTGGGTTAATATGTTTCTTAAATTGAAGCTTTAAAGCCTCAACAGGAATATTTGTGTAATCAGCCTTCACAGTTAATTAATTAGAATCATGAGTGACCGTTTTTGTGTTACAACTAACAATCTTTGAAAACGAAGTTTGACTATCCTTGTTATTGTTATTTTCCTTCTGTTTGGCCGAGATTTTCTATTCATGATCTAATTCTCCTTGAATTTTTTGACTAGACCAAGAACCTATTTTAAGCACTCTTAAATTCCTTAATTTAATTCAGGAAGTTTATCAAGCTTGATATAATCACTTTTGGGTTAATACGGGTGGTCTATACCGAGTCCTTTGTTTGTAAACACAATGAGCGTTCTGAGTAACGGTAAAGGGCAGTAAAAGTATATGACTTTACCTGGAACCAAACCCTGCATACAGAGAATTACAATACGAGACCTTCTCATTCTCTCTTTCACCAACTACCGTGTAACACCTTAGATCTGTTTATATTGTTAGCGCGGTTCCTCCCTCCCTTCATAGGGAGGAACCCCGCTTATAAAATTGATCTCATGAAACAATCCGGAAGTGCCGACTAGAAAATTTTGCGTTTCACAACCCCTAGAGACCGAAAATAACGGTGGTTCAAATTTGTATATATATATATGTATATATATATATATATATATATATATATATATATATATATATACATATATTTGTCTGTTAGCTCATTTCTGGCTTCCCTGATGGTCCGATTTTGATGAAATTTGGTACAAAAATCCGTCATCCAATTTGAAAGGTCAAGTTCGTTAACCAGCAAAATCCGCCCACTGGAAGATGGCGTTTGGGGCGAAATTCGCGCAAAAAAATCGCAACGCTTACATTTTTGAGTTCATATGCTTGTAAGTACTCGTTCTGTAGGCTTCTTGGCCTAGGAAAACGAATGGAACCATTTTTAAGGCGATAGCTTTAACCGTTTTCGAGAAAATTGGGAACATAGTTGCTGAATAACGTTTTTGGTTTTGGTACATAAAATCATGGGATTCAGTTGAAACATTTTTTGCATGTTCAAATTTTATCAAAACTAATTTCTTAAACTTTTGGTTACGTTTGGAGTTAAGGAAGGGTTAGAATAAAATATTTTATGAACAGACATGAGAAGTTTTGGGAACTTCGTATATTTTCATTAATATCTTGAACACGGTTGGAAAATTTTCATAAGTGGATAGAAACTATTTGAAAGCTTTCTAAATTCTCTACAGAAAAGATTCTGAAACAAGTTTTGATTAGGTGATGTCAGTCGAAGAAATAAGTGCTTAAAACTTCAAATACGTCTGTTTAGTTCTTATGAACGGGTGTTTGTCGTTCTTTTTGTAATTTTTGTCTCTTTCCCTTAGTTTTTTATTGATTTTTATTTTTGTAATTTCTTATGTTAGGAAAATGTATTTGTGTGTAAAACAGGATAGGTAAAATGAGACCAATTTTCTATTGCTAGAAATAATGAAAAGTTTTGGGAACTTCGTATAATTTCTTAATATCTCCAAAACGGTTGAAAATCTTGGGAAGCGAATGGTTACCATTCGAAAGCTTACTAAATGCTCAACAAAGAATGTTCTGACGAAAGTTTTAATTAGGCGATGTCAATCGGAGAAATAAGTGCTTAAAACATTAAAGTAATTGATTTCGTTTATTCGAACGGTTTTTTTGTCTGTTTTTATTCCATGTTATTTCTCAATTGCTTATAGTTGATTAATGTATTTTACAATAAAACTGGTTTAGTAAAATAACAAAACAATTTATTGTTAGAAATATAGATTTCCTAGATTCCAAGACCTTGTAACTAGCGGGACCCTTTCTAGTGTTGACCGACCCTTCCAGGCAAGATCGTAAATCAAGACCATTCAAGACTGGTGGAACCAAAATAATAACTGCTTCTATTTGAATCTTCAGGCGATTCGCCAAAGTTGCGAAGCCTTATCAATAAATAAATATTTTAATCTTTCCAAATTAGACTAGGGATAAGAACCGCGCTAAGATGATGCAGTTCCTGCGAGTCGGACTTTTTATTTTGTTTTTGATATTTATGAATAATAAAAATGTCTACATGTACAGAGTGAACAACCATTAATAGCTACGACGCACAGTGGCGCCAAAACCTTTCGGTAGTTGAATGTTTTTCATTCCGGTGTCGTTTTTAAAACATTTTGTTTGTGCTGAGTCGAATGGCACCACTACCAGCTCGCTGAAATAATTATTGTGCAAGGTAAGCGCGTTTTATATTAAGAAACCCCTGAAAAACAGCAAGTATTCAATTTTAAAAAGTCGTATATTATTGAATGCGTGGAGAGATGTATAATTCAAAATGTATTTTTGAGTGCTGAGTCGAATTAATTAACAACCAATGTAATATATTGGTAATTATTCTTCACATATTCTGCTTCATTAAAATTTGCACTTATAACGAATTAATTTAACATTTTCACACTAGATAACAGAAGGATATCACTGTTAATGTTTAGTTACTTGCTAGCACAAAATGTCTGCTCTGCAAAAAATAATGTCAAAGTCGTTTTTCGGAAAATATGCCCTTCGCCAATTGACTCCTCCATTTTATTAGGCTGTGCACAAATACGGCCGATTACGGCGTTAACTTTATAGGATAGGAACTCCAATACATGCATTTTATGATAAAAATAAGCGGAGAGGATAGCTAAGTACCGTTTTTTTTTTTCTTACTTCAAATAAACTAAGGATAATTGAGTTCCATAACAAATATCTTCACAACCTGACTACACTAAGTTCATGGTACATTTTGGCAAACAAAAAAAATTGGTTAAAAACCTACATCTTATAAATATTAGACGTCTTGGGTAAAACCAATTTTTCAGCGATAAAATAAGTCTTAAAAAATATTTTTTTACTTTTCTTTGAGGAAAACTCTGAGGTTTCCACACGGTGAGAAAACGTTTAACCAAAAGGTGCTCTGGAATCAAAACTTTCAAACGGGATTGAACCCCTTCGGTTTATTCCGGACTCCTAATTTGCCAATACCGGCCGTATCTGTTGTTATATTTCAACTAAAGTCTGTATTCGTTGTAGTAATTTAATGAGAAAAATGTGTTGTTAAAATAAACTAAATCGGTCCATCGGAAGAGGGGTTTTCCTTGTTATATGTTCAAATTGAATTAACCCGCAGAACCGGTTTGGTCATTGGTTGTTACTTCTACCACTAGGAGCGCTGTAGCTGAGTCCTATCTTCTTTTTACTTGTGGACGGTTTTATCATTCATCAAGGTCAAAAGATGAAAATTTGAAGTTGTTGTGTATTTATTAAGTTGTGTAGTTCCACGCATACACAAAACTCTTGAAGGATGTTAGTTAAGAAATTAATAATTAAAACAGTTACAAATTAAAAAGAGCAAACCTATTCAGGTTATTTTTAGCAAATTATTCAGGAATGCAGTACAGGAATACACTACCAAAATTCCGAGGAATGGACTTATTTATGCTGCTCCTGCGTGACGGACTTTTTAGCGTAGTTCCTCCCTCCCGCATAGGGAGGAACCCCGCTTATAAGGTTGATCTCATGACGCAATCCAGAAGTGCCGACTAGAAAATTTTGCGTTTCAGGACCCCTAGAAACCGAAAATGATGGTGGTTCAAATTTGTATATATATATATATATATATATATATATATATATATATATATATATTTGTCTCTTCGCTCTCTATGTCGAAGACGAATGTTCCGATTTTGATGAAATTTGGTAAAAAAATCTTTCGTCTAATTTGAAACCAGCAGAATCCGTCTACTGGAAGATGGCGTTTGGTGCGAAATTCGCGCAAAAAAAGTCGTAACGCTTACGTCTTTGAGTTCATAAGCTTGTAATTACTCGTTTTATAGGCTTCTTGGGCTAGGAAAACGAATGAAACCATTTTCAAGGCGATAGCTTTAACCGTTTTCGAGAAAATTGGAAAAGTAATTTTTGAATACCGTTTTTGGTTTGGTTACTTAGAATCATGGGATTCAGTTGAAACATTTTCTGCATGTTCTACTTTCATTAAAACTAATATGTTGAAATTTTTGTTACGTTTGGAGTTAAGGAAGGGTTAGAATAAAATATTTTATTCACAGACATAAAAAATGTTGGTAACTTTGTATACTTTCCTTAATATTTCGAAAAAGGTTGAGAATCTTGCGAAACATAAGATTACCATTAGAAAGCTTACTAAATGCTCTATAAAAATGGTTCTAATGAAAGTTTTGATTAGGCGATGTCAATCGGAGAAAAAAGTGCTTAAACCTTTAAAGTAATTGATTTCGCTTATTCCAACTGTTCTTTTTGTCTTTGATTTTGGTACTTAGAATTATGGGATTCAGTTGAAACATTTTCTGCATGTTTGAATTTTATCAACACTAATATGTTGAAATTTTGGTTATGTTTGGAGTAAAGAAAGGGTTAGAATAAAATATTTTATTAACATACAAAAAAAGTTTTGGTAACTTTGTATAATTTCGTTAATATCTCGAAAAAGGTTGAGAATCTTGGTAAACGGAAGATTACCATTAGAAAGCTTACTAAATGTTCTACAAAAATGGTTTTGATGAAAGTTTTGATTAGGCGATTTCAATCGGAGAAATAAGTGCTTAAAACTTTAAAGTAATTGATTTCGTTTATTGGAACGGTTCTTTTTGTTTTATTCCTTGTATTTTTTAATTGCTTATAGTCGGATAATGTATTTGACAATAAAACAGATTAAGTAAAATAAGAAGATCAATTTATTGTTAAAAATGTAGTGTTCAAAGAGAGAGATCCCAAGGCTTTCCAAATGCCTCTGAGCGGAGGCCTTTCTTGCCGACTTATGGGTTGGCCGACCCATACAGGTAAGATCGTAAATCAAGACCTTTCAAGACTGGTGGAACCAAAATAATAACTGATTCTATTTTAATCTTTCCAAATTAGACTAGGCATAAGAACGGAACCGCGCTAAGATGATGCAGTTCCTGCGAGTCGGACTTTTTTCAACACAGCTCGGTGCCAACGCTCCATTCCTGGACGAGTTTCTTGGTACGTTTACTGACACACAAAGGTGTGATCAATTACTTGTCACTTGTCACTAAGCAAACTAGGTCTAAAGTTGTCGTCTTGAAACTAAACACTTTCTCGGATTGGGATACGAATCCCGTTGTCTCCTGATGGCCAGGCCCTTGGAAGGGCCCACCATCAATTATTCATTTAATATTCTTACTAAATAGTAGATGAATTATTCAAGCATCATCTTTCGTGTCACCTTTCTTCCAAGCGCCATTTCGCAAAGGGACATTTCCAATTTGAATATCCCGTTACTCCGTCCTCGGCCGAACCTTGGATGGAGATGTTTCCAGTTCATTCGTCAGCCACTAAATCCGCCTTCTCCAACTTTATAATTGGGTTGCATCAAACGCCAACTCGGACGCCGCAGCCGTGACATCAAATCGTTGCAAGACGTAAAGTCGACAGTAGAACCAAATATGTTAGATCATAGTCGATCGATTGGCAAACTGAATTTTAACAATCAAAAGAGGGGGGCGATGCGAAATGTGAAATAACTTTATAAGTAATTTTCTAAACAATATTTTGCGGTGGACGAATGTTAGGTTGCCGGACTGCCACCGAGAGGATGCTGGACTGAATCCACTTTGATGTGAGTCGACGAGTTTTCAACGAATGCTCCTACATATCCCACCACTAGTGATGGGCGATATGAATCGATATTTTAAAAGATCAATCTTTTAACACGATATGTCCATTTTTTAATCGATCTCCAAGGGCCGATGTTTCGACGATGTTTCGATCTATCGAGAATACCGTAAAATAAAGTGTTTTTATTTCAAATACTTAATCTCATCTCTTGTTACTCAATCTCATCTCTTAATTTAATTTGCAGAACAGTGTCCTATGTCCAGTAACAGACTTTTAATACAACAATACTATTTTACAACAACTCAATTTCATCCAGTTCTCTAACTAGAGGGAAGAAGGGTGACCGCAGGAACTGCGTCATTTTAGCGCGGTTCCGTTCATATCCCTTGTGTCTTTTCAAAGCTTGAAATAGAAACAGTTATTATTTTGTTTCGACCTTTCGTGAAATACTTTTATGGTCCCAGATAATTTGTAAAACCTTACAAGCAACTCGGATAGGAAAATCAAAATGAAATGGTAGGAAAGAGAAATAATATTCGAGCTTCCACGTCATTTCAAGCACCGAAGTCATAAAATCTCTAAACGTTCCAATAGGGCAGCTTTCAGAAGAAACCCAAGAAGCAAGGAACAAATTTTGCCGGAGATTCCGGGAGCACAACACCAGAAAGTCCTCATGTATTGCCACACATACGGATTTAATTTAAATGTTAATCATAACATCTCATCCACTGATCAATAGCCTCAGGAAAATTTCCAAAAAGAAGGCGGGTCTATTGTGCACAGAGGTTTTAAAGTTGGTTCTAGCTCCTTTGTCAAGTCTGCTACAAATTGAAGAAGAGCTATATGAGACGAATGAGTTTGATTTAATAGTTTTAGTTTATTATTAAGTAGATTTAGTAGAAATTGTTTTTCGTTTCAAATGAAGATATACTTTTGTTTTTAAGTTTTCCACATATTCTCCTGGCAATCCTCTTTGTTTCAATTTTAAATTAATAAAATTGTTATATTTTAGAATTACATGTCTTGATTGGTCGATACAGTCGTAAAAAAAGAACAATAATTTCGTCCAGCTAGATTCGTGAAATGACACACTGTGCGATGGCAAGGAAGCCTTTACCTGGAAAAATGACCCTGGCGTTCTCAACGTTCGCTCAGGGAAAACACTATTACCAAAGACTTTCTAATTTTCTTGTCTTATTTTACTATATTACAGCTTTTACAGATAAGTGCAATTTAAAACAAAACAAGAACCAATTAAAAATTGAATGAGGAGGTGGTAGGTTAGTAGATTGCAGGGGAGGCAACAAGGTAGGTTGCAAGGTACGCCACATATAACTTCTATTGGTATATATATATTCAAAGTATAAAATACCAATAAAAACCACTGGAAAGGAGTTGTTAACCAAGCCTTGTCACATCTTCATATGTGTATCACGCGCTCACAATTTGTCACTTCTTTATTAGAGTCTTCAAAATATTCAGATATGAATAATTCATCAAAATAATCTTAAAGATTCCTTGAAAGAAGATATTTTCCATCTTGCATGGCATTACAATATTGTAAATAACAAAGGATTTATAAATTCAGACAAAGAAGCTCTAATAAGTCGTAGACTTGTCAATAGTCAAGGACTTGTCTCATTTAAAATTTTCCCAGATTGGGTATCGGTACATTCCGAGGAATCATCCTATTCAGCTTATACTCGAGAAAAAATTTTTTGTTTAATCTTCTCGATCTTATCTGCTAGGTACCGAAACTTATCCTCGAAAAACCTTGTGGGCACTCACTAATATTTATATAAATTATGGACTCAGGTCTGAGGGAGCAGTAGAAGTAACAAAAATACTCCCCAGCGAGAAAACCTTATCGTGTATCATATATACGATGAGTTGATTATTCAGGAAACTCGTCTTATGAAAAGTTGGTTTCACCCGTAATCGTAGTTTGGTAGTTCGCTGTACAACATACAGAACGCGAGAGAGATGTTCGCTCTGTGATATGCACAGCCAGTAACAGACGTTCTCTCTACAACATAAAAAAACAAAAAAAAAACAGTGAGAGTTGTACCATGTACAACACAAACGAACGTTTTGTAAATAAAATATTGACCCCCTTTTTTTTTAATTATTATAATGGCGTGTCAGCCCTTAAGGTCACTAACGCCATTCCTGTGTGTAGTAATTTTCATTATAATTTGGTAATAAGTATCAACATGTATACATTATGATTAAATTGCTATCAATAATATTTCTATTTGCAGATTTTATTAATTCAAACGATAAACGAGAAATGCTCAATTGCTTGTAAAAAAAAAGAAGAAAAATTATAAAAAATAAATAAAGAAAAATAATAATAACAATAAACAAATAATAAAAAAAATAAATAAATAAATAAATAAAAAGTAATAATAATAAATAAATAAAAAAAAATGGAAAATAATAAAACATAATAGTAAATGTAATAAAAAAATAATAATAAAAATCAAATAAAAAAAGAATAATGTTAATAAAATAATATATAAAAATGATATATAAATGAAATAAACAAACGAGCATTTCGGTCTTTATGTTCTGTCTAGATTTTGTCCATTAATTGAGCGGCCCTTAAAAAGTCAAAGAGTCGCTCGACTTGGTTAGTATGATCACCTAGAATTTGATCTAAGGAGTCAGACAGTTGGTGTTGCTCTTTCAGTTGCTCATAGGCCCGGCAATTCGTCAAGATGTGCTTCACAGTTAGCAGCACATTGCATGAGCTACAAATTGGTGGGGGTTTCTTAGATATTAGGAAGGAATGAGTGAGGTTTGTATGGCCGATTCTCATTTGGGTCAAGACTACTTCTTTTCTCCTTGTACCATTTGTGGATGTTTTCCATGGCTTCACGTTTCTTTTTATCTCTCGGAGCTTGTTATCTCTCATTTCGTGCCAGACAGTTTGCCATCTCATCCATATAGAGTCTTTTCCATGAGCTATTAGATCATTTTTCGGAACTTTATGAAATAGCATGCCTTCTCTAATTGCTCTCCTTGCCAAGGTATCGACTTTCTCGTTCTTATATATTCCACAATGTCCGGGAATTCATATAAAAGTCACCCTCTGTTTCTGAAGATGTAATTCATATATTCTTTTAAATATATTTAATATCAGAGTATGAGTTGAATATGGATCACCTATAGCAAGGAGAGCAGAATTGACCCCTTGTTCATCTTAAGTCAATGAGGGTAGACGTGTTTATTGAAATCCTGTCCTGTTGGTGGAAATGTTCGGTTAATGCAGCACCCGAGTAGATACGTGGCCGTCAGTAGCTTTTCTACGAGTCTACAATTATTCAAATAGATGTTATCCAGTTTTATAATTGTACCTTGTACTGGCGTTATCCGCTTCCTGAGGCAACTCCTCGCCGCAATAGAAGACCAGTTTGCTTCAGTACTTACACATACAGTCGTTATTCACCAACGGGTGAGATCAATCCTTTATTCAGCGACGTTATTAATTTCTTCAACACTGTACCATTTTTAAAATAGTGTAAACTGACTCGCCTGGCTGAAATTCATGGGCGTATATAAGGGGGGGGCTGAGGGGGCTTCAGCCTCCCCCCCGAAATTTTGATTTGATGTTAAAAACTTGTCGTAAAACTAAATATTTTATTTTACGTGTAATAGCATTTTAGTTGCCTAAAACGATTCCAAGCTCTAAATGTTTAGTATTCCGTACCCCGGAAATGGTCTCAGCCCCCCGCGAAATTTTCCCAGCCCCTCCCGAAATTATTTTCTATATACGCTCATGCTGAAATTTTAACCAAGATTCTTTCTTTTACGCTGGGCTGCCTTACTCTTTGGGCTTCATATAATAACGTGAAAAGACAACTCGTCCAAATTAGCTGATTTGTAAATATTACGCATCGTCTTCTTTGTTTGCGTTGCAATGATATGAAGCCCGATTGCGATTGGCAACGAAACGGGAGGACCTGCTCAAACCCCAGCCTGGCGAGTTAATGTTTCTAAACAATGAAGTTAGAATATAAAATCACTGACGGTATATACCTTCCTGTTTATTGTACAATTTTTTAATAAGCCAATCGAAATTTAAAGGGCAAACTCAGATGTCATTCTTAAATTTTTTTTCAGAACAAGCATGAGGTGCTCAGGAAGTACCTTTAATTTTAAGATGGTCTAGGTTTGGAGTTACCATCTGACTGCCTTGATTTACGAGTGAGCCAAGAACCGTGGGGTTGCTGTCGTGATTGTAGGGTTGAGGCTGGCTCCCAAGGACATCTCACCGATCGCATTCCTGGCCTGCTTTCATACTCTCTTATTAAATGTACGCTTCTTTGGAGGCCTTTTATTTTTCTCGATCTGCAGAAAACGAGGGCCAAAACGTCCAGATAAATCAAATAATATTGATGCCAAGAAAATAATTGTCGGGTCCGCCAGGGAACTTTTACTTTAGACGGATTTTTCCTCCAGACGTAGTCAATTCTGAAGTCCTCGTCTGTTCTGCGAAACCATTGACTTCCACCCCACACCTCGAATCAGCCACCTCTAAATTCCACCCAACACTACGACTCAGTCATCGTTAAATTCCACCCCACACCACGACTTAGCCACCTTTCAATTCGACCCCACACCACGACTCAGCCACCTTTAAATTCCACCCCACACCACGACTCAGCCACCTATAATTCCACCCCACACCACGACTCAGCCACCTTTAAATTCCACCCCACACCACGAGTCAGCCACCTTTAAATTCCACCCCACACCACGACTCAGCCACCTTTAAATTCCACCTCACACTACGACTCAGCCACCCTTAAATTCCACCGTACACCACAGCCTGCCACCTCTTAATCTTAGCCCACACTACGACTGAGCCACTTCTCTACGATTGAGACTAAACGATTCAACGAAGATGGAAAAAATACTACTCTTTCACAAAGAGACAAAAATATGACTCGGGGTTAAAAAATTAAAAACAAATAAGATTTTTTGTATAATATAAAATTATTTCAAGAGTATAATTTTTAGCGCGGTTCCTCCCTCCTTCTATAAGGAGGAAACCGGCTTATAAGATTGACATCATGACGCAATCTGGATGCCGTTTCTATTTCAAGCTTTCCAAATAACACTAGGGATAAGAACGGAACCGCGCTAAGATGACGGAGTTGGTCTCTTTTTAAAGTGCATTTAACGGTATAATGAGTGTTTTATTAAAGATAAGAAAATGAGAAACGTATTGCTAATAGTGTTTTCCTAGAGCGAACTTTGAGAAAGAGGATGCTAAGGATGCTGCCAGTTTGTTGTTCTGGCGCCTAAAATAATTATATATTTTTCACGAAAGATCAAAACTTAACAATAAATGCTTTCATTTCTTCACTAATGGAACTTGATATATCAACGGAAACGCGCTAAGATGACGGAGCTCCTGCTAGTCTGACTTATCTATATCAATATTAGATAATTTAAACCGAAATCTAAACGAAAAGCTTAGGGGCAATGATAATCATGTATTTTTTGCCCTTAAACGAGACTTTAGGGGGCACTCACATTCGTACCGATCCGATCCAATACGATAGCCACCTACTTTCGGAAGAAAAACTAACACATGTATCTCAATGGGGGTGCCTACATTGGTCGCGACCCTATCCGATAACCACCGACTGTCGGAATAAAAACAAACTCATGCATCTCAATGGAGGTGCCTACATTGGTCCCGACCCGATCCGATCCGATCCGATAGCCACCGACTGTCGGAAGGAAAACAAACTCATGCATCTCAATGGAGGTGCCTAGATAGATCCCTACCCGATCCGATCTGATCCGATAGCCACCGACTGTCGGAAGAAAAACAAACTCATGCATCTCAATGCAGGTGCCTACATAGATCCCGATCCGATCCGATGGAAACCGATTCTCGGCCGTTCAAACTTGTTTATTTTTCGACCAATTTCCGACGGACGAAGCAAAATGGCACCAAACCACATATTGTGTTTCAAAAAGGTTCTACACCCTCTACATCTTAACCGATTTCAATGCATTTTTTATTTATTTATTTTTTTTTTTTTAATGAAAGCTAATTTAAATTTAGAACAACTTTGTCGATTCAGATGTTTAATTTTTTGCATCCCTCGTTTTATCAATTACGTGGAAAGATGTTTATAACCTTCTAGCTACCTTTCTTATAAATAATTTTAAAATATGAATACTAATACATCTCTTATCGTAGTGGAACAGTTAATTTTTAACTGTTACACTACGATTTATTTTTTCGGGACTGATGTTCTTCCGGAAGATTGATTGGCCTCTCAACTGCTCCTTCATACCTCCAACAAGGTAATCGAAGGTTTCTATGCTTATTAGGTGGTATTTCTTAAATTAATTACTCATTTTCTATTCACTACAAGTTCATTACTGATGAGATGTGACTAGATCGGATCGGATCGTGACCAATGTAGGCACTAACGTCGGCCGTTGTCGGTCAAACGAAATCGGATCGGATCGGGAGAAATATGGGGCCAATGTATGTGCAGCCTTAGACCGTGAGGTCACTCCAATTTTACCAGTGTATGCATGAATCTACCAGTGTATAAATAACAAAAAAGTGAGAACACTTTAGCAAGTGTAATAAGACCTCCAACTTCTGATATAAGTATTGAGTGATATTCCTGAATTTGAGATTTAGACCTGTAATTTGTCCGTGAAGAGTAATCTAGGTTAGTAGTTGATTACTATGGCATTGGACTTGTCTCGTTCCGCATAACATGAATTATATCAAAGCTTGGAGCGTGTCTGGTCGATAGAAAGCCGGCTTACGTATAGAATTGTGATTTCACAGCGTCACCTTACCTGGTCTGGACGCGTGGCGAAATCACCGCCGAGTCCACGTCTCCCAGCAAATCAAACCTATTTGCCATTAGAATAGAATGAAAATCTTTTTCATTGAGCATGCTTCTTAAAGGAATTAAAGAATCCCACTGGAAGAGTAGACTTACATTTTTCAAAAATTTTGAAAAAGATCAGAAACTCTTCAACACTACTACCTACTAGATACCGAAAATGATCCCCGTTAAAATGCATATAGATAGGTAGATATACAGGGTATTCAGGTCAAGTAGCCAAACTCTAGTAGGTGATTCTAGAAATAATTTCCAACAAAACATTTCATTTAAAGTCTGCTCCGATTTCGAAGGGAAAAGCAGTTATGTACACTTTTCTGTTTTTTTTTTTTAATGGTGACATATTATTTATTGTATAAGCAATGATTGCCCAAACACTGCTCAAGATAATTTAATTCTAATTATCCCACCATAAAATGGACAACATTTTCTTTAAGAAAACAGTGATTTAATTCACTAAATCCATTGACAGAAGATACTTTCTGGACGTCCAATGATGCACTACTGTTTTTCTCCATGAATTAGAAGTTTCTCCTGAATTTTTTCTCGGCCCCCTAACGGACTACAGATTCACTACATTCTGAAAAACTTCTAAATTTAGTAAGCATTAAATCTCGACAAATGGAGTGGAATTTTATTTAGGTTATGTAGGTTGAACGATTGGCTCACTTTTGTCAAAAAATATGGAATGGAGTTTTCATATACCTTGTGTGAAGAAATTATGGATTACTAATTTTTTTATTGGCCAATCAGTAGGAATCTATTGTCCAGTCATAAAGTAATAAAAACTAAGTAAAGTGGATCCATCTACTGTCTAACAGCACTGATGCTGTGTGCCGAATATTTGTTGGGACCCTATGGTAAATAGAATAACGACCAAATTTCTTAAGTAACCAACAGTGAAAAACAATTTAAAAATCTAATTAAGTCTTGATTAGCTCTCAGTGAATTGCATAAAAAGATTTAATAAATGTAGAACCATTTCTAATCAGCCAACATTGCACAAGTCACATTCGTTGGACCACGTTGTTTCCATGAGATTCCTTCGTGCTTCTCTCAACCAAAGAGTTATTAGCTACAGGTTTTAACTATTTTAGAGGGAAGCTTGTGATCCACATTTACAACATTCTAGTTGGCATGTGGCTTTCTAGCCTTGAAGAGTTCCTACATATCCAAAATACGCAATATATTAGATTTAAAAAAATATAACGTAACTTATTGCGGAGAGGTTAGGAAGATTATAAACTGGACAGCAAGTGGCAAAACAGTATACACTTTGAAAACATATTCGTAGCCGATTTTGGCGCGTTTCCTCACTCCCTCAATAGGGAGGAAATCTGTTTTTGAGGTCGGCCCTATGGCGCAATCCAGAGGCGCAGATGAGAAAGGTCCCCGTTTCAGACACATACCTATAGTTCACGGAAATACCGGTGACATAAAAAATTGTATATATACATATATATATATATATATATATATATATATATATATATATATGTATATATTTATATATATATATACAGGGTCTCCCGAATTTAAATGGCAAAACTTCAGGAGTGTGTAGGACCGAAAAGTCATTTAGACATTTGCTCGTCTATGCTTCGTTCTCGAGAAAATCGCAAAACAAGAAACAAAACAAGTTTTTGTACTTATTTAATTACATTGTATTTATGTTATCGTTATATATTAGTTTGGTGCAAAAATAATGCTGGTTTTTATAACAGCAATTCGTTCCAGATGGCGAACAACTGTTGAGTGGTCAACACCAACTACTTTTGTAATGTCCCGAGTAGTTTCGCATACGTTTGTTTCTACTAAAACCCTCAGTTGTTCGTAATGAACGACACAAGGCCTACCACGACCTCAGACCGATTGAAACCTCCAAGACGAAATTTTTGGACCCATCAGCTGCCCTGCACATTCACTGATTTCGAAACAACACTGATGTTACTCGCGGTATTAGCCACAAATTTGACCATGACGAAAGTCTTTTTTTGACCCGGTGTTTTTCGGAGGTCATTACTCGTAACGCAAACTAAACCTATCTTTGTGGAAAATCAGCCATAATAATCATGTTTTATAATCCATTAACTAGACTTTAGATTATCATTTTTTCCTTGGGATGCCCTTGCGTAAACAAAATGAATATTCAAAACCTTTACCACATTTGTCTGTGCTCGCTCTATCAGCTTCAAACATTCTCCGATTTTGATAAAATTGTGAACCATTAAAAACCTGGTTCTAAACAAAAAGGGGTAACTAGCAGAATCCATGCACCGCAGCAGTGTTTTTCGCGCGGCCAAAAATTCGATTAGAGCTTTGGGGTTCCAGGTACATTTTTTATTGGTCATTTGACATGGGAAATCGAATAAAACCACATTTTATAACCAGAAATGAGCAGTTTTAACATTTTAGTGCGGTTCCTCCCTCCCTCCATAGGGAGGAACGCCTCTTATGAGGTTGACCTCATGACACAATCCGGAAGTGCCGACTAGAAATTTTACGTTTCAGAACCTATAGATCTCGAGAATAACGGTGGTTCAAATTTGTATGTACATATGTTAATACATACAAATATATATATATATATATATACACACATACATACACACACACACACACACACACACACACACACATATATATATATATATATATATATATATATATATATATATATATATATATATATATAAGCTCTCACACAGCCTCAAAAATGGTCCGATTTTGATACCATTTGATACAAAATTCATTCGAAAGATCACGGTCAATAACCAGCAGAATCCATCCACCGGAACATGGTTTTTGCTGCGAAATTCCTGCGAAAAAAATAGTTACGCTTACATCATATGCTTGCAAGTACTCGTTTTGAAGGTTTCTTCGCCTAGTAAAACGAATGAAACCATTTTTAAGGCGATAGCACTAATCGTTTTCGAGAAAATTAGAAAAATAGTTGTTGAATAAAGTTTTTGGTTTGGATACTTAGAATGATGGGATTTAGTTGAAATATTTTCTGCATGTTCGAAATTAATCCAAACTAAAATGTTTAAATTTTGGTTACGTTTGGAGTTAAGGAAGGATTAGAATAAAATATTTTATTAACAGACAACGAACAAATGTTTTGAGAAAAGATATTTTTCTTAAGATCTCAAAAACGGTTGGGTAATCGTGGCGGAAGGTTACCATTCAAACGCTTATTAAATTCTCTACAAAAAAGTATCTAAAGAAATATTTGATTAGGCTATGTCAATCGGAGAAATAAGTGCTTAAAACTTCAAGCATGTTTTGTTTTGTTCTTATGAACGCGTTTTTGTCGTTATTTAACTAATTTTTAATTGTTTATTGTTTTGTTTTATATTTCATTTGTCTGTACAATTCGTAATATAATAAAAGAAGACAATAAATTGAGAAACTTTTTGGTAATAGTGTTTTCCTGGAGCGAACGCTGGGGTCATTTTTCCAGGTAAAGGTACCCTTGCCTTCGTTCACGTCATCTGGGGCCATGAAAGTATTAAAGGAAAGTAAGTCAAATAATAACTTTTTCTATTTTTTTTAAGCTTTTCAAATGGCACTAGGGATATAAACGGAACCGCGCTAAGATGACGCAGTTCCTGCGACTTTTTTACATTATCTTAAATCTCGCAAACGCATGAGAAATTGTGGTACTGGAAGGTATACATTCGAAAGCTAACTAATATTCCTAATAAAAACGATTCCGTCTAATTTAGTTTTTAATGTTTTTTTTTTAATTAAATGTTAGCTTAGAATTGAGTACTGTCAGTCTCCTGTGCTTTGTGGTGCCTAAAATCTCGTTTTTCTTCGATATGTCGTTTTTCTTCGAGATGGCGTTCAGGTGTTTAAATTGTTCACGTCATATGGAAACAGAATATTAACTGTTTCTATTCCAAATGGCACAAGGTGTTTGTGAAAACACGCTAAGATCACGCACCTCCTCCAAGTCACACATTTAAATCTAATAGTTGACACTGAAAAAATAATATCTTTAATTTGAATCTTGTGGTATTGAAGGCTAGATTTTTTGATAAAAACCAGCCCTTTGTCATAATTGCTTTTCCAACAACCGAATTACCGTCCACAAAAATCAGCTTTTTTAAATGGTTCCCATGTATTTTTCAGAGGTAATCGAAAATGAAGGACATTTCAACAATTGTATTTCCAGCCTTGGCTCTTCGTTGTACTTAGTTTGTAATTGCTGCATTACACATTCTTTGCTATTTTAATTTGGATAAGTTTCCCACACATTTGCACCAAAAATATTTCAACATCCGACGGAGCAGCAAGATAATACAGTAGTTGTCAAAGTAAGCTTTGAAAAGCACGACTTGCTTGTACTGTGTCGTTTCGAGTGGAATTTAGAAAGCTTGGAACAGAAACAGGTAATGTTTTTTTTTTATCTTTTGTTAAAAATGTAAACATCTAAAATTATTTTTTATTTATTTATTTATTTATTTTAAGAGCTTCGCAACGAAGGTGACTTGCTCTTTTTAAATTACAAAACAAAATATACAATATACAAAAGTAGAAATTTATGGAACTAAATATTACAAAAGTGTTAAGAATAAGAAATAGGAGCTAACATTATTTACAGTATTGCTTATTACAATATAGATATTATATTTACATACATATGACTTATATATACATACATATGACTAAAACTACTAACATTAATTAATGGTTAAAAAAAAAAAAAAAAAAAAAAAAAAAATTAATTGAAATCAGATTATTATTATGCCCTCGAAATATTATCTAAATTTTTTCCTGGAATCAAATTTTTGTGTGTAGGTTGTGTTGTTTTAAAAATGTAAATATATCGTTGAGGAAGGGGCTACCCTCTGTCAGTAGTTCCTGTAAGTTGTAAGGTAGTTTTAGTTGTTCTAGTATTCTGCATTCCGTTAGTAAGTGTTTTATTGTCATTGGAACGTTACACTGTCTGCAAATGGGTTGTTCTTTATTTGTCATTAAATAAGAGTGAGTTAGTAAAGTGTGTCCTATGCGTAGTCTACATAGTATAACCTCTTCTCGTCTGTTTCTTCGGCTACTAGAGCTCCATTCGTATATAGTATTTTTGATTTCTCTGAGTTTGTTGTTTTGTATGTTTGTCCAGTATTCTTGCCATGTTTCTTGTATAGTATCAACTAGTTCTTTTTTCATGTCTTGTATAGTTACGTTTTCTATGTCAATATTATTTTATTTATTTAGATGTCAATACATCTAAAATGAAATGTCTAAGTAATGAAGATTTTAGACTCAAGAGTGCACAGGTAACTGACAGTATCCCTCCTGATTCTTAACTTTTGTTTTAAAAAACACCATTGCAAATATTTTTCTCATTTATATATTTACTTGTATTAAAATAATCATTTTACTGTTAAATGGAATTTAAAAAATACAGCCAATTAATAACTGAGACGAACATATACAAAAATAACGTTCAAAATAACAACACTTCGAAATTTTAATCTCTGATTTCTCTGAATAATATTGCTCTATCAAAAATTCCCTAAGAAACGTTAAAGAAAGAAGAATATTAAGATTTTGAATAGATAATTTAAATTTACCTCGACTTCCCACCCAGTTTCCAGATAAAAGAAAATTTCCGGAAATCCCTTGAAAAGTGCATGTTTGTTTTCACTTCTAGAAAACAGTTCTAGATATGAGGCGTTCCGAGTAGGAAGAACGAACTTAACATACGGTCAAAATCCGAAACTAGACGCATCAGACAATCTATAGGTATATTTTTCATGCTGAGTTTGCTCTTTTTTCCCTCTCAAAATACACAGAAAATTAAAATTAAGCTAGCTAGAAACTGTCGTAGCAAGGCGGATACGAAAGGCGAACTCAACACTCCACTACCGGTCCGCTAGATGATGATATAAATAAAATGATTTTTTCTTTGAAAGTGAAGTTTTCACTCATTCCTGGTCAATTACTATATAATTTGTTCATTAATATAAATGAATAAACAGATAATGAGACATCCCACAACGAAAAAATGTTTTGAAAATCTAGTGGAGTTCGCCCCTATGGAAAAAATATTGAAACGCAATTTCCTGAAAACTAACTTTTATTGAGTTCGCCCTTCGTGTCCGAAACGCCACATATGGTCTTTAAAATTGTTTCATTCAGAAGTGCACCTAAAAGCCCATAATCGCATAATGCGAAAATTATAGTATTCCAGTTGGAGGATTCTGCTGGTTAACATACTTGAAATTTTGTTAGAGAAAAATTTATTACTGTACCAAATTTGGTGGCGCGAATTTGGTTTGCAGTTTGAGGTACATATTTACTTTTTTTAAACAAGAAGAGCAAAATTGACTTTATCGTTGCTCATCTTTGGTTAGCAAAAACAATACAGACTAATTTCGAATGTACACACAGTTAATACATTAAGGATTCAGAGCATAAAAAGAAAAATATATTTTATATTCATTATTAGCAGGGATCGAAACAGTTATTTTGTTTTATCAAAAAAGTTAAAATTTAACTGTTAAAAAACTTTTATTTTATAAGTTAAAAAATAACCGTTAAAAAAACGTTTATTTAAACATTTTAAGAGTAAACGTTATTTAGGAACTCCTAAAATTAAGTAAATTAAAATAAAAGTTAATGTAATACTTTTACTTTTTTCAATGTGAAATAAAATTTTTCAGTATCTTAATAAAGAAATTTAGTGTTTCGTTGGTTTACAATACCTATAACACTGGGAAGAAAGAAAATACACACTTCCATACCTATATTAACTAGGACTTATCCTACACCCCTAGCCCAGCCACTCGAGTAAGTGCTGAAAAAGCCTTTTCAACCCTAAAGTATATATTAAATGATTATAGATATAATCTTTTTATAGATATTATTAATTTCACCAAATTACAGGATAAATTATTATTGAAATTTAATTAATTCTACCAAATAATTGAAATGTCCTTTGTTTAAAAATTTATTTGTGTTTATTTACTGAAACATATTTGTTGATACAAAACAAAAAATAAACATTAGTAGCTTTATTTTGATGACTAGATGAAGGTTATTAATTAATAATACCAACAGGTGAAGAATAACCCTTCAAAAATTTCAAACTTTACATTTATTTCTCCATCACAACGTTTCGGACACACTGGTCCATCTTCAGGCAATCTACAATAGTATATTAATTGCAAATATTACATCCTCCAAAACCATTTACTAAATTTTATTGTCATAATTTTAAACTCACCATGTCCTGTTAATTACTACAGTTACACTTAAACAGTCATGAAATAAATAAAAATGATTCCTGTAAGGAACCAAGTCAAATTACACCTACATCAATTAAACACTCATTATCACAGCCATATTAGACTTTATCAACCTGCCTAGGCCTATTATATTTTGTATAACTAAAAATTAAATTAAAACATTAAAATTCAATTGGTTTCAATTATGACAATACAATTTAGTAAATGGTTTTGGAAGATGTAATATCTGTAATTAATATACTATTGTAGATTGCCTGAAGATGGACCAGTGTGTCCGAAACGTTGTGATGGAGAAATAAATGTAAAGTTTGAAATTTTTGAAGGGTTATTCTTCACCTGTTGGTATTATTAGTAGCTTTAATTTATTCATTTAACTTTTTACAATTAAGTATTTTAATAAAAAATACTTTAAAGGGGTCTCCCGTGGTCTAATGGCTAGCGCCTTGGATTCATAAGCGGGAGATGGTGGGTTCGATTCCCAACCTCCGGCAGGAATTTTATCATCCCATGGCTCGCTGGTAAAATTCCTCGCTGCACCCAGGATGTCGGCGCTAATGACCTAGATGTAGATGCGCCGTAAAAAAAAAAAAAAAAATTACTTTAAAACTTCTATTTTTTTAATTTGAAAAATAACAGTAAAAAAAACTTTTAAAAAGTTGAAACGTTAAACTTTTATTCTTTCAAAATGAAAATAAAAGTAAAAGAAAAAACATACTTGTTTTAAAATAAAAGTTAACAATTATTTTCTACCCCTGATTATAAGTTTTAAAAAAATAGGATGAAGCATTTTCTTTCAAAATCTCTGTTATTTCTATGCATATTTATTGAACACTGTTGCTTCGTTCCTCCATCAAGTTCATTGTATGGATTTTTATTTATAGTTTTTTCATAATTTTCATTCATTTTCTTATGGGTTGTATGTTGTATCACTGATGTATTTCTGAGTGCTTTTTATATCTATTTTATCTGCGTTTCGCATAAATCTGCAATATTTTTGTCTCCTCCCGTCTTTCTGCTTTATGTGTTAGAGCTGGTTGCATTTCTGTATTATGCAAATTAATTGTAGCAGAGTGAATATTTTCTTTTGTGCAAGAATAAAGTGAATTTAGGAAAACCTTAGTTTTTCGATTTTTAGTAATAATTAAATAACAGACAATTCAACTTTAATGTGAAAGTGGTGGCGCAATGGTGTAAGGGAAGTGACGTCTTCGGCCACGTGACCGGAAATAGATTTTGGCGGGAAAATAAATTTTTAATTTGGTGGGAATTTATTAATATTACAGATGAGCAACAGCGGCTCTTGTTGACAACGTTAGTTACTCGACATTTTTTTTTTAGATAAACTACATATCATACTTTCCACATACTTTGCAGAGTACTACTAACGTAAATTAATAAGAATATTTTTAAATTATTACGAGAATGAATAATTGACTTTTATTTATTTTCCTAATCACATTTTTATGATCACAATGAATTCCCGTTAAAAGGAAGTCATTTTCGGCAGTAGTTTTTATTTAACTTTTTTTTCCGCTCAATTGCACATTAAGGTTTAAAGACAGTCTGGTAGCTTTATATTTATTTACAATTATACTGAAGAAAAATAAACGGAGCGTACCGTTGTGAAATGATTGTTAAGGAGCAGTAATTACGTTGTTGCTCTCATAAAAATAATTTCCCAGGAAAAGACTGTCGCAAACGGTTTTTTTTTAATTGTAATTGCTGTTTATGGGAAATCGCGGCGGCATAAGAAACCTTCTGGGTTGCTGCTTTTTATGACCTGTTAATTATATTTAATTGCGGTACCTTTATTCATTTAGAGTGGGACACTGCTGTCTTCAATAGGGGTGTTATTTTTACTAGCTGTTACCCGACACCACGCTTATGAATTTAATGAGGTTCCGGAAAATCACAAACGAAAATTTTCGTTCTTACATGGGTATGGGTTACACAGGCACACACACACACACACACACACAAAGTGGTATTTTCCAGCGACACCATACATAGATTCTTATGTATTTCGGCACGCTGAATCTGAATGCGGAGTCCGTTTCAACTCATGAAGTCAGGTTTAAGAGCATTTGAAGGTCGAATTACCGTATGAACGAGAGCTTTTTTTCAAAATATGTCTATTTTGCAAAAAAAGAATTTTGACTGCAGATTCATTTCTTGCAAAATAAACATATTTGTCCTTGATATTGCGCCGATGTGCTGAAACAGACATCGGATTCGAATTCAGCGACCCTCCAAACCATGGAAGCTCTAGTTATTTCGTCTTTAAGGACGAAATTTGACCTTTAAATTCTCTTAAACCTGACGTGATTGGGTGAAACGTCCGGGGGACTCATAACGCATAATTGGAAAATACCACTTTTATTTTTGTGTGTGTGCCTGTGTTATTAATAACTTGAGGTGGAAAGAGCCTGAGAATATGCCGATTTGATGTGGTTCCCCAGGGCAGTGTTGGGCAAAAAGCATTCAGAATAATGAACAATGAAAAATGAATAAATTTGATATTTCATTCTGAATAATGAATGATTTTTCATATTGAAGCCATTCAATGAATAACGTAACTTCTTATTTTTATTCATTATTGAATAACACTGATTTATTAAATGAAAATATTTATTGAAATATAAATGATTTATTTAAATAAAAATTTTTATTGAATAAAATTGATTTATTTGAATACAAAAATTTATTGAATAAAAGTGATTTATTTGACTGACATTTTTTGTTAAATAAAAGTGATTTATTCTAATAATCTTTTCTAATAGAAATGACTGCGTTCATTAAAATTGTTCCTACTTTTAATGAAAATTATTTATTTGAATGATAAGAAAAAAATCAGTGAATGAATAACTTAATCAATGAATAAATTATTATTCAATAAAATTTTATTTGAATGATTATTGAATAAGAAATTCATTGAATAATGCCCTACTCTGACGTAGACCATCCCTTTCTCTCCGGGCCTTAAAAGGAACACACTCGACGTAGATAAGACAGGAAGACGCTGTCTCGCCGGGCCTTTAAAGTTACACACTCGACGTAGGTAAGACCTGACATTGCCATCTCGCCGGGCCTTTAAAGTTACACATTCGAGGTAGGCAAGACCTGACATTGCCATCTCGCCGGGCCTTTAAGGGTACACACTCGACGTAGGTAAAACCTGACATTGCCATCTCGCCGGGCCTTTAAAGGTACACATTCGACGTAGGTAAGACCTGACATTGCCATCTCGCCTGGTCTTTAAGGGTACACGCTCGACGTAGGTAAGACCTGACTTTGCCATCTCGCCGGGCCTTTAAAGGTACACACTCGACGTAGGTGAGACCTGACATTGCCATCTCGCCGGGCCTTAAATTACCATCTTGACTTAGGTAAAACAGGACATCGCTGTCTCGCCTGGTCATTAAAGGTATAGACTCAACGTAGGTAAAACAGGACATCGCTGTCTAGCCTGGTCATTAAAGGTATACACTCGACATAGGTAAAACAGGACATCGCTGTCTCGCCTGGCCTTTCTCGTCAGGCGAGGCAGGTAAGATAAGTCATTCCTGCCAGGTCTTTAAAGGTGAACAGACATAATAATTATAAGCTGGTAGTAATAAGCGGGTTTCCTACCTACGGAGGAAATGAGGAAACTCGCTAAAATGAGGGTTATTCTTATAACTTTCAATTAGGACTAGTGAAAATTCGAAGAGATTTATCACACTGGCTTTCATGAATAAATTCAATGATTCAGTAAATTGAAATTCTGATTTGGTACGTGTTCCATTATGCATGCGTGTATTTCATTTAGTTATCAGTTCATCAGTTCATTTACAGACACCGTCGAATATCTGTTTATTTTATTACAAATGGGGGCGAGGTTAGCTCAGTGGTAGAGCGCTGGACTAATAAGTTGGAGGACCTGAGTTCAAATTCCGAGCAAGCACTAAAGATTTTTTCTTCTAGTGTCTTCGTTCATGGGTTGAATTCGGCCTCCCTGACCGACCCTAGGCCAACCCATGGGGAAAATCAGGCGGCCGGAGCATAGTACTGACCACACTATCTCCCTAGTGTGCCGTATGGTCGTGAATCAGATACCTCTATAGTATCAGCCCCTCAGGGCCCTCGAGGCCTGTTACGGGACTGATTTTTTTTTTTTTTTTTTTTTTTTTTTTTATTACAAGTAGGAGCTTGTGATTTTCTTATTTCTATATTAATTCATGGTAATTTTCGCCCATGGCAGAGAATTCACCATTGAAATTCCAAAGCGATTAAAACCACAGTGCGGTTATGATGAATGCATGAGAAAAGGTGTGTTAGTTAGAATGCTGTAAGAAAATATCACTTAAACATGAAACCCTATAGTAAGTGACTTAAACCTCGCCATTATCTTCTAGTAGTATTAGGTTCGTTGCCTGACGTCACTTCCTCCCCGGTTCCTCTAGGGCTTCGCTGTACCGTCAGAGGTAGTTAGGAACCTGTCTACATCGGGATGGAAGCTTGCGTCCAGATCATGCCGTGTAGACCTATAGTCCTACACTTAGGGCGGATCCCTTCCTCAAGTGAGTAGTGACGAAATAAGTTAGTCTTATAATACAAACGCATTAAATACCTACTAGTGATAGGATATCGAGCTACAGGCAGTATCAAGGTGTCCTTTGTAGAGGTAGTGTTCGAAGTACAGCAAATTATTTACATATTAAAGCCCGTTCGTAAAATCGAACAATTTTGAACGGCTTAGTTACGTAACCCCTTACCATAAAATTGGGTCCCATTAGTACAGTGTGGCGAAACGGGTACAAACATATACTCCTAGGATATCTAGGCGCACGGTAATACGCCAGGCCAAGTTCCGGCCTACGCACACTGTGTGTATATTACACGACGTATTAGAGCCGATTTTTACCCTCTCACAACTTTGAACCAGTTAAAGATAAACTTATGAAATTTTACACAGGTATTATACTAATAGATGTGAGTAAAATTGGAAAGTTTCATAATTCTACATTGAAGGCGATGGAAAATCGGAATTCATACGACTCACACACTCGCTCATCAAAATTATTAGGCTCTTCAAGGCAAACTAGAGACATGAAATTTTGCAGGATGATAGACATTAGGGTGTTATCAAAGGAAAAAATCGAAAAATCCTGAAACATTTTTTGACTCCGCTCCCAGGGAGAGTGCCCGTTTTGTACTTGTTGTTTCTTGGGAAACCTATCATGTGGGATATCAAATAAATCATTTCGGTAACGATAACCTATATTTGATGTTTTAAAAACATTTATACGCTTCTTAACATTTTTATGAACATGCCTATTATTTAATTATGCACCTTAATAAGTGTTACACAGGGCATTTTCTAATAAAGATCAGACTAGTAGGCATTATAAAGTTATAAAAAAATAAAATACCGACACCATAAAAAGTAGATAGAATAATATAACATAGTCTCCTTGTCATCCTCCTCAAGCCAATTCAAAATTCATTTACAAAAGTCCGTCACGCAGGAGCTGCATAACTAAGCACTTTCCTCAGAATTTGGGTAGTGTAGACTGCTTTCCAGAACAATTTGCTTAAAATATCCTACATAAATAAAATAAAAACGTGAATAGTTCTCATGTTGTAATGAGTAACTGATCAATTATTAATCTGCTTCCAGAGTTATGTTTACACATGGTACCGACTACACTACGTAATAAATACAAAAATCCTCATATTATCGTATTTTGATCTAACGCAGGAACAGGATACAGTCACTCTAGTGGTAGAAAGCGCTCCTTGCGGCGGCTTTGTGAACCTACGTCTGCCGGCTTTTCTATTCAAATATATTACAAATTAAACCCCCGCTTTCCGATTGACCGATTCAGCTCATTTTTACAACACTTCTTTCTCATGAGTTACCCACGACGTATACCGCGTTTCGTTACAATACAGCAGAAATTACGACCGGTATGAGTATATTAGGAATTTGGGTCCGGAGTAAACCCCCTCTTCTAATGAACCGATTTAGTTTATTTTTACAACACACATTTACCTGTGGATTAGCACTACGAATACCGAGTTTCGTCGAAATATACCAAAAATCACGGCTGGTAGTGGCGAATTGGTATTGTGGGTCCAGAGTAAACCCCCCCTTCTAATGAACCG
Organism: Gonocerus acuteangulatus; assembly: GCA_946811695.1. Lineage (NCBI taxonomy): Eukaryota > Metazoa > Arthropoda > Insecta > Hemiptera > Coreidae > Gonocerus > Gonocerus acuteangulatus. Next base: position 116,566,926 of record OX328132.1, on the reverse strand, counting down.
ATTTAGTTCATTTTTATATCTCACTTTTCTCTCCATATTACCACTACGAATACACAGTTTCGTTGAAATATAACAAATATTATGGCTGACATAGTCAAATAAGTGTTTTGGGTTCAGGGTAAACCCCCCCTTCCGGTGGACCGACTTTGGTGGTTAACGAACTCGTTCAATCGTTTGCTAATTGAATGCTATATACCAAGTTTCGTGACGAAAAAACAAAAACTCTGGCCGCTATCGTGTTAACAGACACATATATATATATATGCATATATATATATATATATAGATATATATAAATTTTAACGGGGGTCATTTTCGGTGTCTACTAGGTAGGATCGATAAAGATTTGAAGAAATTTTTCAAAAATTCCGTCATGAGTCCAACCTCAATAGCTACTTTCCTTCGGAGGAAAGTGCTAAAAGTATTGGTATACCCCAAAAAACGTTGAAAAAGAGACCAAGTTCAAGGCCCCTCTCAAAAACAGTTTGCCTATAAAAGTGATGATATCATAGTATTGGGCGACGTTTTAGGCCCTTAATACCTTGTCAAGAACCTCCTGCAATGCCTTACTTGGCTAGTAAATATATTTGATATTTTACAGAAAAGTATTAGTATTAGTATTCTATTCAATTTCAATACTAGAAGACTGGAAACTTATTCAGTGTGGCACAAGCCCTTTGAGGAGCGAAGACTATCTCCACATCACCTCTGCCATTTAACACAGCAATAACTCTGGCTCTTCACACAATCTAATTTAAAATTCTATTACGTATGGCGTTTATAATAATAACCCGTTATTTTTACAATGATTTATATTGTTGGTGAAAGCCTTACTTTTAAAAGCTATGTAATTGTCCTATTAGGGAGGATTTAAACTGTAAGTGGCCCATTACAGGGAATTGAAACTGTAAATGGACAATTACAGAGATGGATCTTGTCGTTACATTTATTTTCATACTTTACTACCGACAGATTTCGCTGAGTGTAGCGGATCCCGCCCTTATTACTCCAGAGTAATGGATTGCTCAACGAGTGCTGATGAAATTATGTTTCTTCTTGTCTTGAATTCGTTATAGGACTTGAAGGTCAGTACAGATTCAAAGGCAAACCGCCAACTTGGAGTCTTCGTAAGTAACCAAAGTGTCTGTTAGATATGGAAAAAAAAAAAGTCCGACTCGCAGGAAATGCGAGATTTAAGGTGTCACACCACGAAACTGACAGTATCCGAAGCGACCGCCGGAGTGACAGTATGACTCCCCCCGCCTTCTTAACGTATGCTACCGAACGAAAATCTCAAAACTTTTCATGTCTATTAATAAAACATTTTTTCCAATACATCCGCACTCCAAATGTGACCAAAATTTAAATATCTTAGTTTAGATGATATTCAAACATGTAAAAAATATTTCAATTGCGTGTAAACTAGTTCTATCCTCTTTTCTCAAAAACGATTACATATAAAACCTTGAAAATAGTTTCATTCGTTTCCCTACGCTAAAGAACCTATGAAAAGAGTACCCGTAAGCATAGTAACTCGAAAACGTAACCTTTACGATGTTCCGGTGGACGGATTCTGCTGGTTAACGAACTTCACTTTTGTAATTATTAGAACGTTTTTCGTACCACATTTCAACAAATCGAACCATTTTGTAGCCAGTGAGAGAGCGAACAGACAAATATATATATATATATATATATATATATATATATATATATATATATATATATATACATACATACATACTACATACATACATACATGCATACACACACACAAATTTGAACGATAGTTATTTTCGTGATCCGTGGGTTCTGAAACGTGACATTTTCTAGTCAGCATTTCTGGTTTTCGTTATGAGTTTGTCCTCATAAGCGGGTTTCCTCCCTACGGAGGGAGGGAGGAAACGCGCTAAAAGTTAGACTCACAGGAAGTGTGTCATCTTAGCGCTTTTCCGTTCTTATCCACAGCGCCATTTGGAATTCTTTGAATAGTAACAATGTTTCTTCTTAATATTTCGTGAAAAATGTATGTGTGTGTGTGTGTGTGTGTGTGTGTGTGTAGCAACCGTTTTAGTTGTTTCACCAGGAAACATAGTACCAAACGATTGAAAGAGTTCGCTATCCAGCAAAATCGGTCCATTTGGGAGGTTATTCCAGGGCAAAATTATTCATTGGCAGTATTTTTTTGTTATATTTCAACAAAACTCGGTATACGTGGTTATCCAAACGTGCATATGCTTTTGGGATATTGCGAAGGCGTGAACGATATTGATTGGGACTGAAATAATATTCGAGGAACTAACCATCATTGTTTTACTATGAATACTCTCACCCCATGATTTTTCCAGAACTTTTAATAACCTTAGAGCAAGGGTCTACAAACTTTGCCTTAGGACCACGCTGATTACTACAGTAAGTTCCGAGGCCAAAACCTTTTTAATTTGTCTGTCATTATCTATAATTCCTCGAGCCGTCTCCGAGTGCACACCTTGGGCGAGCATACGCTTGCTGAATTCGCTGGTTCAATCAATAAAACAATAAGAACAATATGACAATTGCCCCGGATTGTCAAACCTAGTCAATAACTGTTGCCACCCGGATTGATGACACTGGGAGCCGTTTTTGCCCTAGTGTCGTAGATTAGAGACGCCTGCCGCGGAATAAAAATGGTCTTCTATGTAACCAGAAGGCATTTATAAAACATACTTCGAGACAATGTTCGTGGGGAGAGACGTCCTGTCGTGGCCCTACTAAAGGAAGGTTCTTTTCCTCAAGTTGAGGCTGCAACTTTTTGTATTTATAACACATCCTTCGAGACAACCTTCGTGGGGAGAGAAGTCTTGTCGTGGCCCTACTAAATGAAGGTTCTTCTCCTCAAGTTGAGGCTGCAACTTTTTGTATTTATAACACATCCTTCGAGACAACCTTCGTGGGGAGAGAAGTCTTGTCGTGGCCCTACTAAAGGAAGGTTCTTCTCCTCAAGTTGAGGCTGCAACGTTTTGTATTTATAACACATCCTTCGAGACAACCCTCGTGGGGAGAGAAGTCTCTTCGTGGCCCTACTAGAGGAAAGTTCTCCTCTTCAAGTTGAGGCTGTAAGTTTTTGTATTTATAAAACATTCCACTAAAGCGTTATATGTGTGAAATATAAAGGGAAGAAATACTGGACGTGAAACATTATGGTGAATGTTTTCCAGGCATCTCACCTAGAGAATTCCTATATTTGAGTAAAGGGTCACCTAAGTATTAATTATTCTTTAATAAATTGTTTTGCTGCTATATCCGTGTTTTCGCTGCCTCTTTATCATTGTGGCCAGGAATCCAACCTATAGGTTTTTTTTTTTTTTAAATATTTTTATCAATGATAAGCTGCAAGGATCATGGGATCATTTGTATTCGGTCAGCTCTGACCTTTTGAGAATATGTGGGTTTTTAGGATAGTTCGATGATGGTAGCTTAGCTGGGGGGAAGGGGGGGGGTGAATACAGCTGGTTGCGGTTCGATTCCCACCCCTCCTCACTATCTCCACCCCCCAAACAACCCTTTTCCCTTACCCCCACCCCAGACAACCCCTCCCCCCCCCCCCACTCCCCACCCCTCAGACAACCCCTCCCCCCCAGACAACCCCTTCCCCCCACTACCTCCCTATCCTATCCCTCCAGAACCGAGGCAGTCTACCGCCAACTGCCATGGGGTTACGAGTCCTTCTGCTCTACTACTCTAGTTGCAATCCCACGTACGTACGCCTCGACAGCGGGCTCTTCATCGCTGGCTTCTGTCTTTCAAGGTTATCTTACAAAACAATATTGTAGACACATTAGCTTCATGTAGCATGTTGCAACATTGTGTGAAACGCTTAACATATTAATCCATCTGAATTGAAGCAAACACAAAATTCACATATAACGATTAAATAAGTAACTCCAACCTTCCTTCCCTGGACAATTGTTTTTTCTACAAGCAGATAAAATGTTTTCCTAATCAATGACATTTATAATTCTTTATCATAAAAATAAATATGATTTTGTAAAAATTTGGCATACTTTCTTTCTAACTAAAAATAAAAACAAATAGGGAACGAACAATTATTGGATACGATTCGGTGCAAACGTTTTGTGATATATTTAAACGAATGGCTACTTTAACGGACTTAGAGGAACTAACATTTTAGGGATAAACCATGTATTGTGTTTGCTACTATATATATATTTACTCTAGTAAATATGTCCATGGAACGTCACATTCTGCAAATTTAAAATAGAGATAGGAGATGGAATAGGATTTGCTATGCCTCTAATTCTATTAATTGTGTCCATAGGACGTCAGTTAAATGTAGGGATAGGTGATGGGATCAGATTTGCAATGTCTCTAATTCTAGTAAATATGTCCGTGGTACGTCACGTTCTGTCAGTTGATAGCTCAGATATGCGATTTGATAGAATTTGGTATGCCCCTAATTCTATTATATGTTTCAATAGGACGTCAGTTAAAAGTAGAGTTAGATGATTGGATAGGATATTCTTTGCCTCTAATTTTAGTAAATATGTCCGTGGTACGTAACGTTCTGTCACTTAATAGCACAGAGAGGCGATGTGATAGAATCTGCTATGCCTCTAATTCTATTAAATGTGTCCAAAGGACGTCAGTAAAAAGTAGAGATAGATGATTGGATAGGATTTGCTATGACTCTAATTCTAGTAAATATGTCCATGGTTCATCACATTCTGTCGGTTAATTGCACAGATAGCCGATGGGATAGAATTTGCTATTCCTCTAATTCTATTAAATGTATCCATAGGACGTCATTTATAAGTAGAGATAGATGATTGGATAGAATTTGCTATTCCTCTAATTCTATTAAATGTATCCATAGGACGTCATTTATAAGTAGAGATAAATGATTGGATAGAATTTGCTATTCCTCTAATTCTATTAAATGTATCCATAGGACGTCATTTATAAGTAGAGATAGATGATTGGATAGAATTTGCTATGCCTCTAATTCTATTAAATGTGTCCATAGGACGTCAGTTAAAAGTAGGGATAGATGATTCGATAGGATTTGCTATGCCTCTAATTTTATTAAATGTGTCCATAGGACGTCAGTTAAAAGTAGAGATGGATGATTCGATAGGATTTGCTATGTCCGTGGTACGTCACGTTCGGTCAGTTGATAGCACAGATTTGCGATGGGATAGAATTTGCTATGCCTCTAATTCTATTAAATGTGTCCATAGGACGTCAGTTCAAAGTAGAGTTAGCATTTGCTATGCCTATCATTTTTGTAAATACATCCATGGTACCTCATTTTGCCAGTTAAAAGTAAAGATAGGCGATTTGATTTACTAAGTCTCTAATTCTAGTAAATATGACCATGGAACGTAACATTCACATATTATTAGGTTCGCTATTTGTGAATATATACCTTTAGATCAGAGACTATAGAAGATGGGCGGTACTTAGCGAGTAATATCTTTAGTTAATGGATTCCAAGAGAACAATTAGGTGATTTTGATTGTGGGAATGTTGCCTGTTTGGTGTTTTGGAATTGAGATCAGCAATGATACTATTTTTGATGACGTTGCTTCGGTAGATTTTATTCTTAAAATACTTTTCTAAGTACAAGAGGTAAATATTGAGGTTATATTTATAAATTTGTATGTATATATATATATATATATATATATATATATATATATTTATATTGTAGCGTCTCAATTAATTTCATATTTATTATTCTATCAAAATTTGAATTTCTTTGCTAATCAAACAAATTAAATAAACAAATCAAATTATTTTATTTCATTTTTAAACAAAATCTTCATATGTTTAAGTCCAATAATTATGGGTTCTTTGCAAAAATAACTAAATAATCTTGACAAGTTAGCGTTTTTGAACAATATAGTTATTTCGAACATTTTAATTTAGTTTCTCTCGTCAAAATAGCTTACAACAAAAGTTTATGTAGAAGACATTACAGATAGGCGTATGAAAATTATTGCTTTAGCGCCTTCCAAACGGGTGAGTTCTCCCTCTGGTCATAGCCCGGAACTTTGCCAAAAATTTGCCAATAAATACTCATTTTTAATTTAACAATGTAGTTTTATCAACATCTATTGAATCAGCTCATTCTAAAAATTGGGAAAAATAACACACCGCTGTTTGTTTTTTTTGTTTTGTTTTTTTTTGATTCGGCAAATTTGATACAATGATAGAAGATATATTCACAAAATGCATGTGTAATCAATTGACATTAACCAATATACGAATTTTAGTTCGATTTCAAACTCAAAAGCTATATTTTCAAAAATACCACGAGCTTCCAATAGTCTTTAATCTAAAGACATATGCTGACAAATATGGCATCTATCAATAACTACAGTTCAACAGAAAACTACACAAAACCAAGCAACCAAATCAGTTACAAAATCTTTTCAAATTCCAGTGCAAAATACGATCAATCGTTTGAATGCAGTAAATGCACGATTACCCTTTGTATTCGCTTTGACAATGCAACCGAAGCTCTCCTGCCTTCCTATCCACAAACACCCAAACTCACATAACATCGTATTTAGCCTTCAAGAGCTCTGACCATTGCCCATTGGCACAACGAACTTCTAAACTTATACAACAGGACAATTACACATCCTATGGAAACATTTCTGCCTTCCTATCAACTAACACCCAACCTCCCATAACATCTCTTTAGCTTTTAATAGCTCTGAACATTGCCCATTGGCATAACTTTTTTTTTTTTTTTTTTTTTTTTTTTTTATTAACTTTTTTATTTGAAATCTGTACAAAAAAATTGGCATAACTAACTTCGAAACTTATACAACAGAACAATCACCATCCTACCGAAACATTTCTGCCTTCCTATGAACAAACGCCCAAACTCCTATAACATCTTTATAGCCTTTAAGAGCTCTGAACATTGCCCATTCGTATACCTAACATATACAAGAGGACAATCACACATCCTTCCAAAACATTTCTGCCTTCCTATCTACAAACAGCCGTACGCCCAAAACACCTATTTTAGGTTTCAAGTCCATTTAACACGCCCTTACCCATTTGCACAACTAGCATGAAAACTAATACAACAGGACAATGATACATCCTACGAAAACCCTCCTGACTTCCTATTCGAAACACTCAAACTCCAGTAACAAATATCTTGCCCTTCAAACCGAATTAGCATACCCTTACGCATTGGCACACCTAGCATGGAAACTAATTCAACTGTACAATGATACATCCTACAGAAACCCTCCTGACTTCCTATTCGAAACACTCAAACTCCAGTAACAAATATCTTGCCCTTCAAACCGAATTAGCATGCCCTTACCTATTGGCACACCTAGCATGGAAACTAATAGAACAGTACAATGATACATCCTACAGAAACCCTCCTGACTTCCTATACGAAACACTCAAACTCCAATAACAAATATCTTGCCCTTCAAGCCGAATTAGCATGCCCTAACCCATTGGCACACCTAGCTTGGAAACTAATAGAACAGTACAATGATACATCCTACAGAAACCCTCCTGACTTCCTATACGAAACACTCAAACTCCAATAACAAATATCTTGGTCTTCAAGCCGAATTAGCATGCCCTAACTCATTGACAAACCTAGTATGGAAACTTATACAACAGGACAATCTACGTTTTAATGCCCGGCCCCCTCCAGTTAAAAGAAACACTACCTTTTATGTTTCGTTATTATTTATTTCATATGTGTGTTATATAAATTTCATAGTTTATTATTATTTTTATAAAGCTAATCATTTATTAAGCTTTTATATTTTAGCGCGGTTCCTCCCTCCCACATAGGGAGGAACCCCGCTTATAAGGTTGATGTCATGACGCAATCCGGAAGTGCCGACTAGAAAATTTTGCGTTTCAGAACCCCTAGAGACCGAAAATGATGGTGGTTAAAATTTGTATATATATACGTATATATTTATTTATATATATGGGTCTTTTGTATAATAAGCATACACTTTTCAAGAACTAGTAACAGTTACTCATTTTATTATTATTTGGAACATATGATTCACCTCTAACCTAATTCTGTATTTAAACGCATTCATTTATCAGATTTACATGAAAAGCACTAACAATGAATTTGCTTAAGTTAAGCCAGTTAATATCTAATGTGAAAGTTTCAGTCCGGTTTCTTCAGAAGAAGGGATTAATCCATTCTGAGAAAAAGTGCTCCAGACTTCATAAAATGAAAATTTATTATAGAAGGAACAGAGGGCCAATTTGGAAGTGTAATCGGACAGGATGTAAGATATGAGAAGGAAGACCTATTTCATAAAATATTGCATTCAATGTTTGAATATTGGACACCTTCAGCATGATTTATTTTGTTCAGTATTAAATAAAGTTATTTTCTTTTTTATAAACAAGCATTTATCTTGTTTTGTAAACATAACCTAGAGTTTAGTAAAGTAACAGTAGAGTAACTGTTACTAGTTCTTGAAAAGTGTATGCTTATTATACAAAAGACCCATATATATATATATATATATATATATATATATATATATATATATATATATATATATATATATATATATATATGTCTGTTCGCTCTCTAGGTCGAGGACGAATGGTCCGATTGTGATGAAATTTGGTACAAAAATCTTTCGTCTAATTTGAAAGGTCAAGTTCGTTAACCAGCAAAATCCGCCTACTGGAAGATGGCGTTTGGGGCGAAATTCGCGCAAAAAAAATCGTAACGCTTACGTTTTTGAGTTCATAAGCTTGTAAGTACTCGTTTTATAGGCTTCTTGGGCTAGGAAAACGAATGAAACCATTTTCAAGGCGATAGCTTTAACCGATTTCGAGAAAATTGGAAAGATAGTTTTTTTGGGTACTTAGAATCATGGGATTCAGTTGAAACATTTTCTGCATGTTCTACATTCATTAAAACTAATATGTTGAAATTTTGGTTACGTTTGGAGTTAAGGAAGGGTTAGAATAAAATATTTTATTAACAGACATAAAAAGATTTGGTAGCTTTGTATACTTTCCTTAATATCTCGAAAAAAGTTGAGAATCTTGGTAAACGGAAGAATACCATTAGAAAGCTTACCAAATGCTCTACAAAATTTGATGTAAGGTTCTGATGTAAGTTTTGATTAGGCGATGTCGATCGGAGAAATAAGTGCTTAAAACTTTAAAGTAATTGATTTCGCTTATTCGAACTGTTTTTTTGTCTGTTTTTATTCCTTGTTATTTTTTTAATTGTTTATAGTTGGATAATGTATTTGATAATAAATCAGGTTAAGAAAAATAAGAAAAACAATTTAATATTAGAGATATGGATTTCCAAGAACCATATCAACTGCCGGCGATAGCTTTAACCGTTTTCGAAAAAATTGGAAAAATAGTTTTTGAATACCGTTTTTGGTTTGGGTACTTAGGGTGCGTTTACACTTGATATTTCTGGCAGGAAATATATGTCACGATATATGTCGCGATATAAGTGTTGGATAGATATTCTCTTGCAAGTTTACATACGGACAGAAATAGCTAGACATTTATGTCATGGATATGTATAGGACGGTTCTCGCTTTGCAATAAATGTCCGGCCTGTTTACACTCAGACATATATGTCCTGTCTAGTCCATTCTGCTTGGTATAGAAGTTTCGGCAATATAGCTAGAAACCAAGATATTTCTGTCTGACATTTATTTCTCTCTTTATAATCAGCGTATTCACCTGACGGTATAGAAGTGTCGACACTTATTGCTCGGGATAGAAATATATATCTCAGACATAAATTGCTCATGGTTTACACTAGTCGCAATTTCTCTCTGATATAAATTTCCTGCAATAACTAGTAAGTGTAAACCCACCCTTAGAATCACGGAAATCAGTTGAAACATTTTCTGCATGATCTACTTTCATTAAAACTAATATGTTGAAATTTTGGTTACGTTTGGAGTTAAGGAAGGGTTAAAATAAAAGATTTTATGAACAGACATGAAAAGTTTTGGGAGCTTCGTATACTTTCGTTAGTATCTCGAAAACCGTTGACAATCTTGGGAAGCGGAAGGTTACCATTCGAAAACTTACTAAATGCTCTACAAAAAAGGTTCTGTAGAAAGTTTTAATTAGGCGATGTCAATCGGAGAAATAAGTGCTTAAAACTTTAAAGTAATTGATTTCGTTCATTCGAACGGTTCTTTTTGTCTGTTTTATTCCTTGTTTTTGGTTTTTGTACTTACAATCATGGGATTCAGTTGAATTTTTTTTTGCATGTGTGAATTTCATCAAAACTAAAATGTTAAACTGCGTCATCTTTGTGCGTTTCCGTTCTTATCCCTAGAGTCATTTGGAAAGCTTATAATAGAAACAACTACCAGTTAACCAATAGTAGAAAATGTAAGATGAAATCTCAAAACGAAGCAAGATCTTAAGCACCACAACAGGAAACTGACAATATCCTGAGCGGGAATTACTCCATTTAAGCACCGATTTCTCAGAATGAGATAGCCCCATCAAAAATCGTATATGGATTGTATTTGTAGTATATTAAATAATCTTTCGGATAGACGCTCTACATATACAACGATTTTCCATTGGGTTTCGAAATAAATAAGAATATAATCAAAAATCAATAAAGAAATCTAGTTGTTTCCATTTTCCCCGGCAACGGTTATAGATAATGCCTTGAAAATGATTTCATTAGATTCCCCTGGTCCAAATACTTATAAAACGTATACCTGGAAGCCTAGTAACGCAAAAACGTAAGCGTTACGATTTTTTGCGCGCGAAATTTGCAAAGAAAAACCTGCTCCAGTGGACGGATTCTGCTGGTAAACGTACTTGGACTTTCAAATCACACCAAGTATTTTCGTGCCAAATTTTATTTAAATAGGTATCATATATATACATATATACATATATATATATATATATATATATATATATATATATATATGTGTGTGTGTGTGTGTGTGTGTGTGTATGTGTGTTCTGATTTTATTTATCGTCGGTAGGATCATATTTTCGGACGGAACGGTTTTTTCTCCAGCAGTGGTACTCCTCCTCACTTCTTCCTGGTATATTTCGCTGAAATCCTCTCCAGCTTCGTCAGTCAGGTCATTGTTTTTTGTTCTTGCACGAAGCACCTGATGATGGCACTTATGTGTTGGAAGGCCTAGTGCAAAACAAATAAATTTTGTGGGAAAACGAATTTTGTTTCACATTCTAGAATTAAGTTTCCCCTCTACCGAAAAACATCAAATATTTATATATATATATATATATATATATTTGATGTTTTTGTTTGATGTTCTTTATTTATTGAGATTCAATTTGTTTTTCAGTCAATTGTTTGTTTGTATATGGTCTCGATAAAATTTCTTTGTATTTCCAAATGATAAAAAAAAAAAAACTAGTCAATGGGAAGATATGGAAGCGGTTGTAAACTTTATTGGCTCCAATGGCTCTATAAAGCTTCGACAGATAGGAATGACTCTTTAGAATTCTTCAGCGGAGCAAGTCACAAAGTAAATTCATGGTCTCACCTAATTTTTGCACATATGAGGCACATATCCGTTTTTTATTTGTTTAAGCATAGACTTTTTTATCTCATGATTTTATTGGTTGATTAATGACATTATTTCATTTCTCGTTTCTTATTCTTAATTTCATTCAACAGTTTCGTTGTTAATGTCCACGAATCGGGTTTGTCTGGATTCATCATTAGCCTGTGCCCTGGAGAAGTTCGGGTGTCAAGGAAATTATTGATACGGTATGTAAAAACAACTACTCAGTAGAAAATCTTACAAAACCTGGCACTATTTTTGCTTATGTTTAGTCCAAAGTAGTGCATCCTAGATAGAATACAATTGCATATTTACATTTCTGTTAATTGCCTGTTTTCTAATCAAATATTAAAACATAAAAAAATCTTTAGTTTTAATTTAATTTTTTATATATGTACAACAATGCGTAATTTCTAAGATTTTTTATTCATTTGAAGTATGGTCAGAATCCGAAGGGAAAATCAGTTATGTCCAATTTTCTGTTTTTTTTTTTTTTTAGACATATTTTTTATAGAATAAGAAAGGACTTCTCAAAAATTGTTCAAGATAATTAAATTCTAATTTAGCCACCATAAAACACAGAAAATTCCCTTTAAGGAAACAATGATTTAATTTACTAAACCAATTGTTAGAAGATACTTTCTTGACGTCCAATAAGGTACTTCAGTTTTTTTCAATGGATCAGACGTTTCCCCGCAGTTTTTGTTCTTTAGCCCCTAACGGACTACAGATTCCCTACTTAAAGGAAAAGTTCTACAACTTGTAAGCATTAAATCTCTACAAATGAAGTTGAAGTTTAGTGAGGGATAGGTTGAAACCGTTTTGATTCCTTTTTGTCAAGAAATAAAATGGAGTTTTGCTACTTTCAAATAGCTTGTGTGAAGAAATTATGGATAACTCATTTTTTATTGGCCAAACTGTGGGAATTCATTGTCAACTTCATTTGCAGAGATTTAATGTCTGCTACATGTAGAAGTTTTCCCGTAAGTAGTGGGTCTGAAGTGCGTTAGGGGGCTGAGGAAAAAATTCGCGAGAAACCTTTAATTCATCGAAAAAACAGAAGTACGTAATTGGACGTCGAGAAATGATCTCAATGGGTTTACTGAATTGAATCACTATTTTCTTAAAGTAAATTTTGTCTATTTTATGATGGAATAATTAGAATTTAATTATCTTCAATAGTTTTCGAGCAAACTTTCCTTATTCAATAAAAAATATGTCTACGTTAAAAAAAAAAAAACAACAGAAAGTTGGACATAACTGGTTTCGCCTTCGGAATCGGACCATACTTCAAATGAACTTTTTTGTTGGAATTGATGTCCAGAGTTTGGCTATTTAGACCTGACTCACCCTCCATACGTTTAGCTATACCAGTTATTCTACAATTTGCATGTCATTCTTTGGCTAAAGAATTTACTCAATGAACATAAATATTGTCGAAAGTTTGGACAAATTTATAAAAAAAATACCTAAGCAAAATACAATTACATTATTATCTAGCGTATCATTGTCATCATCATTGTCTTGCGTACAAAGATGAGGTCAGCTGTCCAGAAGTATATGTCTGGCCCGTTTCTGCTTGCATCTTCTCAGAGTTTCTTTGTTATAATTGCCAATTTCAGCTATTAGTGGAATCTACGAGTATATTTTATAGTGACCCAATCTTCTTCAATCATTTTTGCGTTTTTCTTGAAAACGAAGCGAAAACGAGAAAATCACCAAAGGTCTTTTTGACTTCGTTTTTCGATTCCACATCGATATACGAAGTCCTTCGGTTTACGATTGGGACAACCTGTATATAGTTTCTTGCAGTATTATTATTAAATATATGTTATTTGACTTTCACTATTTTTTCTCTATTAATACTCTTTGCTTTTTAATTTTTCTTGATTACTGTAATTAATTACACTACTATTAATATTGCTGTAATATTTAAATAGGCGACACTGACCCACGTGGTTGATTTGCCATAACAAAAATAATAAAAAAAAAAAAAAAAAGGAAAAAAAGTTAGTGTGTGTGTGTGTGAATATTTATTGTGAATTCATTGTCAACTTCATTTGCAGAGATTTAATGTCTGCTACATGTAGACATTTTTCCGTAAGTAGTGAGTCTGAAGTGCGTTAGGGGGCTGAGGAAAAAATTCGCGAGAAACCTTTAATTCATCAAAAAAACGTTATTCTACAATTTGCATGTCATTCTTTGGCTAAAGAACTTACTCAATGAACATAAATATTGTCGAAAGTTTGGACAAATTTATAAAAAAAAAGACCTAAGCAAAATATAACTACAGTACAATTACATTATTATCTAGGGTATCATTGTGATCATCATTGTCTTGCGTACAAAGATGAGGTCAGCTGTCCAGAAGTATATGTCTGGCCCGTTTCTGCTTGCATCTTCTCAGAGTTTCTTTCTTATAATTGCCAATTTCAGCTATTAGTGGATTGTCTGATACTTGTACTGAATGAAAGAATTTAGTAGTGAATATATATATACATATATATATAAAAAAAAAAAAATCAGTCCCGTAACAGGCCACAAGGGCCCAGAGGGGCAGATACTGTAGAGGTATCTGATTCTTGACCATAAGGCACACTAGGGAGATAGTGTGGTCAACACTATGCTCCGGCCGCCTGATTTTCCCCTTGGCTGCTTCGACTGCTAGAGTCATTAGCACCCAAGGTACCCATTATTAATTGAATTAATTAAAGGCTGGATGAGCCTAGGGACGATCTGGGACCCCAAATCCAACCCTCGAACGGCAGCACTAGAAGAAAAAATCTTTAGTGCGCGCTCGGGTTTTGAACCTGGTCCTCCAGTTCATTAGTCGAGTGCTCTACCACTGAGCTAACCTCGTCCCCATATATATATATATATATATATATATATATATATATATATATATATATATATATATATATATACATATATATACTTAGTCTGTGATTGTCGGCATTGCCAGCTCTTCGTGCACGTCCGTAATTTTAGTTCACCTAGGGTAGCCATTTATATTTCGGATACGGATGTTTTTCTAATGGATAACCTGAATTTTTTTGTATTTTGTTAAACATGTTGAGCTCCAAACAGGACAAGTATATAACAATAAAGGGCGTATAATCATTTTATATAGAATTGCATTATTTTTAGTGCTTAATTTAGATTTCTTCTTATTAAGATACGGGAATTTTTAATACAGTAATTTCAAACGGATATCCCGCTTCTGGTTTATGTGCTCAGTGAAGGTGAATTTCGCTTTCATAATTTTTCTATTTTTTTGGGACTTGTAAATAAAATTACAACTTAGATCTAGAATCATTAGAAGTTTTATTTAAACCAAATCTTTTCTGGTCGAATGCTTAGGGCATTCTATCGTTGTATGATTTCCCAATTGTCTACATAATCTATTGCGATGGGAGCAGAATCAGTATTTCTAAATGCCTCATCCAAACAACCCTATTTACATATTTACAATTACTCATTCAAACATTGAAAATCTTACCATGAACGAATTAAATTATTACATACATCCATTCCTACATGCCATTTATGCTAGTTACATATATTATTATACTTAATACATTAACACAGTAAATATTCACACACACACACTAACTTTTTTTCCTTTTTTTTTTTTTTTTATTATTTTTGTTATGGCAAATCAACCACGTGGGTCAGTGTCGCCTATTTAAATATTACAGCAATATTAATAGTAGTGTAATTAATTACAGTAATCAAGAAAAATTAAAAAGCAAAGAGTATTAATAGAGAAAAAATAGTGAAAGTCAAATAACATATATTTAATAATAGTACTGCAAGAAACTATATACAGGTTGTCCCAATCGTAAACCGAAGGACTTCGTATATGGATGTGGAATCGAAAAACGAAGTCAAAAAGACCTTTGGTGATTTTCTCGTTTTCGCTTCGTTTTCAAGAAAAACGCAAAAATGATTGAAGAAGATTGGGCCACTATAAAATATACTCGTAGATTCTTAAATGTAATAATTTCGGCTTAGGAAAATGTCAGTTTCCTGTTGGAGCGTCTCAAATCTTCGCTTTGAGATTTCCTTTTACATATGATTACATTTTTCGTGAATAAATAACCGATATCTGTTCCTAATTTATGTTTTCCAAATGACACTAGGGATAAGAATGGAAACGTGCTATCATGACGCAGCTCCTGCGAGTTGGACGTTTTTCGAGATATCATCGGAGTAGGTTTAAAAAGGTTATGAAAACACGCTAAAATGACTGTCATTTTCCAAGCTGGAGACGATTTTCTGACGAGATGTTTATCGGGTTATTCGTAAAATTTCTTGTGGCCGTTTCTTACGATTCGGGATGTTTTTGTATGGCTTTCCGATAATTCTACTTAACGTTGTTTACTCCCATCGGCGCGCCGTAACGATCTCGTCGAAGGGTTCAGCAGCTCATTAAAACCATTGTAAAAGTTGTTTTAGCGGAGTCATAAAGTGAAGATAACTCCTCCACAGTGACCTACATTCGTGTCCTATTTTCGCAAGTATTTGGACAATGCATCAAAGGATTTAATCATTTGGAGTACACAAAAAAAAAAGTAAACAAAAAAAAAACTAACCAATAAAATGTATACTTGAACCACTAGCCCATAGTATTTACATCATACAGGATACGATTGTGGAAAATCAATTTATTAAAGGATCAAATAATCCTTTTGCCTCAATTCTCTAGCAACTTTAAATGATTAAAAATATATGATAACTAAATAATTACTAAAATATAAAAATTAATATAAGTTAAAGGCATGATGCCAGAATAAATTAAAATATTACCCTATAGCAATAATTATAATGAATTGTAGTTTTAAAATAATACAAATTTGAATGGTAAAGAAAGATGGTCTCCCCGTGGTCTTGTGGCTAGCTCATTAGATTCTCATGCGGGAGATGGTGGGTTCGATTCCCACCGGCGCACAGTGGGGGCCAAACGACTTTTCGTGTTTCAAAAAGGGCTACAGCCCTCAAATCTTTACCGATTTCAATGCATTTTTTTTTTTTTTTTTTTTTTTTTTTTTTTTAAATGAAAGCTAATAAAATATAGAAGAACTTTGTCAGGCCAGATTTTTGTTTTTTGTTTCTTCAGTTTATTAAATTACGCGTAAATAATTCACAAACTTTTACAATCGGACATAAAATAATATTATATTTTTTTATCTAACTTAATATCAGCACTGATATAGTTGAAATTAAACATTCAAAACCTGATTAGACTTGGAAAAAATCAGACTGACATATTTAAAATGTAAATTTTTTCATAATTCAACAAACAGAATTATTGAAATAATATGATTTTTGAATGATTTGATAATAAATATTGATTTTTTCCAAGTCTAATCAGGTTTTGAATGTTTAATTTCAACGATATCAGCGCTTTTATTAAGTTAGATGAACAATAAAATATTATTTCATGTTCAATTGTTAAAGATCTTGAAGTATTTACGCGTAATTTAATAAACAGGGGGAAAAGAAAACAAACATCTGGCCTGACAAAGTTGTTCTAAATTTTATTAATTTTAATTTTTTTTAAAATCATTGAAATCGGTTAAGATTCGGAGGCTGTAGCCTGTTTTGAAACACGAAATGTCGCCCACTGTGCGGCGGCAGGATTTTCTCATCACGCGGGTCGTTGAGAAAATTCCTCGCTGCACCAGGGATGTCGGCGCTAATGGCCCAGAAAAAAAAGGCATATTTATATAGTCAGCTCTCAATTACCCGAACATGGATAAGCCGAATCCTTAGATAAATCGCAAAGAAACTGTGGTCCCTGTCATTAGGTAGACATAAATTTCACATAAAAAAAACGATTTGAGGTCAAAACCGTGGAAAAGTATGTGAATTTGTCGAACAGAAAATAGGCATCCTCGGAAGGGCCTTCTAGTACTTCCACTCCTATGTCGCACACTTAGAAGCAGGGATCGAAACAGTTTTTTTATTTTTTTTTTTTTATGTTATAGTTACTGAGCAGTGAGGTGCCAATATTTATTTACTAACTCTTTAGGAGTTCAATTAGTAGCATCTTGCCAATTGCCTCTATATAGACGTACAAAAAATATGTATTTGAGTACTTACTTTACTGCAGATGATCTTAAATCCTATTTAAGTACTTTTTTATAATTTACATTTCTCCCAAAACGGGTAGACTTCTTAAAAATAAATAAAAACTGTCAACGAACGGACAAACGTCACAAAGCTAACCACTAGGGCATAAGACACCACCTGTTCAGTGCCACCATGAAAGCAGACTCACCGCAACTTCCTACTTACGGATACACGAGTATGTTGGATCCTCAAGCCAGTTCAACTACACCTATTGCCAGTCATGTTTTTTTAAGAGTTATCAAAACCCTTTTAAGTGTTATGTATATCACGATGGCCAAAAGGGGTAGACAGTTGACTCATATCTTAACATTCAGGCACAACATATATTCTCAATTGCAGGCACCAATTAATTGGGTATTACAGGTGTCTTGAACTGCCTCCTCAACGATGCGATAGAAGATAAATCTTTTTTAATCGAGTTCATCAGGACATGATATATATATATATATATATAAAGTAAAAATAAACAAATTGATCAAAAACAAATTGATGAAATGGTAGTACACACTTGAACGAGCGTTCCGTCCAATGCGCCTTAGGAGCCGAGAAATAAAATAAAATAGGTTGAAAATGCTTTATTTTATTTTTTGAGTTTAGAAAATGATATCGACATAAGTCCTTAACCAATTTATTTGTTTTAGAGAGTAGATTAAAGGAAAAATACAATAGGTAAAAAATTATCTATATTTCGTCAAATAAATACAAAAATATGCTCTCGTTTTCAAGTTAACTAAGACATGAATAGTATTATACATTTTTGTACGCCATAAATAATAGCAGATTCAAAATCAGCACCCCAAGAAACCCTAATGTGGTCAATATCATCGAAAAAAAAATAATAAATTTTCCCAGTCCAGAAGAGAGTAAACATTTATAAGCGAAAAAGTAACGTGACGTTTTGAAGTTCAATATCTCGCCTTGAGATAATTTGTTAGTAGATTTTTACGTATTTCGACTCTTTCACAAGAAGAAAGACTCCTTTTTATAATCATGTAAATTACTATTGTATTATCTCAGAAAGTACTTGACAAAAATGATTCTCAAAATAAAAATAAAATGTAAACGTTTTTGCATATTCCATATATATTTGGGCAATTGCACATTTCTGGGGAGTCTGGAATAAAAACAACCTACAACTTCGAATGTTTAGCCAACTAAAACGATATTACACCTAAAAAGTCCGTCTCGCAGGAACTGCATCATCTTAGCGCGGTTCCGTTCATATCCCTAGTCTAATTGGGAAAGATTAAAATAGAAGCAGTTATTATTTTGGTTCCACCAGTCTTTTTTTTTTTTTAATTATTATAATGGCGTGTCAACCCTTAAGGTCACTAACGCCATTCCTGTGAGTAGTAAAGTCTTGAAAGGTCATGATTTACAATCTTACCTGGAAGGGTCGGCTACACTAGAAACGGACCCGCTAGTGACAAGGTCTTGGAATCTTGGAAATCTATATTTCTAACAATAAATTGTTTTTGTTATTTTACTTAACCAGTTTTATTGTCAAATACATTATCCAACTATAAGCAATTAAAAAATAACAAGAAATAAAACAGACAAAAAGAACCATTGGAATAAACGAAATCAATTAATTTAAAGCTTTAAGCACTTTTTTCTCCGATTGACATCGCCTAATTAAAACTTTCTTCAAAACCTTTTTTGTAGAGCATTTAGTAATCTTCCGCTTCACAAGATTGTCAACGGTTTTCGAGATACTAACGAAATTATACAAAGTTACCAAAACATTTTTTGTCTGTTAATAAAATTTTTTATTCTAACCCTTCCTTTACTCTAAACGTAACAAAAATTTCAACATATTAGTGTTGATGAAACTCGAACATGCTGAAAATGTTTCAACTGTATCCCATAATTCTAAGTACCAATATCAAAGACAAAGAACCCTCCCTAGGAAGGACGCTAGGCAGTTGAAAATCTATATATCTTGGAAATCCATATCTCTAACATTAAATTGTTTTTCTTATTTTACTTAACCTGTTTTATTTTCAAATACATTATCCAACAATAAGCAATTAAAAAATAACAAGGAATAAAAAACAGACAAAAAGAACAGTTCGAATAAGCGAAATCAATTACTTTAAAGTTTTAAGCTCTTATTTCTCCGATTGACATCGCCTAATCAAAACTTTCATTAGAACCTTTTTTTTTAGAGCATTTAATAAGCTTTCTAATGGTATTCTTCCGTTTACCAAGATTCTCAACCTTTTTCGAGATATTAAGGAAAGTAAACAAAGTTACTAAAACTTTTTATGTCTGTTAATAAAATATTGTATTCTAACCCTTCTTTAACTCCAAACGTAACCAAAATTTCAACATATTAGTTTTGATGAAAGTAGAACAAGCAAAAAATGTTTCAACTGAATCCCATGATTCTAAGTACCCAAACCAAAAACGGTATTCAAAAAATATTTTTCCAATTTTCTCGAAAACGGTTAAAGCTATCGCCTTGAAAATGGTTTCATTCGTTTTCCTAGCCCATGAATCATATAAAACGAGTACTTAGAAGCTTATGAACTCAAAAACGTAAGCGTTACGATTTTTTTTGCGCGAATTTCGCCCCAAACGCCATCTTCCAGTAGGCGGATTTTGCTGGTTAACGAACTTGACCTTTCGAATTGGACGACGGATTTTTGTACCAAATTTCATGACAATCGGACCATTAGGGAAGCCAGAAATGAGCGAACAGACATATATATATATATATATATATATATATATATATATATATATATGCAAATTTGAACCACCGTTATTTTCGGTCTCTAGGGGTTCTGAAACGCGAAATTTTCTAGTCGGCACTTTCGGATTGTTTCGTTGTATCAACCTTATAAGCGGGGTTCCACGCTAAAAAGATTAAATTTTCTCAACTAAGTGATCTTATTTAATTTATTTTAAAGGTTTTTACGACACATTTTTACCGTGCAAATAAAAATTCCGAGGGGCTGCAGCCTCCTCAGCCCGCCCCCCTTATTACCCCCATGGGTTAGGTGTATGAGCCATGAATGGGTTGGGAGTTGGAGCTCCAAAATATGGTTTTTGAGCCTTGAATGGTTTAGCATTTGAGCCTTTATTGGGTTTAGCGTTTGAGCCTTGAGAGGGTTTAGCGTTTGATTTTTGAGTAGGTTTAGCATTTGAGATTTGAGTTGGTTAAGCTTTTGAGCCCTGAATGGGTTTAGCGTTTGATTTTTGAGTAGGTTAAGCACTTTGAGCCCTGAGTTGGTTAAGCGTTTGAACCCTGAATGGGTTAAGCCTTTGAGTCTTGAATGAGTTTAGCGTTTGAGCCTAGAGTGGGTTTTGTCTTTGAGCTCTGAGACGTTTTGGCTTTTGAGCCCTGTGAGAGGGATTGGAGTATTTGAAAGAGTACTTGAACATTTTCTAAAATGCTTGTTGAACACTCGACAGTAATTGGATAATTGTAGAAATCTGTCATTGACTACAAGGAACCTGAGAATTGGTTGATGAATATCGGTTCTTCAGAATGTCAATCTTCAACAATAAATAGATTTTCCACTAATCAATCGGTTAATCAATTTGGTTCTACGAAGAAGTACTTTAGATGCATAATGACTATTAAAAAAAAACGGAATCTACTTAAAAGCAAACAAGAATACTTCCCGCCATTTGTAGATAGAAGCTCAATAGGACTGGGAATCTACAGATATTTAGAGGATTCATCGTACGTTTAACGGAATTTTTATTTATTTTCTGATCATTGTTTTTCCTTTTAATGATCGTGTGAAGTGAAAATCCATATTTAATTGATCATATTCAATGATTTTACAACGTTTCCTAGCCTAAAATAAATAACAGGTATGTATTGTAATTTAAAATTAACTTAATAATCCCTATACTTTATTACAGATTTTCTAAAATCCTAATTCCCCAAATAATTATTACCTTAACGTTTTGCTGTATCATTCACTATTAAATACTATGGTGGACATGGTGTTCCTTCGTCTGACATATACTTATTATATACGCTAAAGTAATTGTTTAAATGCCATAATTGTATTTATCACTTTTTAGCACTTTCCTCCGAAGTTTTAAACCATTTCTTCAAATCTTTTTCGATCCTACCGAGCAGACACCGAAAATGACCCCCGTTAATATATATATATATATATATATATATATATATATATATATATATATATATATATATTTATATATATATTAACGGGGGTAATTTTTGTGTCTGCTCGGTATACACACACACACACACACACCAGTGATGTGAATAATGGAATCCCCATTCCCATTACAAATTCCCTTGCTTTTTGAAAAAATGTAATTGCAATTACAAGTAATGGGTATGTTTTTTTCTTTCTTACCATTACTTGTGATCGGAAAAAGTAATTGCAATTTCCATTACAATTACAGGAATTGGAATGGAGTAATGGGAATGGTCATTACACGCCTGTAGGGGTCTCCCGTGGTCTAGCGGGAGATGGTGGGTTCGATCCCCACCGACTAGTCGCGACTGCAGGAATTTTCTCATCCCACGGCAATTCCTCGATGTACCCTGGATGTCGGAGCTAATGGCCTAGTCGTCGGTGCGCCGTAAATTAAAAGAAAAAAAAACACGCCTGTAATTGGATTACAAGATTTGGGAACTGCGGGTAAAAGCTTATTAGTTAATAGTCAAAATAGTTATTCGCATATACCGGCTGCAATTATTATTGTATTGCAGCGAAACTCGGTTGTGTACATATTAAAAGAAAAAATGGGTTCATTGGTTTATTAGGAGGTGGGGTTCACTCTCGACCCAAATTACCAACTTGCCACTACCAGCCGTAATCTATCTATACATATAATCAAATTCTAATGGATCGCTGTCTGTACATGGAAGATATATGGGGAAAAAACTTCTAGGGGCCTTTATCAACGCAATAGTACCAAAAACAATGATTTTTAGAATTTTTGTCAGCATGCCTGCTGTCTGTCAGACAGTCTAAACACACTAGGGTTTAACAATCCCTAAGGGGTCAGCTTAGTGGCTCTGTCACGTGTTAGCAATCCTAGCAGCCTGTTGATGCTTGATCCCCCATGGCTATATACGCCTAATATCGTGTATAGAGAAGCATTACTGTAAAGTAGATTTTTGTAAAACCCATACGAGGGTGTTTATAATCCAAAATAAACCAAAAGATATATCCAAAAATGCTGCCCTAAGTCACTATCCACGAAGAACGAAGTCGCGGGTACAGCTAGTATATATATATATATATATATATATCCTCCCTATGGAGGACATGCGCTAGAAGGAGATG
Source organism: Gonocerus acuteangulatus (assembly GCA_946811695.1). Classification (NCBI taxonomy): domain Eukaryota; kingdom Metazoa; phylum Arthropoda; class Insecta; order Hemiptera; family Coreidae; genus Gonocerus; species Gonocerus acuteangulatus. The sequence goes on along the minus strand of OX328132.1, from coordinate 116,543,927 downwards.
CCGAAAACTGTCCACGTGATCACGCTGGGTGATCTCCTGCTCCGTACCCGTGTAAGTACAGCAGACCATTACAGAATGGATAATTGTCTTAAAAAAAGGAGTGATTACGAATGATTTATCTCGGAGAATTACTGTTAATTCTAGGTTCCGATTCAGCCTCAGTAATTTCACCCATTTCCCTCAATAAATAGAGGTTGGTAATTTCATTTTGAAAGAAAAAAGTCCGATTCGCAGGAACTGCGTCATCTTAGCGCGGTTCCGTTCTTATCTCTAGTGTTTATGAAGGCATAGAATAGAAAAAGTTATTACTTTGTTTAGATCAATAGCGAAACAGCTATCCAAATGAAATCTCAAACAAACCAGTCTTGAAAGGTCTTTGTTGATTTACAATCATACCTGTATGGGTCAGCTCTCCCATAAGTCGGGCAGAAAGGCCTCCGCTCAGAGGCATTTGGAAAGCCTTGGGATCTCTCTCTTTAAACGCTACATTTCTAACAATAAATTGATCTTCTTATTTTACTTAATCTGTTTTATTGTCAAATACATTATCTGACTATAAGCAATTTAAAAATAACAAGGAATAAAACAGACAAAAAGAAAAGTTCGAATAAGCGAAATCAATTACTTAAAAGTTTTAAGCACTTATTTCTCCGATTGACATCGCTTATTCAAAACTTTCTTTAAAACCATTCTTGTAGACCATTTAGTAAGCTTTCGAATGGTAACCTTTCGCTTCCCAAGATTTTCAACCGTTTTCGAGATATTAAGAAATTATACGAAGTTCCCAAAACTTTTTATTATTTCTGACAACAGAAAATTGGTCTCATTTTACCTATCCTGTTTTACACACACATACATTTTCCTTACAAATACAACATAAGAAATTACAAAAATAAAAAGCAATAAAAAACCAAGGGAAAGAGACAAAAATTACAAAAAGAACGACAAAAACCCGTTCATAAGAACAAAACAGACGTATTTGAAGTTTTAAGCACTTATTTCTCCGATTGACATAACCTAATCAAAAATAGTTTTAGAATCATTTTTGTAGAGAATTTAGTAAGCTTTCAAATAGTTTCAATCCACTTACCACGATTTCCCAACCGTGTTCGAGATATTAATGAAAGTATACGAAGTTTCCAAAACTTTGCATGTCTGTTCATAAAATATTGTATTCTAACCCTTCCTTAACTCCAAACGTAACATAACTTTCAACATACTAGTTTTAATGAAAGTAGAACATGCAGATAATGTTTCAACTGAATCCCGTTATTCTAAGTACCCAAACCAAAAACGGTATTCAAAAACTATTTTTCCAATTTTCTCAACAACGGTTAAAGCTATCGCCTTGAAAATGGTTTCATTCGTTTTCCTAGCCCAAGAAGCCTATAAAACGAGTACTTACAAGCTTATGAACTCAAAAACGTAAGCGTTACGATTTTTTCTGCGCGAATTTCGCCCCAAACGCCATCTTCCAGTGGGCGGATTTTGCTGGTTAACGAACTTGACCTTTCAAATTGGACGACAGATTTTTGTACCAAATTTCATCAAAATCGGACCATTCGTCTTCTATTTAGAGAGCGAACAGACAAATATATATATATATATATATATATATAATATATACATATATATATATATACAAATTTGAACCACCGTTATTTTCGGTTTCTAGGGGTTCTGAAACGCAAAATTTTCTAGTCGGCACTTCCGGATCGTTTCATTGTATCAACCTTATAAGCGGGGTTCCTCCCTATGGGGGAGGGAGGAACCGCGCTAAAAATAACAGTAGAGGAATTGATCTCCAGCTAGTCCTGTAGGTAGCATATATATATATATATATATATATATATATATATATATATATATATATATAAGGTATTATGCTCATAGATGTGAATAAAACTAGAAAGTTTCATAGTTCTACATTGAATGGTTTCTGAAATATAGGCGATGGAAAATCAGAATTTATAGGACTCGCTCACTCAAAATCAATAGGCACTTCTCGAGAAGCTAGTGACTTGAAATTTTGCAGGATGATAGACATAAGGGTGTTATTAAAGGCAAAAATTGAAAAATCCTGAAAAGTTGTGTTTGACTCCACTTCCGGGGGGGGGGGGGGGTGCGCGTTTTGTACTTGTTGTTCCTTCGTAAACTCATCATTCCTTCCAAAACCCATTAAATGAATTATCTCGTAAGGAGAACAAATATTTGATGATGTAAGAAACATTTAGACGCATCTTAAAATTTTTATGTACATGTCTATTATTTACTTATGTATGTAAGACGACGGCGACATTAGTTAGACTTGAAATTAATTAGTGTCAGACAAGGACACAAGGGCATCTCAAAATAATGATCAGACTAGAAGGCATTACAAAAAATAAAACACTGACACGATACAAAGTCGAAAGAATAATAAAACATAGTTTACGTTCCCGCGTCATTCTCCTCAAGCTAAACTCAAAATAAATAGCTCACTTACAAAAAGTATTGATATCCCCAAAAAATTAACGTTGAAAAAAGAGCCCAAGTTTCAGGGCCCTTCAAAAAACAGTTTGCTTATGAAAGTTATGATATCATATGAATAACGGGAAGAATGTTTTGGAGAATCTGGGAATTATGGGAATTGGAATAACTGGAAGAATGTTTTGGAGAATCTGGGGATTATGTGAATAGGAATAACAGAAAGAATGTTATGGAGAATCTGGGGATTATACGAATACGAATAACAGAAAGAATTTTATGGAGAATCTAAGCACTAAACACCTTTCTCAGTGGTTAATACCTTGTCAAGAACCTAATAATACCCTCTCACTTATTTGTGCAATTCCAACTTTGCCATATACACACACACACACATATATATAGGGTCATAAGGGAAATAACTACTAAACGGTTTGAGATATCAATTTTTTTCAAAGGAGCAAAGTTGTATTTCTCGGCGAGGAAAATAACTCTTCTAATGGCTCAAATAGACCTTTGATGGGAAGGGTTACCTCTTTACCCATATTTTGCACTATATTTTTAAAATGCACTAACAAAACAAGGAAGAACCGTGCAAACTGGGTTTCGATGCGTCAAGCAGTTATGTATTCCTCATCAGAAATTCCCCCAAAAAAGCACTTTAATTTATTTAAATGGTATTTTTGTTAAGTAAGGGGTAATTCAACATAGTAGTATGTGCTCAGCCCTCAACAAGACGATTCTCCTATGCTGAATTTTGGATTTTTTGTATAGGTCTATTGTTTATAGGAAAGACCAGGTCAATGCTCGGCAATTCACCTGGCAAACTGAGGTGACCTTGTTTAGCAGAGCTTTAGAGTTACTTCTGATATAGTGAAAAGATTAATAACCTCTCTAGGAAGAAGACCTCCTTGTTAATGGAGGAGGGATATTTGAAAAGTTGCCGTTAAGTTTTCACATTTTGTTCCTTTTTAGAGAAATAGACTTTTTTTTTTTTTTTTTTTTGCTTCAAAAAATACAATTTTTAATGCTGAGCACATTCTCCTAAGCCGAATTACCCCGCCCTTAACAAGAATACTATTTAAATAAATTAAAGTGCCTTTTTTTTGGGATTGTGGGTAGGATACAAGGACCTTAGGAAAATCTCCTTCGTGCGGACAACTTCATTATTTGCAATTCTTCAGAATTCGCTAATAAGACTACATCGACTTTTCTAAAGGTTATGACAACTTTCCTGAAATGCGTGGGTGGTGGATGGTAGGTTAAGAATAGAGCATACCAAAGGTCATAAGCCGAAGAGCAACGGGTTTGCGATCAGTACATAGTGTTGACCATGCTGTCTGCCCCCTTGTTATTGACTCTCTTCACGAAGGTCATCAGAGGTCAACGGCTCCGCAATCGGGTCCATAGTCTGTCTCACTCCGATCGAATATGGAATAGCCGAAGGGGAAACTCGCTGGAACTGCGTCATCTTAGCGCACCGTTAATTCAACATCTACTACCTCCTGTTAATAGTACAGACGATTTATAGGGATTCGGATTAGCACTTTGGGTTGTCCGACGTATTGAAGGATTTTAGCAGGATTCATCCAGGAAACAGAGAACGCCTTAATGGACCGATATCAACAATGACAATTTTTCTGTTTTTTTTTTTTTCGAATTTCACAACATCATCTACTTATACGATTTTAGCCGTTTTCTACATACTATACCCAATATACCGCATGAAATATAGGCTTTTTAGTATTTAATAAATATTTTGCCTGTTACTATTTCACGCGTCATGGTGGATACAGTATCATTTTATAAAAATGCATTAATTACTAGAAGTGGCAGGTAAACAAAACCTATTCATTCCGATTTCAGCCGTTTTGTACTTACTCTTCAAACTAACTGCAGGAAATTTAATAATCTCGTTATGTCCTATTCAATCCGAATTCAGCCGTTGTCTACTTACTTTTAAAAATATACTGCAGGAAATTTAATAATCTCGTTATGTTCTATTAAATCCTGTTTCAGCCGTTCTCTAATTACTTTTAAAAATATACTGCAGGAAATTTAATAATCTCCTTATGTTCTATTAAATCCGATTTCAGCCGTTCTCTACTTTCTTTTAAAAATATACTGCAGGAAATTTAATAATCTCGTTATGTTCTATTAAATCCGATTTCAGCCGTTGTCTACTTTCTTTTAAAAATATACTGCAGAAAATTTAATAATCTCGTTATGTTTTATTAAATCCGATTTCAGCCGTTGTCTAATTACTTTTAAAAATATACTGCAGGAAATTTAATAATCTCGTTATGTTCTATTAAATCCGATTTCAGCCGTTCTCTACTTTCTTTTAAAAATATACTGCAGGAAATTTAATAATCTCGTTATGTTCTATTAAATCCGATTTCAGCCGTTGTCTACTTTCTTTTAAAAATATACTGCAGGAAATTCACTAATCTCGTTATGTTCTATTAAATCCAATTTCAGCCGTTCTCTACTTACTTTTAAAAATATACTGCAGGAAATTTAATAATCTCGTTATGATCTATTAAATCCGATTTCAGCCGTTGCCTACTTACTTTTAAAAATATACTGCAGGAAATTCAATAATCTCGTTATGTTCTATTAAATCCGATTTCAGCCGTTCTCTACTTACTTTTAACAATACACTGCGGGAACGCAATGCTCATTTGAAGATAATTTTTTGAGCGCGCTTCGATTGGTCCCTTTTAGCGCGGTTCCTCCCTCCCCCATAGGGAGGAACCCCGCTTATAAGGTTGATACAATGAAACAATCCGGAAGTGCCGACTAGAAAATTTCGCGTTTCAGAACCCCTAGAGACCGAAAATAACGGTGGTTCAAATTTGTATATATATATATATATATATATATATATATATATATATATATATATATATATATATATATATTTGTCTGTTCGCTCATTTCTGGCTTCCCTAATGGTCCGATTGTGTTGAAATTTGGTACAAAAATCTTTCGTCTAATTTGAATGGTCAAGTTCGTTAACCAGCAAAATCCGCCTACTGGAAGATGGCGTTTGGGGCGAAATTCGCGCAAAAAAAAATCGTAACGCTTACGTTTTTGAGTTCATAAGCTTAATATAATAAAATATTATTATAAAATATTTTATTAACAGACATAAAAAGTTTTAGTAACTTTGTTTACGTTCCTTAATATCTCGAAAAAGGTTGAGAATCTTGGTAAACGGAAGAATACCATTAGAAAGCTTATTAAATGCTCTAAAAAAAAGATTCTAATGAAAGTTTTGATTAGGCGATGTCAATCGGAGAAATAAGAGCTTAAAACTTTAAAGTAATTGATTTCGCTTATTCGAACTGTTCTTTTTGTCTCTTTTTTATTCCTTGTTATTTTTTAATTGCTTATAGTTGGATAATGTATTTGAAAATAAAACAGGTTAAGAAAAATAAGAAAAACAATTTAATATTAGAGATATGGATTTCCAAGATATAGCTTTTCAACTGCCTAGCGTCCTTCCTAGGGAGGGTTGTTTGTCTTTGATTTTGGTACTTAGAATTATGGGATACAGTTGAAACATTTTCTACATGTTCGAATTTCATCAACACTAATATGTTGAAATTTTTGTTACGTTTAGAGTAAAGGAAGGGTTAGAATAAAATATTTTATTAACAGACAAAAAAAGTTTTGGTAACTTTGTATACTTTCGTTAGTATCTCAAAAACCGTTGACAATCTTGTGAAGCGGAAGATTACCATTCGAAAGCTTACTAAATGCTCTACAAAAAAGGTTCTGAAGAAAGTTTTAATTAGGCGATGTCAATCGGAGAAATAAGTGCTTAAAACTTTAAATTAATTGATTTCGTTTATTCGAATGGTTCTTTTTGTCTGTTTTATTCCTTGTTATTTTTTAATTGCTTATAGTTGGATAATGTATTTGACAATAAAACTGGTTAAGTAAAATAACAAAAACAATTTATTGTTATAAATATAGATTTCCAGGATTCTAAGACCTTGTCACTAGCAGGTCCGTTTCTAGTGTTGCCGACCCTTCCAGGTAAGATTGTAAATCATGACCTTTCAAGACTTTACTACACAAAGGAATGGCGTTAGTGACCTTAAGAGTTGTTACGCCATTATAATAATTAATTAAAAAAAAAGACTGGTGGAACCAACATAATAACTGCTTCTATTTTAATCTTTCCAAATTAGATTAGGAATATGAACGGAACCGCGCTAAGATGATGCAGTTCCTGCGAGACGGACTTTTATTTAATTGTTAAGTCTATGTTTGGTCCTCTTTCAATACCTTTCAAAATGAAAGCCCCCCTTTTTTTTTTTTTATCTTATTACAAGAAATTATGAAAAAAAAAATTAAATAGGAAAAAAATGAACATTTTAGAACATTTAACTTTAAAGTCGTTTCCCCAAAACTATGTTTTCCAAATCGGGCGATACTCTGGCTTCTTTAATTTTTGCCCGATCAACTTCAAATTTTTAACTGCAGCTTCCTGCAGCTAATAACATTTCCTAATAAATTACGTCGATTTTTTTTTTTTTTTTTTACCGCGCATCGACATCTAAGCCATTAGCGCCGGTAACCATGTTATGACCGATTTTCGACGGATTTTTTAATAGAAAATTGTTCACCATTTTCGAAAAAATTAATACTTTTTAAAAATCCTACGTACGTAACTAGATTTAACCTTCTTCTTTTGAAATAATTTTAGTTTTTCGTTTTAGATTAAAAATTACTGCCTGCAGACTATCGCCCGTGAAATAAAAGAGGGTTTCCGTTCGTCAGACAAACGCCGCCATTTTTTTTCGAAGAATTGAACCCTTTTTTTTGGATACTTTATTTAATATAAAACGTTAGCTATAAAGAATTGAAAAATATTGATTTATTTGTTATTTATAAATTCAAAAAATGACTTTGATTTTGATCGCACAAGGTAGTATATCCCCCTAACTGCGAAATGTCATAAGTAACATGATTATTGCCATAAAACGTAATGCGACAAATACTTATGTAAACAGGATGAGGACAATGGCGCAACCAGAAATTCGAAGTATTTCTTTAAATATGCATGGAAATAGATAAAGCCATGAACGTGTGATAAGATTATATCTAATATTTGCTTCTCAGCTGTAAAGGCCAAAGCAAATATAGTTCTCCGAGCAGTTTATCTTATTAAAAGGTTAATTTTGTACAAATATTTACTCTATATATCAATATATTACCAATTTATTAGGACTATAGATTGAAATTATTCCTTTGGCGTCTTCGAAGAGTTCAATTAACATCTAAATATTGGAGCCAAATCCGTTAGTGGCTATGAAGACCTGTGCATACATTTAAAGATTCGAGCCACGATGGGCTTTGCTAAGATCTAAACATTTTAGCTGAATCTTTTGACGGCTACGAACAACGGCTAACAACGACATATGAAAATTCCAGATGATTACGAACAGCTGACCTTACATCAGAAAGTTCCAACCTATTCGATTGGAAACTACAAAGACCTGAGCTTACATCTGAAGATTCCAGCCGATTTCCTCGGTGGCTACGAAAAGCTGTGCTAATATCAGAATATAACAGCCAATTCCTTTCGAGGCAACGAAGAGCTGCTCTTACGTTTGAAGATTCCAGCCAATTCCGCAGTTGGATACGAGAGCCTTTACTAACATCTGAAAATTCCAGCTGAATCTGTTGTCGGCTAACAACATCTGAAGATCCCAGCTGATTTCGTTGGTGGCTACGAAAAGCGGTGCCCACATCAGAAGATGACAGCCGATTCCGTCGGCCGCTACGAAGTGCTGAGCTAACATGTGAAGATTCCTGCCGATTACGTTGAAGGCGACGAAGAGCTGTCCTTAAGTTTGAAGGTCCCACCCGTTCCCTTTGGCGGCAACGAACAGCTCTCCTTACATCTTAAGATTCCAGCTAATTTTCTTTGCGGCTACGGAAAGCTTTGTTTCCAGCTGACGATTCCAGCTGATTTCATTGACGGCTACAAACGGCTGTCCTTTCATCCGAAGATTACAGCAGCGGCTACGAACAGCTGAGCATACGTTTACAGTTGATGGATGGAATTTCTATTCCTTAGGATTAACTTCTACCATCTCATCGTTGGTAGAGAGTTTAGTCATTTCCTTTGTTCTTATTTTGAATGGGATATTGTAGTAATTTCGAAAGCGTCACTTTGTTTTGTCATTATTAAACTAACGTCTTTTTGACAGAACAATGATACTCGATCCTTAAATGAATGGGTTGTTTACGACTGGGCTTTCGGAGAAAAACATAACCTCAACGATGGCCGATAATGTTGGTGTCATTTCGAAGTGATAGATAGATCTCTTTTTGTCTTAGATATTTAAAGGGCCTGGGGGAATGAAAGCGAAAAAGGACCGTATTAAGGGAAGTAGCCAGTTACACTAATTGTGGCATCTCTTATGATCTTCCATTTAGTGCTTATGATGGTTGGGTACATGAAGAGGCCTATATAATTGTATTACAGAGCTACGATTAGTAGATATATATCGAAGCGGAACAGATCCTTCTTAAGGCATTAAGCCTAGAACCCAGTTACGATAATTGTATTATCTCTTATTATTTAATTTATTCATTTAGTGCTTATGAAGGTTGGGTACTTCATAGGACGTGCAGAGGCCAATATAATCTTATTAGTAAAATTCGTATTAGTAGATATATCGAAGCAGAACAGATCCTTCTTAACGCATCAAGTCTAGTTCCCAGTTACAATAATTGTGTTATCTCTTTTTATTTCATTTATTCATTTAGTGCTTATGAAGATTGGATGCTTCATAGGACTTGAAGGGGCCTACATAATCGTATTAGTGAGATACGATTAGTAGATAATTGTATGAAGCGGAACAGATGCTTCTTAAGGCATTCTTTTTTTTTTATTCATTTAGTTCTTATGAAGGTTGGATACGTTATTGGACCTGTATTTAATCTTATTAGCGTGATACGATTAGTAGAATTATACGAAGCTAAGAAGTATAATACATCCTCGCTTCTCATTTTACGTACCTTCTTTTACTGATAAATTCATTTTACTGCTAAAAGCAAATAAAAATAGGACGCATTACACTTCTAAAACAAGACATATTGCCCAAATAGTTCGTAATTTTAGTGAAATTTTTTTTATACATTCATATAGTCATGAAAAGAATGTCTCTTAGCAAAGACGCCAAAGAAGACAGAGTAACTACCAGTCGAAGTTTCCTGTCTGGAATCTACCTCTGAAGAAAGACGCCAAGAAGAGGTAGTAACTACCAGACGGAGATTCCTATCTGGAATCTACCTCTGAAGAAAGACGCCAAGAAGAGGCAGTAACTAGCAGACCGAGTTTCCTATATGGAATCTACCTCTTAAGAAAGACGCCAAGAAGAGGCAATAACTACCAGGCCGAGTTTCCTTTCTGGAATCCACGTCTAGAGAATCCCGCCAAAAATAGTGAGTAACTGCCAGTCGGAGTTGTCTATCTGGAATCTACCTCTAAGGAAAGTCGCCCAAAAGAGAGATTATCCACCAGTCAGAGTTTCTTGTCTGGAATCTACCTCTAAAGAATCACGCTAACAATAATGAGTAACTGCCAGTCGGAGTTGTCTATCTGGAATCTACCTCTAAGGAAAGTCGCCAAAAAGAGAGAGTAACTCCCATTCAGAGTTTCTTGTCGGGAATCTATCTCTAAAGAATCACGGTAAAAATAATGAGTCCTGCCAGTCTGAGTTGTCTATCTGGAATCTACCTGTAATGAAATGCTGCATAAAGAGACAGTAAACTGCTAGACGGAGTTTCCTATCTCGAATCTACCTCTAATTACCCGACGACTATTTTCGACTAACTACTTCAGTACTCTTCAAAATCCTTCTTCAAATATTAAATCCATTTTTGACGAATTTATAAGTATTTGTAAATACTGATGAAGTACCTAATCAAGATCGCGTCGAGTTCTAAAGTAAATCAAATTCAAATGAATCTCAAATGCTTTAATGAGAAATTTTAATTCCCTGAAATAATTTCTTTAAGAGTGTAATATGTTAATTGGTTCTTAGATACAATGATATTCTAATGTTCTTTTTCGTCCCTCAAGCTCATGTTAAATATGTTATCTAATGAAAAGCCAAATTAGGCGCAAAAATGCCTGGAATATACAGAAAATTTGGGGAAGCCCACTGGAAGATGCACTGATTCCGGAGTAACACCTAGTAATAGAAACTTCCCTGTCATTTCTTCGACCTCGTTTTATTCAAAAGCTTATTTTACTACTAAAATTAATTTAAAATAATGACTAAACAAAAAAAAAACAGGTAACCACGTAACGGCCACGCCCAAGAAATCTCGAATATAGATGTATTTTCCATAATCCCATGAATGAGTTAACTGAGGTGATGAAAATGTTACGGATACTTAATAACATCGCCCGTAAAAGTATTTACTTCACTCGGTTACTTCCGGTTTGTATTACTTTTGGAGTTACTCGGGCTATGTTTCGAACCATAATAAATAGATTATTTTTTTCTCGAAAAATGTGTTGTTGTTTTTTGTTTTTTTTTTTGCACCTTACGATGTTGCATTTTTTTACCTGTATCTGTAGGTAATAAACTATAAAAACCGGCCATTTTTGGCGTCTGTTTTAATACAAATTCGGTCATTAAAGGGTTAATAAATAACGAAGAAGAATGTTACCCTCCGGCCGGGTTACACAGTGAGCTAATTGTTTGTGTTCAATTCTTCTGCTTAAAGACAATTGTTTTTCATGCCAAGCTTTGAGTGTATTTTTATTTTACTAATTTTTTAGGAAGCAGTTTTAAATTCTTATAAAAGTAAAATGAGTTTGTCTATGAAAAAAGTTGGCTTTTGTTTGTGTTTGTAATAAGAACCGGAAGTTGAGAAAAAGTACACTCTGCAATTTTAGTGGCTTACGTTTGTCTTGAAGAATTTCATCTCGCAGGCCTTTTGGATTTGCTTAAATAAAACAAGTTTACTATTTTAAGTTTCCAGAACAAAATTGCCACGTGACCGGAAGCAAAGTACCTACTGTTTCTACATTAAGCTTTCCAAATCACCAGGAAAGTAGCTTTCTAAAGTTTGAGGCTTTCCTAATATCTTATGATAAGGCTGAAATCGTGAAGTTGAACACATCCGTGGTGTGGCGTCACAATTTCCTTGGCAAAGACTAGCATTATGCTTAAGGCACTCTAAGATGATCACTACAAATCTTAATGATTATTTTACGGAAATGATTGGGGATGAAACTGGCCGAATGTCAGAGACTGATTCCTAAGGTATGCTTGAAGTCGTACCCAGTAAACTTAGGAAGCTGTAGCAATTTCTAGGACTTCGCACCACACACACCCAGCTGTGGTTAGGGGTGGAGTATGAAACTCCCAGGCATGTCCTATTCGACTGCAATGCTTTCTGCAGGAAGAGGGTCCTTTATGTGTTTACGACGACTGTCCGAAACAACGGTTTAAAAATTACCTAAAATATTTTAGGGGTTAGACCAATGAAAATAAGGATTTTAGTACTCGACACAATGAGGCTTTTCAGGCCGAGGTGCACTTGAGTGTGAAGTTCTGTGAAAACCTGTCTGTTGTTTCATACAGGCCAGCAATTTCATTGTTTTATTGTTGGGTGTGAATATGCTTTTTATGTTTATCCTTTGTCTTTCCTAATTATTGGGAAAGTTCATAGTAAAATAGGTGAGTTTGAACAAGTAATTTTTTTGTAGAACGTAGTGACGTTCTAAACAGTGGTTTACGTAGAGATATACGGAGTCACATTCGAATAATTTCAGGTATACTCCTGATTTTCCAAATTTTTAAAATGTATCCCTCGTCAGTATTGAATGACGTTGAGCGAGTAAAAAAATACCACTAGAACATTTAATGAAGGCAAATGTTATGGTATCAAAGTTCCAGAACAGTTTATTTCTCTTATCGAGACCGACGAAACAAGTTTCTTTTTTGGGGGAGGGGTCATTGGTACCGGGCTATCTACAGGTTGCCAAACTTTCTAAACAACCTTGGTGGAGCAGGGTCTTTGGCAAGAAAGCACTCGACCAGAAATGTTCTTATGATGATTGCCCTGAATTGGTAACAATTCAGATCATGGATATAACTTATGGGAGGAAAATAAAAACCAGTAACTAAAGATCTCTTTTTATTTTGCAAATTTTCGTTAAAACGCATACTCTTAGGTCTCCCCTTGGTCCAGTGGCTAATGTCTTGGATTCTTATGCGGGAGGTGGGATTTCGAGTCCCAGAGAGACTTTCTTCCCGGCTGCACCATTGATGTCGGCGTTCATGGCCCAGATTTTGGTGCACCGTAAAAAACAAAACAAAAAAAAACACGTTTTCTTAACCCACTGAACTTGAGTAACTAACGTTGTCAAAAACATATGCTCTTAAAATGTTCATTAATGCATACCCGGCGCAATTCCTATATACCTTTCCCGCCAAATATAACTTCCGGTGACGTGATCAGTGATGTTACATTTCGGCGGTACGTCATAAGGTCGAATTCATAAGCGGTTTTCCTATCTATTGATGGACGGTGGAAACGCGCTAAAAGAGAACATTGGTATTAACTGAGAATTCCTGGTAATAACTCAGATTAATTATTTATTTTCATATCATGATAACAAATTGAATGAGAATATTTTCTGTAGTCCATGGCTAATGCTGAAGGCCCTGTTGTCGCGAGTGAGCGCATGATTATACAATGATTCAGACAGACCATCGTAAAGAAATCAATGCGGGCAGAACCCACCCCCACCCTTAATACTTCTACGCATAATTTTGGGGCGAATGAAATATTGCGAAACACATTCACTTCTGCACTATTCCCAAGAATTATTGAAAACTTCCTAATAGTATTGTGTTTGCGATAAGTGGGTTGGAAGGGAGGGTAACGCAAGTGGAAGATCTTCGCCAAGTCACTCAAATCTCATTTTTATTTTCAGAACTCATTGATCACGAAAATAAAGATAATGTTTTTTTAGATATATTGTAGTAGATAAACAAAATATTAGACACGTATTTTTTAAGTGCTAATTTGCCAATTTAAGGAGTGAAAAACACTCCTTAACTTCACCTCTGAAACAGTTATTTTTACATCTCGAAAAGTGTTAGGATCTTTTTAATGAAATCAACCACACCATCCTCTTCATTTAAAAAGGAGATTCTTATAAAAAGGGTTAAATGTAATTTTTGTTCTCTTTGATTAACTTACAATTTTTTAAATCGACTGGATTAGAGTATAATTTCCATTATCACGTAGAAAATAAAAAAACATTCGATAAAAAAAATTTCATGAAAGAATGAAAATCCTTCTGAAATATAAAAATAAAATAATTCTGAATTATACGAATCTTAGAGATCAATTCATTAAAAAACGATTCAGGAAATCGATATATCGTATTAAAAGATCGTTTCAGATCGCCCATCTCTAGATTAGGTATAAGGTAAGCATTTAAGAGTTATAAAATCGCTTAGTGAAATATGAACGTACAAATGAACCCCGGTCTTCTTATTTAATATTTCACTTTATGTTGCGGAAGTAGGTGGATTTTGTATAACTTCACAAATCTTTCAGTTTATTTGTGGATGTTTCCTTTCAAAAATCGACGCTAACTTTTTATTTTTATATGATGATTAGATAGCCGTCGAGGTGATAAGTAAAGATGGAATGGTTGGGATTCGGCTAAAAAACCTTAATACGATTTTTGTTTAAAAAATCTATATTTAGGACGTTTCGGCTACTCATTAGTAGCCTTCGTCAGCTAAAATGACAAGAAAAACAGAAATTAATGGAGAAAAAAGTTTGTAATTGAGATAAGTAACAGAACTATAAATACACTTAACTTATTATAAAAGAACAATTTGGTCTTAAATTCATAGAATGAGTAGAATGAAAATCAAAAGAAACATAACAAAAAAAAGAAGAAAAAAGGCTATTATATTGAAGTTTATATAAGTAAATAGGTGCTAATAGTAACATTTATTAATTATAACAAAGAAACAAGATACTACATACCTATGGAAATGCCTGGAGGCAGAGGAAGACCAATGTTGACAGTTTTTTGTTATGTTTCTTTTGATTTTCATTCTACTCATTCTAAGAATTTGTTACTTATCTCACTTTTTCTGTATTAATTTCTGTTTTTCTTGTCATTTTAGCTGACGAAGGCTACCAATGAGTAGCCGAAACGTCCTAAATATAGATTTTTTGTAACAAAAATCGTATTAAGGTTTCTTTAGCCGAATCCCAACCATTCCATCATTACTTTTTATTTTTTTATTTTCTGTCTGATCGTCAAGTGCTTGAGGATTCATAGCTCGTCATAACGTCTTTATAATGTTCATTCGTTCTAAAATAAAATACTGAAATTTTCATTTTTAGGCCAAAAAAAAAATACAACCTACTTTTTCGCAGACTTAGGCGAGTACATTAAAGATGCTCTTATAAAAACTCAGGTCCTGCGTGTTGGACTTTTCGAGTAAGAATTGTTGAGATACAGCCAAAAAATCTTCGATGTGTTTACTTGCTGAAAAACTACTCGAGATGAAGGAGTGGTCAGACCTGCAAGAGCTAGTTGCCTGCCGATATAAACACTACGGAAGATTGTATTATTCGATATTTATTAGCTATTCTCTGAAGGATCCACTCGAGAAAGATACCGATGTCTAAGCATCTAATCCACGTCGTAAATGATTACGCCATTGTCTCGATCGCGAAATATTTGTGCCTTTGTTATTGTGAGGGAGGATTGTGCTTAGTCAGCAAGGAGTTCTCAAGGAAAAGCAAATGAGACTACAAAAACATTTTTTCCCCGAAATATTAGATTAA
>OX328132.1:115842856-115928391 GCA_946811695.1 Gonocerus acuteangulatus | reverse complement strand
ACATCATTTTTGAATGAGAAGTTATTTTTTAAGGAGAGTATTTTAATTATTATTTAAAAAATAAAAGTGATAACAATTTTCTGCAGATTTAGACTTTTTTACAATAATAATTTTTAAAATTGTACAATTCTCCTAAAAAAAGTTGTTTGTTTGTTTAGAAAATATGGGGCGAAAAACCTCACGGTCGTCAGCGCCCTACTATGTCATTGCAACGCACAACCACTCATCCCTTGTTCCCGGAACCTTAGGGAGTCAGGTTTTTTTTTTTTTTTTTTTTTTTTTTTTTTTTTTTTTTTTTTTTTTTTTAATTTAATTTTATTTATTTATTTTTTTTTTGTATTAACAATTAGACCTTGTACTTTGTATATATTTTTTGGCCCATTCTTTTTTTTTCCTCACTTTCTGTGTTTAGGGGATTTTTTTTTCTTTTTCCTTTTTTTTCCTTTTTCTCTCCTTTTTCCTCTCTTTCCCCCTTTTTTTTTTTCTTTTTCTTTTCCTCCTTTTTTCACTAAAAAAAGTGTTTTTACTTCCCTAATAATGTACTGATCTCTAAAAGAGAGAGAGAGAACAATTGAAAGTGTTAAACTTGTAAAATGTATATTTTATACCAACCAGGTTGAGGAATAACCCTTCAAAGCTCCAAATCTTCAACCATTATCTCACAGCCATATTAGAAGACTTCTAATATGGCTGTGAGATAATGAATGTTTTTAATTGGTCTTGATGTGTAATTTGACTTGGTTCCTTTTAGGAATAATTTTTTTGATTTTATGACGTTTTAAATGTAACTTTAATTATTGACAGGACATGATCTCCTGAAGATGGACGAATAGTCCAAATCTTACTTTTATTTTACCATTACCGAGTGATGGTAAAATAAAAGTAAGATTTGGAGCTTTGAAGGGTTATTCCTCAACCTGGTTGGTATGATTAATTAATACCCTTCATCTAGTCATCAGGATGTATATTTTAAATTATCTTCATTAATAATCATGTAATTAAGATCTCGTATAAAGTTGGAAAATTCTTTGATGATTATAACGTTCAAAGAATGTTTGCTTCAAAAAGGAAAGGGTTGACATGCCATAAAAAATAAGTTTAAAAAAGAAGGTTATCAACTCACCTTGTGGTATATTCATAACAGCAACAGTAAATCCTGATATTGCATCTTTTATCAGCCATTCCTTCCAGTTGTAGGAGGACAGCCAGGTTATTGATGGAAAGACACTGGTAATTATATCTTTTGGGTGGCAATTCCTCTTGATTGTGTCAACTAATAATGTAAATTTACAATTTATATTTAACATAAATTTAAACTTATAAAATATTCTGTTTTGAAGGGAATGTAGTTTAGTAAATAGAGTTGAAGATGTTTTTTGGCTACTTCAGTTAAGTAATAGAAACATTAGTAGGGACTTACGTATTAGCTACACCACAGGTTAGAGATCTGGGTCTCATTCAGAGATTTGGCTCATCAGTGCAGACGCATAACTCAACATTTTGGGAAATTCTATTGGCCTTTATGTTTGTAGTGACCGTCTTGTTTACTTTCTGTTTTCACCGCAATTAATTTGTACATTTGTGTTTTTAACGCGATTTCTTTCCCTTGTTTGTGTTCTTTGTGCTGTTCTTGTTTCTGCTACGAAAATGCGTCTTTGGGATTTGTCTAAAACTGAGAAAGATGCAAAGCATCTTTAGTTGAGTTCAAACTTAATAGCAAAAAGGAGACTGTTTTGAATCCATGTTAAATTGTATACTGGCCAATTTTCCACCGAAAAACCAGTGATCTATATTATCAACAAGTTGGATTGACTAGAGTTTCGATATAAACGCATAGCAATCATGCCATTAACATAAGTGCTACGCGTTTCCGCCCGCTCAGGGTAATATCAAAACTCTAGTCAACCAAACTCGTTGATAATATACATAAATGGTCTTTCCGTCGCCATATTGGCTAAATTGACTTCTGCGCATGCGCTGATGATTCAGATCTCTGAACTATACCCAGTTCTCTAACCGGTGGTGTAGCTAATACGTAAATACCAAAACATTTATTAAAACAAGGTTGTCTGAAATGCTGGAGTGGATTAAAGAAATAATAGAATAGGAGAACCAAAAAGTAAAGTCATTGAATATTTTTCATAAATATAAAACATGAATAAGGATAATCTTGATTAACGCAGCATTGATTAAATATCTATCCTACATTCCGTTTATAAAATTTTATCTGGAATCTTCTATCCCCATGGGGAACAAGTAGAAGGGAAATATCAGCTTGGCTTTAGAAGGGGGAAAATCGACAGTGGATCGAATCTTTGCTTTGACGACTCCCATAGAGAGAGGAATCGAATTTACCATGATTATCTAGCACCTTTTCTTAGACTTTAAGAATGCTTATGACAGTATTAATTGCAGAAAGATATATGACGTACTGGAGGATTTTGGCGTAGCAAGAAAGCTAATCCCTCTTGTCAGGATGACCATGCGCAATTAAATAAATGTCATTAGGATACAAGCAAAGTACTCAAGCAAGTTTCGTGCTGATAGTAGTCTGCGACAGGATGATGGGTTGGCTTGCCTCCTGTTTATTTTGGTACTTGAAAAGGTAGTATGAGTCTTAGGAATATAGACAACAGCAACAATTGTCGATCGTAGCGTCCAGCTCTTCGGCCGTGCCTTCTCGGACTCGAGGTGAATGAGGCCAAAACTAAATATATGGATGCCAAAGCAGAAGAGGTACACTAAGGCGAAACCTTTATCTAAATAGGCCCCTATTAATTTGAGAGTGCATGAATTCACCTACCTTTGATCTCTCGTAACATCCAACAACAAGATGCCCAGGAGATGAGAAGGAGGATAAGTCGGAAAACCGTTGCTATTTTCCCCTAATGAAGCAAATCAGGAGCCAACTACTCACGAGGCAGACAAAGGCCAGACCCTGATTAGGCCGGTACTGACCTATGCATCGCAAGCATGGCCCTTGATAAGGCCGATGAAAATGATTTTATGATTTTTGAACGAAAACTCTTGCGACGTATTTACGGCACTGTGACGGAAGGTCAACTTTGGAGGAGTGACAAAACCGAGAGATTTATAGTTTATATAATGACTTAAATCAACTTCATACAGCTTGGACGGTTAGGTCGGGCGGGGCACGTCATTCGAATGTCGGAAGGAGATATTCAAAGGAAGATCCTTGAGGGCAAAATTGAACAAACCAGGAGGAGAGCCAGACCCAGGCTAAGATGGGCGGACAGTGAGGCAGCTGACTCAAGTCTCCTAGAAGCTCTTAGAGGAGGCCATGACCCATCTAAGGCTGTAGTGCCAATGAAGAAGAAGACATACCTTAACCTAAACTCCCTCATTGAAGTCTTAAACAATTCATCCTTTATAGGGGCCTACTTCTGATAGCAACTGCATTTTTTTTTGTCTCTGTAACAAAGTTGTTAAATTAAGTCCTGCTTAAACCTGCACAGGCGAGGTGCAGACATGTAGGTTTTTTAGCGCGGTTCCTCCCTCCCCCAATAGGAGGAACCCCGCTTATAGGGTTGATACAATGAAACAATCCGGAAGTGCCAACTAGAAAATTTCGCGTTTCAGAACCCCTAGAGACCGAAAATGACGGTGGTTCAAATTTGTATATATATATATATATATATATATATATATATATATATATATATATATATGTATATATTTATTTATATATATATATATATATATATATATATATATTTGTCTGATCGCTCTCTAGATAGAAGACGAATGGTCCGATTTTGATGAAATTTGGTACAAAAATCCTTCGTCCAATTTGAAAGGTCAAGTTCGTTAACCAGCAAAATCCGCCTACTGGAAGATGGCGTTTGGGGCGAAATTCGCGCAAAAAAAATCGTAACGCTTACGTTTTTGAGTTCTGACGATGCTTCTTAGAGAAGACTTTAAATTAGTATTTGTACCTTGCAGAGAGCAAGGCTGCCTTATTGGTCGTTACTAGTTTTTGTTCTGGGAGACATGAACAACTGGACTCACGAGTAGGCAGGGATGAAGAGGTGCTTCACCTCAGGTACTCCGATGTTGTCTACTATATGTTTTTAGCGCGGTTCCACCCTCCCTCCATAGGGAGGAACCCCGCTTATAATTGTCCGATTTTGATGAAATTTGGTACAAAAATCTTTCGTCTAATTTGAAAGGTCACGTTCGTTAACCAGCAGAATCCGCCCACCGGAACATGGTTTTTGGAGCGAAATTCGCGCGAAAAAAGTCGTTCCGCCTACTTCATATGCTTGCAAGTACTCATTTTATAGGCTTCTTGGCCTAGGAAAACGAATGAAACCATTTTTAAGGCGATAGCTTTAACCGTTTTCGAGAAAAATGGAAAAGTAATTGTTGAATAACGTTTTTGGTTTGGGTACTTAGAATCATGGGATTCAGTTGAAACATTTTCTGCATGTTCTACATTCATCAAAACTAATATGTTGAAATTTTGGTTACGTTTGGAGTTAAGGAAGGGTTAGAATAAAATATTTTATTAACAGACATAAAAAGTTTTGGTAACTTTGTATACTTTCCTTAATATCTCGAAAAAGGTTGAAAATCTTGGTAAACGAAAGAATACCATTAGAAAGCTTATTAAATGCTCTAAAAAAAAGGTTCTAATGAAATTTTTGATTAGGCGATGTCAATCGGAGAAATAAGAGCTTAAAACTTTAAAGTAATTGATTTCGCTTATTCGAACTTATTCGTTCGAGTTTCATCAACACTAATATGTTGAAATTTTTGTTACGTTTAGAGTAAAGGAAGGGTTAGAATAAAATATTTTATTAACAGACAAAAAAAGTTTTGGTAACTTTTTATAATTTCGTTAGTATCTCGAAAACCGTTGACAATCTTGTGAAGCGGAAGATTACCATTCGGAAGCTTACTAAATGCTCTACAAAAAAGGTTCTGAAGAAAGTTTTAATTAGGCGATGTCAATCGGAGAAAAAAGTGCTTAAAGCTTTAAATTAATTGATTTCGTTTATTCCAATGGTTCTTTTTGTCTGTTTTATTTCTTGTTATTTTTTAATTCCTTATAGTTGGATAATGTATTTGACAATAAAACTTGTTAAGTAAAATAACAAAAACAATTTATTGTTATAAATATAGATTTCTAAGATTCCAAGACCTTGTCACTAGCGGGTCTGTTTCTAGTGTAGCGGACCCTTCCAGGTAAGATTGTAAATCATGACCTTTCAAGACTTTACTACTCACAGGAATGGCGTTAGTGACCTTAAGGGTTGACACGCCATTATAATAATTAATTTAAAAAAAAAGACTGGTGGAACCAAAATAATAACTGCTTCTATTTTAATATTTCCAAATTAGACTAGGGATATGAACGGAACCGCGCTAAGATGATGCAGTCCTGCGAGACGGACTTTTTTTTCTTAATTCAAACTAACAGATTATTTCCTTATGATTAATTCTGCCGTTAATGGCGTCGTTTTTTGTTATTTGTTTACTACCATCATATAGTATTAATTGTCAACGGAAATGGGGAAAAACATGAAATAAATTGTTACCCAAATGTAATTTTTTTCTTTTTTCAGGTATTTCACAGAGGTCATCTTGCATCAAAACTCGACGACTAATCCTTATTTGGGGATCCGTCTCTTCCATGGTGTAAAGGCCGCGCTCTTTCGAGTCACCTGAAAACAAAATCATTAAATATATATCTTAGGTACGCAAAATGTAATTTAGTAACATATAAGACAGATAAGGAACGTAATTTATATACGTAAATAACAATACAATAGAAAAGTTTAAGAAAAAAAAAAAAAAAAAAAAAAAAAAAAAAAAAAAAAAAAAAAAAAAGAACCAATGAACTAGGAAGCTCCTTTATTATGTATTCCTTAACCCATTCGAGACAGATGGCACACCGTGTGTGATATTGATTTCCGAGGCTATAAGACCTGTGTGTGCAATAACATTAATGTGTAATTATCAGTTATTCTGCGCGAATAGTCGTCGAAGTATGATTATAAATTTTATAATGATGTATTTTCAATTGACCTTACATTGCACAAATGGTGCTCAATCAATAAAAAATTTCCGAAGAGCGTGCTGCACACCCGGTGTGCAATGATCTTATTTATGTGAATTCACTTACAAATTGAGTGATTTCAATACAAAACATGTTTTTAAAAAAAATTAAAAATGAACAATATAAAAGGAAAAAATGTTGCTCCTAGGGACCGTGTACGAAAACAATTGTCTTCTCGAATGGGTTCATTCAGAGTACAACTTACTTGCCTCCCATAAGTAATACAAACAGAAAACAACATAGATGTAGAAATTGAAATAGTGACTGCGGAAAATGGTACATAAGCGAGTAGAGGAATTACTACAATTTACGTCAACCTGGGAATAAAGTAGCGGAGAACGAGTTATGATTGTTTCGATATTTTATCTATTCTCTGGACTTTCCTCAAAATGGGCATTTCTGGCAAACCCAAGTGGTGGGGAAGACTGACGAAAACTTCAGTGAACCAATGAAGTTTTAAGTTAGGGAAAAATAGAATGGCGGAGGAGACAGGGATAAATGATACGGCGAATGAGACAGGGAAGATTAGAATGATGGAGGAGATTACTTTTTTCCATTCCATTACTTTTCTTTTTGTACAATAATTGTAGTTTTACCCACAGATTCAATAAAAAATATTTTACTGGAGTAAACATAACAATTGACTTGCTACTGAGGAGTATCGACGATTTTGACGAGAGGAAAAAATAATGCACAAGAAAAGAAGAAGGCTTGGGAAAGAAAGAAGCTAGAGGATATAGAAGATCTGAGGGTAGAATATGACACTAGAACATTCTACAGGCGGTTAATCAGGAAAGAGCAGTTTTTCACCGAGAAAGAGGACGTGTTGGTAATATGGGCCAAGCACTTTGAGGATATCCTGAATGATGGCCCGGAGGGTGAGAGGAACGAAACTGTGGTACTGGTTAAGGAAGAGAAAGACTTGGAGGCTCCCCCAGACTTGGAGGAAGTTCAGGAAACAGTATCCAGACTCAGGAACAATAAGAGCCCGGGAACAGATGAATTGTCAGCCGAACCTTT
This sequence comes from Gonocerus acuteangulatus, assembly GCA_946811695.1. Classification (NCBI taxonomy): domain Eukaryota; kingdom Metazoa; phylum Arthropoda; class Insecta; order Hemiptera; family Coreidae; genus Gonocerus; species Gonocerus acuteangulatus. The sequence goes on along the minus strand of OX328132.1, from coordinate 115,921,289 downwards.
TAAGTTTAGCGGAGAAGCGCTGCACAGGGCCTTATACAACCTTATTATGGAAATATGGATCAATGAGAAAATGCCCTAAGAATCGGATTAAGGCATAATATGCCCAATTTTCAAGAAAGGGGAGCGAATGGTGGCAACAAATTATAGAGAAATATCACTATTACCCAGCGCCTACAAGATCCTCTCACGTATTCTCTATAACAGAATCTGCCCACATGCAGAACGGATAGTTGGCCCATATCAGACCGGCTTTAGGAAAGGCAAATCAATCATAGACCAGGTTTACACCCTACGAATACTAATGGATAAAGGAGTGGAATACAGGCTGCCAACACACCACCTCTTTGTGGATTTTAAGAATGCCTATGGCAGCTTTAAGCGGCCACAATTTTTTCAAGCATTAATAGAATTAGGCGTACTGCAGAAGTTAACCCGGTTAGCAAGAATGACTATGTACGAGGCCCATAATGTTGTCAGAGTTATGGGAGGTAGCTCCAGAAATTTCGCTTGGTAGTAAACCGAGAAATCCAGCTTCTAGCGTTTGCAGATGATATAGACATAGTAGCTAGATCCAGAAATGCTATGAAGGAAGCCTTTATTGCTTTACAGGATGCAGCAGAACACCTGGGATTGGAGGTGAAAGAAAGCAAGACCAAGTACATGGTGGTGGCCGGAGAAGGTCACCAAGAAGAAGGTGCATTCATAACATAGGATCATTCACCTTCGAGTGTGTCCAGGAGCTCACATACCTGGGAACATTAGTGACGTCGAACATCAACATGACTCGTGAGATATGCCGGCGAATTCATGCAGGAAACAGTTGCTATTTTGGACTCGCCAAGTTAATAAGAAGCCAGCTACTAACCAGAACCTCCAAAGTCAGACTCTACAAGACACAAGATGGCAGAAGAAGAGATTCCCAGGAAAGCTCTGGAAGGCCACTTGGACCGCACCAGAAGAAGAGAAAGATCAAGACTTAGATGGGCTGAAGCAGTAGCTGCTGACTCGAGGAGTCTTCTTAATACCCTGGAAGGAGTCTTCTTAATAATAACTGGAAGGCGGCGGAATGTGATCGAGCTGGATGGCGGAAGCTCTTGGAGGAGGCCAAGACCCAACTCAGGCTGTAGCGCCATTAAAGTAAGTAAGTAAACATCACAATAATCTAAGACAGAACTGCAGGTATTCAACTACTGGAACTACATCTAACTTTCTTACATCAGATAGCAGATAATTCCAATTCTTATTTTATAAATAGTAATCCTCTCCGACCAAAATAAACCGATGTATCTATCTTCCAATATTTTATTAGAATTATTACTACTATTATTCCAAATGTAAGTGAATGTAAAACGACGATTTACCTCATAAAATCTCTGGATATTATAGCTGAAAGTAGTTGCTAGAGTGCTTTGGTAGTTGGTAAGTAAAATATTGTTAATTGAATCTGTGGATAAATCTGCGATTGTTTTACTAAAAAAAAAAGAAAAAAAGAGTCATGCTTGTAGGAGTTATCAAATCTGCACGTATGACATTGAAAATAAGTAAGACTTTCTCGCTAAATACTAAGAAAAAAACAAAAAAAAAACACACGTCTTAATTTTTTTAGTAGTTTTAAAAATATTATTACAAATGTGGGGTAATGAGAAAACGCCGAATTTTTGTAGTAGGCCTGCGCTTAATAGTTTTTTTTTTTTTTTTTTTTTTTTTTTTGTGTGTTTACCAAATAGCGTGCCTGAAAGGTCTCAATGAGAGCTACAACGTTCACCCTTTCCGATTTTGCGATATCTCTAACCGTTTAAAAGATATTTCAATTGTGGCCCGCATATACGAGACACTCAGTATAGAAGAACGAAGCGCGACCTTGTCATCCTAAATAGCATTTTATTCTTAGAGTAATCACTCTAGCATTTTATTCTTAGACTGGGAAGACTATGAAGTGGCAAAGCTTTATTTTTACTTTCTGTTTGTTTTTTACGTAACCTTGCTGAAAACATTATGTCACATGCTGAGAAGTTTTAGGACAACACTAATTTTACCCACCTCCCCCCCCCCCAAAAAAAAGAAGAAATAACAAAAAGCCTTTATAGTCGAAAAAATAGACTGGCGCCATGTAAAGCTGCAAGTTCAACATAATTCATGAAACAAAAAAAAAACTTTCAATTCTCAATAAAAATAAATTTTCAATTCTTAAAACATTTGATGTTTAACACTGGAATGTATACATAATTATAAAAAAACAATTCCTTCTTCTAATAATTCCTAATAATCAATTATAATAGTGTTTAAAGATTAGGCCCCTTGTATCAATACAGGCATCACAGCGCACATTGACAGACTGGATGGCATTTGTGTATTGCTCTGTTGTAATCATTTCCCAGGCCTAACTGATGGGTGGGACGAGGTGCTCTCTTGAGCCAAAGGGCTCCATGTAGACCAAATCTTTAATGTGTCTCCAAGCGAAGAAATCCAACTACCTCCTATCCAACGCCATGGACGTCTAACCAATTTCGGACGGCCCTGCCGAAGTGGGCTGTAAAACCATTGACTTGGAACCAGCTTCCCAATCTCTGTGCCAAAAGGACTTCCTCTCAGAACAACGCCAGTTTATTATCGAGGAATGTGTGGAAAGACTGCGTTAAGTCGAGGGGTCAAAAAATGGGGGCCTATTATTTCATTATTCGACACAAAATCAGAGGTATACTCCTATATTTTTGGGGAAGAGGGGATTAAAAGAGTTGGGGGTAGGTGCAAGAGGGTGAGTGGAGGGGGTGGAGAATAAGACATATACTTTTCCGTGCTGTTCTCTAGGCTAGTGTATTCCTCGCATTTCTCTTGGCCAATATATTCCGTGCTTTTCTCTAGGCTAGTGTATTCCTCGAATCTCTCTTGGGCAATATATTCCGTGCATTTCTCTTGGCCAATATATTCCGTGCTTTTCTCTAGGCTAGTGTATTCCTCGCATTTCTCTTGGCCAATATATTTCGTGCTTTTCTCTAGGCTAGTGTATTCCTCGAATTTCTCTTGGGCAATATATTCCGTGCTTTTCTCTGGGCTAGTGTATTCCTCGCATTTTTCAAGGTCAATGTATTCCTTGCGTATCACTAGAAAGAGTTTTCCTCGTGTTGCTGTAGTATTCTTGTTTCTCTAGGCCAGTGTATTCGTCGCGTTTCTCAAGGCCAATATGTTCCGTGCGTTTCTCCAGGCTAGTGTATTCCTCGCATTTTTCAAGATCAATGTATTCCTTGCGTATCGCTAGAAAGAGTTTTCCTCGTGTTGCTGCAGTATTCTTGTGTCTCTAGGCTAGTGTATTCGTCGCGTTTCTGTAGGCCAATATATTCCGTGCTTTTCTCAAGGCCAGTGTATTCCTCGCACTTTTCAAGGTCAATGTATCCCTTGCGTATCTCTAGAAAGTGTTTTCCTCGTGTTGCTGTAGTATTCTTGTTTCTCTAGGCCAGTGTATTCTTCGTGTTTCTCTAGACCAGTTATTCCTCGCATTTCTCTGAGCCAATATATTCCTTGCGTTTCTCTTGACCAGTGTATCCTTTGCATTCAGCGGATAACGCGGAGGTTTCCATAAGGACATTCTTCTTCTTACTTGAAACAATAGAAGATAATTAGTGCCCCAGTGAATGTCCTTGACCTGAGGGAAATCTATTATCGAATCGTTTCTGTGTCGGATGTTGATTGAGAGCAGAGACTACGAGGAGCACAACTATCGAGGTCACTGCCTCAATCTATTGTTCAAACTTAGTCAATGACCCAAACGACAATAAATGTAGAACACCATAGAAACTCCGCCATTCCTACAAATATTTATTTCAGCCGAAGGAGATTTTAAGTTTTAGCGAGGGTACAATTTGTCAGGGTTCGTTCGTGGTATCTTAATAAAACTAATTTTTTTATACGAAAATGAGTTTTATTGTTAGCCGACGTTTCGACATGAAATTCAAGCCTTCATCAGGGCGATGAGAAGACGGAGAACTATGCCTGTGTAATCAGAAATCCCTGTGGCATGGTCCTCCGTCTTCTAGTCGTCCTGATGAAGGCTTGAATTTCAAGTCGAAACGTCGACACACAATAAAACTCATTTTCCGAGTACATCGGTGCAAACCTCAACTTCACCCAAGAAGTTGAGGACCCCCAGGGAGTTGGGATTCGAATCCTTGTATAGTGTGGGATTCCAGCAACATAACCATCCTGCCAAGGCGAGTTTTTTGCGCGCTTCCTCTCTCTCTAAATAGGGATTATTTTGAAGGTAGCTAAAGGTTTATAAAAAATGAAAATATGTAAATAAGTTCACCTTAATTGTACTAAGAAGTAGTAAATTAGCCGATGTTTTGGTATAATTCGCTTATAAGCAAGATAATTAGTTTAAATTATTAATTTGGTGATCAGGAGAGTTACCATATGAATCTTATACAAAATATGAAATTATTTACTTATTTATTTATTGGATTTACAAACCCGCAATCAAGCGACTGCTCGTTTTATTGTGACATAATAAGATAGACACACTGACCTAGAAAATTCTGATTTCTAATACAAATTCATAAATATGAAATATTCCTGGCCGTGAGTGCTAAGGCGTATGCACTCCGAGGCTAAGGTTGTTGGTTCGAATCCCACTGTGGGTGGTGGCTTTTCTTTCGAAAAAAAAAGCATCAGGCCTATCCTGGCTAGAAAAGGGTGGTAACCTATAGATAACCCGTCCTAAAATTCAATGTCAATAATAGATGGACGATAAACTTTAAACGATAATAATAATGAAATATTTGTGTATAAACGTATCGTATAACTAAGGAAACATTAAACATTAAATTTTAGAAAAAAACTGGTTATGTACAACAATCAGGAATCATTGTTCACGGTAGTATACTAAGATAGGTAATTAGGTTAAATTAGTTGTACTTGGAATTTATATCGAATTTACAAAGGCGCAAGTATTTATGTTTATTGTAGCGACCACTTCTATAAGAAGAAGAAGAACAAATTTTTATTTACAAATTGAATATACAATATTTACATTTAGTCTTACATGTTATTAAATATTCTTATTTTCGTGGTAGGCGGAAGGTCAATTAATAAAAACTTCACCATACAGTATCACCAACTTTATTCCGTCCCTACATGTTTCACACCTTTCTTGGTGCCTCTTCAGGGGAAAAGTTGACCTTCCGCCTACCACGAAAATAAGAAGATTGGAAAAAAGGGTCAGTTGAAGAATAATTATGTTATTAAATATTTTACATGTCATTATTGTCGAACAACATTAACAATGATCTTAAGTAATGTTGAAACTTTGGGAAAAATTATAAAAAAACCAAGAAAAATACTAGTATACATTTGATATTATTAACTTACTGAGATGATGTCAGCTGTCCAGAAGTATGTGTTTGGTCCGTCTGTGAGTGTATCGCCTGAGGGTTTCTTTGTTATAATACCTATTTCAGCTATTAGTGGATTGTCTGATAGTTGTACTGAATGAAAGAATTTAGTCGTGAGTGTGTGTACGTAGTCTGTGATTGTCCACTTCTATAAGTAACGTATTTAGTTTACGATGCTTCTTAGAGAAGACTTTAAATTAGTATTTGTACCTTGCAGAGAGCAAGGCTGCCTTATTGGTCGTTACTAGTTTTTGTTCTGGGAGACATGAACAACTGGACTCACGAGTAGGCAGGGATGAAGAGGTGCTTCACCTCAGGTACTCCGATGTTGTCTACAATATGTTTTTAGCGCGGTTCCTCCCTCCCTCCACAGGGAGGAACCCCGCTTATAATTGTCCGATTTTGATGAAATTTGGTACAAAAATCTTTCGTCTAATTTGAAAGGTCAAGTTCGTTAACCAGCAGAATCCGCCCACCGGAACATGGTTTTTGGAGCGAAATTCGCGCGAAAAAAATCGTTCCGCCTACTTCATATGCTTGCAAGTACTCATTTTATAGGCTTCTTGGCCTAGGAAAACGAATGAAACCATTTTTAAGGCGATAGCTCTAACCGTTTTCGAGAAAAATGGAAAAGTAATTGTTGAATAACGTTTTTGGTTTGGGTACTTAGAATCATGGGATTCAGTTGAAACATTTTCTGCATGTTTGAATTTCATCAAAACTAATATGTTGAAAGTTTGGTTACGTTTGGAGTTAAGGAAGGGTTAGAGTAAAATATTTTATTAACAGACATGAAAAGTTTTGGTAACTTTGTATACTTTCCTTAATATCTCGAAAATGATTTTAGCGCGGTTCCTCCCTCCCCCATAGGGAGGAACCCCGCTTATAAGGTTGATACAATGAAACAATCCGGAAGTGCCGACTAGAAAATTTTGCGTTTCAGAACCCCTAGAAACCGAAAATAACGGTGGTTCAAATTTGTATATATATATATGTATATATTTATTTATATATATATATATATATATATATATATATATATATATATATATATATTTGTCTGTTCGCTCTCTAAATAGAAGACGAATGGTCCGATTTTGATGAAATTTGGTACAAAAATCTGTCGTCCAATTTGAAAGGTCAAGTTCGTTAACCAACAAAATCCGCCCACTGGAAGATGGCGTTTGGGGCGAAATTCGCGCAGAAAAAATCGTAACGCTTACGTTTTTGAGTTCATAAGCTTGTAAGTACTCGTTTTATAGGCTTCTTGGGCTAGAAAAACGAATGAAACCATTTTCAAGGCGATAGCTTTAACCGTTGTCGAGAAAATTGGAAAAATAGTTTTTGAATACCGTTTTTGGTTTGGGTACTTAGAATAACGGGATTCAGTTGAAACATTATGTGCATGTTCTACTTTCATTAAAACTAATATGTTGAAAGTTATGTTACGTTTGGAGTTAAGGAAAGGTTAGAATAAAATATTTTATGAACAGATATGAAAAGTTTTGGAAACTTCGTATACTTTCATTAATATCTCGAACACGGTTGGGAAATCGTGGTAAGTGGATTGAAACTATTTGAAAGCTTACTAAATTCTCTACAAAAATGATTCTAAAACTATTTTTGATTAGGTTATGTCAATCGGAGAAATAAATGCTTAAAACTTCAAATACGTCTGTTTTGTTCTTATGAACGGGTTTTTGTCGTTCTTTTTGTAATTTTTGTCTCTTTCCCTTGGTTTTTTATTGCTTTTTATTTCTTTAATTTCTTATGTTGTATTTGTAAGGAAAATGTATGTGTGTGTAAAACAGGATAGGTAAAATGAGACCAATTTTCTGTTGTCAGAAATAATGAAAAGTTTTGGGAACTTCGTATAATTTCTTAATATCTCGAAAACGGTTGAAAATCTTGGGAAGCGAAAGGTTACCATTCGAAAGCTTACTAAATGGTCTACAAGAAAGGTTCTAAAGAAAGTTTTGAATAAGCGAAGTAATGTCAGCTTTGGATTTGTCGATTTCCTTCAAATGTCTTGAAACTGTCGAGGCTCCTACTCCGAGTTCTTTGGCATATTCCCTAGTGTTTTTAATTGCTTATAGTAGTCAAATGTATTTGTCAATAAAACAGGATACGTATAATTAGAATCAATATTTTGTTTGTTAGAATTCGAAGATGCCGTATGAATATCTAGATTACAGTACTGGTGTTGATTTCGTTCTTTAGAATTATTCTTGGTATTCCCTATTTTCATCTGTTACCCATAGTTTTTTATTGTTAGTAGGTTTTTCTTATTGATTATAGAATATAAATCTATTTGGCTATAAAACAGGATACGTAAAATTAGTGACAATATTTCGGAGATTTCTAAGCGAAATACTTTTAAGATTTTCTACCACCACGAACGGCTTTTTTCCTCTATTTTTATCCACTAGATAGGCTTTATTTTGCATATTATTCTATATAAGTTTTATTCAGCAGGGGATTCTGATGAAATGTCGTGTTTTTGCTGTGGATTTTAAATACGATGTATCTAAGATTGGATAACATTAGCGAGTCTACATAGTTAAGAACCGACGACGGAGGATTACTTCTTGCTATGATTTAGTCTACATATGTATATTAAGTCCTAAATCCAAAAAATAAACTTCACAACGGTTAGATACTATGAGCGTATATGGCGGTTCAATGCCCGTAGAACACAATGGGGCCGCAGGAAATTTACCTGCTAAGAGTTAATCCTCAAGAGCTGTAAATATACCCCAGGTATCTGCCGACACAAATACAAAGCCTAGGCGGAGAGCACCCCAAAAACACAGATCCAAAAATAGGTTATATACTAAATATTCATAAAGACTACTTAGTTGTAAACCGATTCATCAATTAGCAATCAATAATTTTCAACAAAGGTTATATACTAAATATTGATAAAAAGTATTTAATTAGAAAAAAATCAATATTCCACAAGACTTGTTTTTGGTCCATTTGTGTCTACTCCGTAGACTTAATTAGGTATATTATTCTATTGTAGTTGGGCAACTAAACTTTGTTTTATTTTGTTAAATAAAGTTTTTTTTTTTACTTATTCGTCAAGACTTTTATTTGTCCTTGTGTATTTACTAGATACGTTTTATTCGGCATATTATTCTATATAGGCTATATTAGGCAGGGTATTCTACTCAATCTTGTGTACTTCTTCTTGATCCTTCTGTACATGGGCGTATATAAAAACAATTTCGGGGGGGGGGCTGAGACCATTTCCAGGGTATGGAATACTAAATATTTAGAGCTTGGAATAGTTTTAGGCAACTAAAACGCTATTGCACGTAAAATAAAATATGTTTTATGAACTAAGTGATCTTATTTAATTTATTTTTAAGGGTTTTACGAGAAGTTTTTATCATCAATTCAAAATTTCGGGAGGGGCTGCAGCCCCCTCAGCCCCCCCCCCTCATATACGCCCATGCTTCTGTATCCTCTAGAAAGGCTTTATTAGGCATATTTTGTATTGATTTATAGAGCTTTGCTTTAGAATGAGAGCCAGATTCTGTAATTTCCGCTTCTGTGTAAAAGTTAGCTACTGTCGGTGTCCCTGACGCCTTAATATCACTTTTATTCGAGATGTTCGAGAGGATTTTGACAATTTTCACGAGATATATAAAAAAAATAAGTTTATTTCTTTTCTAAGCTTATCAAATGGCACTAGGGACATGAACGGAACCGCGCTAAGATGCTGCAGTTCCTGCGAGTCGGACTTTTTTTTACTCGAAGCGACTAAAATATCAGGTTATAAATTCTCAAAAACAATGTCCAGTCGATTAGTTGAAGAGTAATTTAATTTAATAGATTGTTTAAATATAAATCCAATGATCATATAGTAGTCGTAATCGATGTAATAGAACGTTTTCTGAAACAGGGCTGTAATACACTTTACTTTAAAATGTGTTTATTTTCATTACATAACACCGATTAAATTGTAACATAACTGAAAAAAAAGTGTAATAACATTCTTATAGCTAAGTAAAAGGTAATATCGATAGAACAATTAGATATAAAAATAGTTTCATAGAGGTGATGCGTAGGTATTACAACGGTCAAAATACGTTCACTAAAAAGAAACGTAGCGACGGGTAAAGGCAGTAATTCGATAACCACATGGAATAACTAGGTACGTTAAAAATCTAAACTTTTCAGGGCGGTCTTTAACAGACAATTAAGATAGAAAACACGCTATTTTACGAGATGGCAAGAAACCCACATCTTTATAAGTCGGAAAAGATCAAGGCTGTGAGTTAGCGACTTCTTTGCACTACACATGCGTCTTTGAGTGCACCTGCATTACCGCCGATCCGATAAAATCCGATAGCCACCGACTGTCAGAAGAAACACAAACACATGCGTCTCAATGGAGGTGCCTAAATTATTCCCGACCCGATCTGATCCGATCCGATGACGACAGATTCTCGGCCGTTCAAACTTGTTTGTTTCTAGACCAATGCAAAGTGATGCCAAACCACATTTTGTGTTTCAAAAATGTCTACGGCCTCTACATCTTAATCGATTTCAATGCTTTTTTTTTTTTTAAATGAAAGCTAATCAAATTTAGAACAACTTTGTCAATTCATATTTCTGTTTCCCTTGTTTATTAAATTACGTGGAAAGATGTTTATATCCTTCTAAATACCTTTCTTATAAATTATTTTAAAATATGAATACTAATGCTTCTCTTATCGTTGTGTAGCATTTTTTCGGGACTGATATACTTCCGGAAGATTGATTGGCCTCTCAACTCCTCCTTTATACGTCCAACAAGGTAATCGAAGGTTTCTACACTTATTAGGTGGTAGTTCGTAAATTAATCATTTGTTTTCACTTCACTAAGTGTTCATTACTGACGAGCTGAGACTAGATCGTATCGGATCGGATCGGTAACAATGTAGTAGTATGAGTAGGAACTCACGTCGGCCGTTGTCGGTGAAATGATATCGGATTGGATCGGATCGGAAGAAATACGGGTCCAATGTAGGTGCAGCCTTAGGAGAGAATCATAGTACTGAACTAATTGTGCCCAGTTTCCGACTTACCAACATATTCCTTGTGACCATCGATATAACCGAGGACCGCCGCATAGGTGAGTAGATCGAAATGGTGCATGATCTTGATGATAAGGCCATCATCATCTTCATCATTATCTATCGACAACACGGGGGCGACAAGCAATTAGGAAAATGATGCGAGCAAGGTCCGAGGATTTCGAAATAGTTTATTGGTTCCTTTGTGAACTAGAAGCGGATGAATCGATTCCACAACCCAGATCTCCTTATCTGGAGATTGCTTCACTCCTTGGCGATTGTTCTTCGTCTAGATAGATTCTACCATCGCCAAGGACTAGTTCATGACACTTATTCAGGAAACGGAGAGATTCATGTTATCTCTCGTCTCATCCAGAGTCCATGTTTGGCCATGACTCGAATTAGTAGTGTCGAGGAACGGCACTGGGCCAAACTGTGTAACGGATAAACAAGCTATCCAGGTAAAATCCATTGTTCATTACATAAAAGTCCGACTCGCAGGAACTGCAGCATCTTAGCACGGTTCCGTTCTTATCCCTAGACTCATTTAGAATGATTAAAATAGAAGCTGTTATTATTTTGGGTCCACATTTCTAGAAACGTCTTGATTTACGATCTTACCTGGATGGGTCGGCCAACCCTTCCTAGGAAATACCCCGCTAGGCAGTTGAAAAGCTATATCTTGGAATTCCATATCTCTAACATTTTATATATATATATATATATATATATATATATATATATATATACATACATACATACATCATCCAACTATAAGCAATTAAAAAATAACAAGGAATAAAAACAGACAAAAAGAACTGTTCGAATAAACGAAATCAATTACTTCAAAGTTTAAGCACTTATTTCTCCGATTGACATAAACTAATCAAAATTTGTTTAAGAATCTTTTTTGTAGAGAATTTATAAAGCTTTCAAATAATATCTATCCACTTATCACGAATTCCCAATCGTGTTCGAGATATTAATGAAACTATACGAAGTTCCTAAAACTTTTCATGTCTGTTCATAAAATATTTTATTCTAACCCTTCCTTAACTCCAAACGTAACCAAAAGTTTAACATGTTAGTTTTGATGAAATTCAAACATGCAAAAAATGTTTTAATGAATCCCATTATTGTAAGTACCCAAACCAAAAAAGTCCGACTCGCAGGAACTGCCTCATCTTAGCGCGGTTCCGTTCTTATCCCTAGTCTAATTTCGAAAGATTAAAATAGAAGCAGTTATTATTTTGTTGAGAGGAGATCGTTGACCGTTGATGATGCAAGGTAGGGATTGTCCGGGTTAGGTCACTGCTACTTAATAATACATACCCCATATGTGTATGTATGTGGACATATATATGTACATATGTGTGCGTGTATATGTGTATGTGTATATGCAAATATATAAATATATATATATTATATATATGTATATATATATATATATATATATATATATATGTTAGGTATATTTACATAGATATGTGCATATATTAGGGTTAAATATGTCCTACTTGTATTTACAGCCCTGATGAAGGCTTGAAGTTCAAGCCGAAACGTCGGCACAATAAAACCATTTTTACGATAAAATGTAGTTTTATTAAGTAGCAGTGACCGAACCCTGACAGTTATATTTTGGTTCCACCAGTCTTGAAAGGTAGGATTTACAATCTTACCTGGAAGGGTCGGCAACACTAGAAACCGTCCCGCTAGTTACAAGGTCTTGGAATCTTGGAACTCTATATTTCTAACAATAAATTGTTTTTGTTATTTTACTTAACCTGTTTTATTTTCGAATACATTATCCAACTATAAGCAATTAAAAAATAACAAGGAATAAAATACAGACAAAAAGAACACTTCGAATAAGCGAAATCAATTACTTTAAAGCTTTAAGCTCTTATTTCTCCGATTGACATCGCCTAATCAAAACTTTCATTAGAACCTTTTATGTAGAACATTTAATAAGCTTTCTAATGGTATTCTTCCGTTTACCAAAATTCTCAACAGTTTTCGAGATATTAAGGAAAGTAAACAAAGTTACTAAAACTTTTTATGTCTGTTAATAAAATATTTTATTCTAACCCTTCCTTAACTCCAAACGTAACCAGAATTTCAACATATTAGTTTTGATGAAAGTAGAACATGCAGAAAATGTTTCAACTGAATCCCATGATTCTAAGTACCCAAACCAAAAACGGTATTCAAAAAAAAAAAAATTCCAATTTTCTCGAAAACGGTTAAAGCTATCGCCTTGAAAATGGTTTCATTCGTTTTCCTAGCCCAGTAATCATATAAAACGAGTACTTAGAAGCTTATGAACTCAAAAACGTAAGCGTTACGATTTTTTTTGCGCGAATTTCGCCCCAAACGCCATCTTCCAGTAGGCGGATTTTGCTGGTTAACGAACTTGACCTTTCGAATTGGACGACGGATTTTTGTACCAAATTTCATCACAATCGGACCATTAGGGAAGCCAGAAATGAGCGAACAGACAAATATATATATATATATATATATATATATATATATATATATATATAAATAAATATATACATATATATATATATACAAATTTGAACCACCGTTATTTTCGGTCTCTAGGGGTTCTGAAACGCGAAATTTTCTTGTCGGCACTTTCGGAATGTTTCATTGTATCAACCTTATAAGCGGGGTTCCTCCCTATGGGGGAGGGAGGAACCGCGCTAAAACGTAAGCGTTACGATTTTTTTCGCGAATTTCGCCCCAAACGCCATCTTCCAGTAGGCGGATTTCGCTGGTTAACGAACTTGACCTTTCAAATTGGACGACGGATTTTTGTACCAAATTTCATCAAAATCGGACCGTTATGGAAGCCAGAAATGAGCGAACAGACAAATATATATATATATATATATATATATATATATATATATATATATATATATATATATATATATGTTGTTTTTCAAGTTACTTCGCTGGGAATTAAATGTGTTGTTCATTCGGCATCTGTCTCCAGCGGTCTTGCTCCTCCTAACATCGCAATATTTCGCCGGATTCCTCTCCGGCTTCTTCTGGCCTTCACTCATCCTTGCTGGTCGGTAAGGGAATGAGTCCGTCCTTGGTCTGGGCTCCCTTTATACGCCTTGGTCGGAGATTGTGCGAGCCAATAAGCTTGGGGGGCTGTGGGCCAATGGGGAGTCGGCTGTCTCCGTCCGTTTCTTCAGTTGTCCGTTCGGGGCGCTGATGGTCTTGCGTGGGTGGCTTGACTTCTATCCTCTTCATGATGGGCCGCCATGTGTTAGAAAGGATGAGTCCATCTTCTCTATTGAAATTGGCCGGATACTTCTGGATTTCAATCGCCTCCCTGATTTGTCTTCTGGTCAGAGCGTTTTCTTTGGCTAGGGTCTTGGCTTGTTCAAAGAGGATTTGTTTGGGGCACTCTTCTCCGTGTGTTGTCACTGCAGAGTATTTCGTGCGTCCCAGCCTGTAGTCAGCAGCGTGCTGTCCAATCCGGGTGGCTACCTTCTTCCCTGTCTGTCCTATATACACCTTCCCACAGTCGCACGGTAGAAGGTATACACCCTGGTCTCGTAGCCGCTGCTTATCCTTGCTTTTGCTTAGCCAATCCCCAATTTTGTTCAGCGGTTTGTAGGCGACCTCTATCTCATGATTCCTAAAGACTCTGCCTAACTTCTCGCTGACACCACTGACGTATGGCAGAGTAATTCTGCGTCGTTGTTCTGTATCTCTCGTGATGTTAGCATCTCGGTGTCGATCCTTCGCTATCCTTATAGTCCGGGCCAATTTCTTCCTGTCATAACCATTGCTGGCTAAGTCCTCCGTTAACTGTTCCAGCTCTGCTCTTAGGAGTGTATCGTTGCTGCACAGGGATATCGCTCTGTGTGCTAGTGTTTTCGTTACTCCTGTTTTTTGCGCCATGTGATGGTGAGATTCGGCGTGGAGGTATCTTCCTGTGGCCGTGGGTTTCCGGTAGACCGTGTGTTCTAATCTCCCGTTGGGCCCCTTAATGATCAGGAGGTCTAGGAAAGGCAATCTGCCGTTCTTCTCTTCTTCAACGGTAAATCTGATGGCTGGGTGCGAGTTGTTCATCAGATGAAGGAATTTTTTGAGTTCCTCTGCACCGTGCTGCCAGATTGCGAAGACATCGTCCACATATCGTAGCCAAAGCCTCGGTTTGTGTTCGGTGCCCTCGATCAGTCGCCTTTCGAAGTCCTCCATGAAAATATCAGCCACAACTGGTGATAGGGGACTGCCCATGGCCACTCCATCCTTCTGCTTATAGATGATTCCCTTGTACTGGAAGTAGCAGGAAGTTAGAACTAGTTCAGCTAGTTCCATCATCCCTCCCTCCAGGAATTCATTGTTCTTGATGATCTGTGTAGCATCTTTAGCTGGAAGGTTGGTGGAAGAGGGACTCCACGTCAAAGCTCACCATCAGGTCTCCTTCTTCGAGCCTTGTGTTTTTTAGGATTTCCACCAAATGAATTGAATTTGGTGGAAATCCTAAGCAAAAGCAAGGATAAGCAGCGGCTACAAGACCAGGGTGTATACCTTCTACCGTGCGACTGTGGGAAGGTGTATATAGGACAGACAGGGAAGAAGGTAGCCACCCGGATTGGACAGCACGCTGCTGACTACAGGCTGGGACGCACGAAATACTCTGCAGTGGCAACACACGGAGAAGAGTGCCTCAAACAAATCCTCTTTGACCAAGCCAAGACCCTAGCCAAAGAAAACGCTCTGACCAGAAGACAAATCAGGGAGGCGATTGAAATCCAGAAGTATCCGGCCAATTTCAATAGAGAAGATGGACTCATCCTTTCTAACACATGGCGGCCCATCATGAAGAGGATAGAAGTCAAGCCACCCACGCAAGACCATCAGCGCCCCGAACGGACAACTGAAGAAACGGACGGAGACAGCCGACTCCCCATTGGCCCACAGCCCCCCAAGCTTATTGGCTCGCACAATCTCCGACCAAGGCGTATAAAGGGAGCCCAGACCAAGGACGGACTCATTCCCTTACCGACCAGCAAGGATGAGTGAAGGCCAGAAGAAGCCGGAGAGGAATCCGGCGAAATATTGCGATGTTAGGAGGAGCAAGACCGCTGGAGACAGATGCCGAATGAACAACACACATATATATATATATATATATATCTTGTTTTACTAGCAAATTCGTCTTACTGTTATAATCAACTGTAAATATGTTCTTCATGGCGAATAAAATTCCATTCTGAAGTGGGTTAAATCATTCTATAAAATAAGAAATAACGATAACTTCAGTTAGAGGCTATGAGCAAGGTAATATAGACAGCAGAATTCAAAACAAACTACGTCATCATGATTAGCCACAGACATCTTGTTTACCACAGCCACTCCAAACTTATTACCAATACCTTTCACCATTTCTTAGATTATTTTACTACTATACTAATTTTACTGATAAATGCAATTTAAAACAAGAAAAAAACAATTAAAAAGTGAGATAAACAAAGAGAAAACCCCTTTCAAAACAACAAAACAAACATTTTTTACGTTTTAAGCGCTTATATCTCTGATTGACGTTGCCCCATCGAACATTGCTTCAGAACCTTTTTTGTAGAGAATTTAGTAAGCATTCGAATGGTCACCTTCCACTTAGCACGATTTCCCAACCGTTATCGAGATATTTACGAAAAATGTATGAAGATCCGAAAACTTTTCATGTCTATTAATAAAATATTTTTTTTCGCATACTTCCTTAACTCCAACTATAACCAAAATTTAAACATCTTAGTTGGGATTAATTTCCAAGTTGTAGAAAATATTTCAATTGAATCCCGCGATTCTAAGTACTCACAAAAATATAATGACTTACAAAAACATTGATTCCACTTTTCTCAGGAACGGGTACAGATATCGTCTTATAAATGTTTTCATTCGTTCTCTTATGTTAAGAAACCTATAAAACAAGTACCTGCAAGCATATAAACCCAAAAACGTATGCGTTACGATTTTTTTTTGCGCGAATTTCGCCCCAAACACTATCTTCTAGTAGGCGGATTCTGCTGGTTAACGAACTTGACCTTTCAAATTAGACGACAGATTTTTGTACCAAATTTCGTTAAAATCGGACCATTTTTGAGCTTGCTAGAGCGCGTACAGACAAGCATATATATATATATATATATATATATATATATATATATATATATATATATACAAATTTGGGCCACCTATATTTTCGTGATCTATAGGGTTTGAAACGTGAAAGTTTCTAGTCGGCACTTCCGGATTGCGTCATGAGGTCAACCTCACAAGCGGGTTCTCCCTATGGAGATAGGGAGTAACCGCGCTAATGACAACAAATTTTTTGTTGTTTAGAATAGAGCCTTCTCAGCGGTAGTCGAAGAGTAAGTACGTTTTCAGTACATAATTGTATTGACTTATACAGATTAAGAATTATCCGTTTCTGTGTAAGTTGGCTACTGTCATTTTTCTGTGATTTGTGATGCTAATCTATTCCATTTCTTCGAGATGTACGTAACCGCGCTAAGATGACGCAGTTCCTGCGGATCGGACTTTTTTCATTGTAATTGAAAAGTCTGAAATTATCAATTACAGTAATTGAAAAAATAATTCAATTTGGATTAACTGTATTTCAATTAAATATAACTCAAGTATTTGAATTATGTATTTTTTTGAAAAAGCGTTGAGTAAATTTGAATTACAATGTAATTCAAATGGTATTTGAATTATTAATTACATTTTTTTATTGTAATTGAAAAGGCTGAAACTATTAATTACAGATGCTTATGACAATTACAGTAATATAAAAAGTCCGTCACGCAGGAGCTGCATAACTAAGCATTTTCCTCAGAATTTGGGTAGTATAGACTGCTTTCCAGAACAATTTGCTTAAAATATCCTACATAAATAAAATAAAAACATGAACAGTTCTCTTTTAAATTTATAATGAGTAACTGATCAATTATTAATTTGCTTCCAGAGTTATGTTTACACATGGTACCTATTACACTATGTAATAAATACAAAAAATCTCATATTATCGTATTTTGATCTAACGCAGGAACAGGATACAGTCACTCTAGTGGTAGAAAGCGCTCCTTGCGGCGGCTTTGTGAACCTACGTCTGGTGGGCTTTTCTATTGAAATATATTACAAATTAAACCCCCGCTTTCCGATTGACCGATTCAGCTCATTTTTACTTCTTTCTCATGAGTTACCCACGACGTATACCGCGTTTCGTTACAATACAGCAGAAATTACGACCGGTATGAGTATATTAGGAATTTAATGAACCGATTAAGTTTATTTTTACAACACATATTTACCTGTAGATTACCACTACGAATACCGAGTTTCGTCGAAATGTACCAAAAATCAAGGCTGGTAGTGGCGAATTGGTATTGTGGGTCCGGAGTAAACCCCACCTCCTAATGAACCGATTTAGTTTATTTTTACAACACATATTTACCTGTGGATTACCACTACGAATACCAAGTTTCGTCGGAATATACCAAAAATCACGGCTGGTAGTGGCGAATTGGTATTGTGGGTCCGTAGTAAACCCCCCCTTCTAATGACCCGATTTAGTTCATTTTTATATCTCACTTTTCTCTCTATATCACCACTACGAATACCAAGTTTCGTTGAAATATAACAAATATTACGGCTGACATAGTCAAATTAGTGTTTTGGGTTCGGGGTAAACCCCCCCTTCCGGTGGATTGATTTTGGTGGTTAACGAACTCGTTCAATCGTTTGCTAATTGAATGCTATATACCAAGTTTCGTGACGAAAAAACAAAAACTCTGGCCGCTATCGTGTTAACAGACATATATATATATATATATATATATATATATATATATATATATATATATATATATATATATATATATATATGTATATATATATCTATATATATATATATATATAAATTTTAACGGAGGTCATTTTCGTTGTCTACTAGGAAGGATCGATAAAGATTTGAAGAAATTTTTTAAAAATTCCGTCATGAGTCCAACCTCAATAGCTACTTTCCTTCGGAGGAAAGTGCTAAAAAGTATTTGAATTGTAATTGAATTACGATTATAATTCAATTCTTGATAAAATTGATATTTTAATTACTATAAAAATTAGTGATAAGTACACGTATAATTGAATTACAATTGCAATTCAATTAGAATTCTTGGTAATTGACATTTGACTTACATAATTAGTGCTTCATTTACATTACAGGATTACAATTTAATTATAATTCACGTTTTAATTGAATTATTATTCTTGGTGTAATTCTAATTCATGAACTATAAATACAATGTAATCTTAATTCGTAATTCTTAATTCAATGACAACATGTCCTACACTGTCCCAATGCCACCAATTCAGGATAGAACAAAACGGGTTCATAATTTCTCCAAGCATAAGGGGACGTTTACGTCTTATAGTTATTGCTGCATATTTATGTCAGACAGAAATTGTGATTCATGTAAACTGCGAACAATTTCTATATATATATAAAATTCTGAGATATATATTTCTATCTCAAGCTATTTGTATCGACAATTCTATAGCATTAGGGGTGAACACTGTTTATAAAGAGAAGAATTTTAATTTCATATCTTGGCTACTGACTGTATTGTCGACACTTCAGTACCAACGGATGTAATGTACGACACAGGACACAAATGCATGTGTGTAAACGAGCCGTAACAAATCGAGAACTGTCGTATTCATATTCATGACATAAATGTCTAGCTATTCCTGTCAGTATGTAAACATTCAAGAGAATATCTATCCGACACCTGAGATATATGTCCTGCGAGAAGTGTCAGATGTAAACGCAACCTAACACTTCTCGCAGGAAATATATCTTAGTTGTTGGATTTAATAATTATGATAATTCTCTATCCGACACCTAAGATATATTTCCTGCGAGGAGTGTCTGATGTAAACGCATCCTAAGACA
Organism: Gonocerus acuteangulatus; assembly: GCA_946811695.1. NCBI lineage: Eukaryota > Metazoa > Arthropoda > Insecta > Hemiptera > Coreidae > Gonocerus > Gonocerus acuteangulatus. Next base: position 115,901,853 of record OX328132.1, on the reverse strand, counting down.
TACATTAATAGATAAGGTGGGTAAAATAATATGAGCAACACCGCTGGAGAGAGAAGCCGTATCACAAACCAAACATGTGAGCCCCAGCGATGCAATTTAAAATCAAATAAGTTAATTATGAAGCGAAATATGACACAGGTAAATATTTGAATTAAAAAAAAAAAAAATACTCGAATGGTCCTTATGGAGTTTTTGGGGTCGCTGATTACGATGAGCGGGTTAGTTAACCTGCATCCCATTGGATCCCAAGGTCTTTTTAAGGTCAAATAGAGAAAAAACCTTAGGAAAACATTCATGCATATGGTTTTGAGGTTCCTGAGTCCAAATCCCTAGTTTGTTTGACATTTACTCCTTCTCCTAGTGGTCATTTGAAGGTCAAATAGAGAAAAAAATCTGAATGCGTATGTTTTTGAGGTCCCTGAGTCCGAACCCGTAGTTTTTTTGGCTCGCAATGCCTCCCAGGAAATGAATTTTTGAATGAATTGTTTCTACGTTTTTTTCTCTATTTGACCTTCAAATGACCTCTAGGAAAAGGCATAATGGCACAATAGGTCAAACAAACTATGGATTTGGACGCAGGGACCTCAAAACATATGCATGGATGTGTTTAAATTTTTTTCTACGGCTTTTTCTCTATTTGACCATCAAATGACCTTGAATCCGACGGGATGAAGGTTACCCAACCCGCTTATCGTAATCAGCGACCCCAAAAACCCTATAAGGATCATACCGCTCCAAGTGTTTTTTTTTTTTTAGATCAAATGTTGACCTGTGTAAATATCCATTACTTGAATAAATCGGTGCTCGAAATCTGAAAGTGTCGAGGCTTTGTGCCAGTTTTTTGAAAATTGTTTTTTCATTTGTATTTTTTAAATTAAATTTAAAACAAGATAAGTAAATGTTGTGTTACATGTTTTTTTAATAGCAGAGGCGATTTATTTTCACAAAATATCAAAACGAATGTTCCTTGTATTCCCAGATTTCCAAATGACACTATGGGTAATAACAGAAACGCGCTAAGATGACGCAGTTCCTGAGAGACGGACTTTTATTAAGACTTTAATAGGCCTAATGTTGGAAGCGACGAGAGAACTAGACGATAGGGAATACTTGCATTGTATCATTATCTCTCATTCTCATTGCATAATAAGATCGTTACCGATTTATACAAAACTGATAAGGTACTGTTTATCAGTTTTACTCCCATCAAGAAGTTTTTTAACCCATCAGACTATTTACTTGAGCCTCTCAATGCCCAATTTCTTTTAGCATTTTTTTTTCTTTTCATTTCACCAAAAATATATTTCGCTCTGAATATATAACTGTTGTTGAAATGTGTGTGTGCATATATATATATATATATATATATATATATATATATATATATATATATATATATATATATATATATATATATATATATATATATATATATATATATATATATATATATATGTTGTGTGTTCGCTTTCTCATCGGGTCAAAAATGATCCGATTTTTATCAAACTTGGTACAAAAATATTTCGTCTAATTTGAAATCCGCATGAAAAAAAAAGTCCGACTCGCAGGAACTTCATCATCTTAGCGCGGTTCCGATCTTATCGCTAGTCTAATTTGGAAAGATTAAAATATTTATTTATTGATAAGGCTTCGCAACTTTGGCGAATCGCCTTAAGATTAAAATAGAAGCAGTTATTATTTTGGTTCCACCAGTCTTGAAAGGTCTTGATTTACGATGTTACCTGGAAGGGTCGGTCAACACTAGAAAGGGTCCCGCTAGTTACAAGGTCTTGGAATCTAGGAAATCTATATTTCTAACAATAAATTGTTTTGTTATTTTACTTAACCAGTTTTATTGTAAAATACATTATCCAACTATAAGCAATTAAGAAATAACAAGGAATAAAAAACAGACAAAAAGAACAGTTCGAATAAGCGAAATCAATTACTTTAAAGCTTTAAGCTCTTATTTCTCCGATTGTCATCGCCTAATCAAAACTTTCATTAGAACCTTTTATGTAGAGCATTTAATAAGCTTTCTAATGGTATTCTTTCGTTTACCAAGATTTTCAACCGTTTTCGAGATATTAATGAAAGTTCCCAAAATTTTCATAATTTCTAGCAACAGAAAATTGGTCTCATTTTTCCTATCCTGTTGTACAAACAAATACATTTTCCTAACATAAGAAATTACAAAAATAAAAAGCAATAAAAAACCAAGGGAAAGAGACAAAAATTACAAAAAAAGTCCGACTCGCAGGAACTGCGTCATCTTAGCGCGGTTCCAGTTCTTTTTTTTTTTTTTTTTTTTTTTTTTCTACGGCTCATCTACATCTAGGCCATTAGCGCCGACATCCAGGGTTTAGCGAGGAGTTTTACCAGCGAGCCGTGGGATGATAAAATTCCTGCCGGAGGTTGGGAATCGAACCCACCATCTCCCGCTTATGAATCCAAGGCGCTAGCCATTAGACCACGGGAGAGCCCGGTTCCTGTTCATATCCCTATTCTCATTTGAAAAGCATAGAATAGAAACATAATATTTTCCTCGGCCTTTGTTCAAAGGGTTTTATGGCTATACCTGGGTTTGGGTCCACAAGACCCTAGAAACCTCTTCTACCGATACTACATTTCATACGTTTCAATGAATTGGAAAATATCAAAAATGTTCACATATTCCTGTGTTCTTTTACTATAGTAATAATTCTACAGATAAAATCAATTAAAAAATAAAATAAAAAAACCAACAGCATAAAGGCAATTGAAAATATTCAAAAGACGTCATCGAATATTTTTCTCTTGGCAAGCTATATTTCTAACAATGAATTGCTTTTCTTATATTGCCTAATCTGTTTTATTGTAAAATACATTATCCAACTATAAGCAATTAAAAAATAACAAGGAATAACAACAGACAAAAAGAACAGTTCGAATAAGCAAAATCAATTACTTTAATGTTGTAAGCACTTATTTCTACGATTGACATCGCCAAATCAAAACTTTTATCAGAACCTTTTTTGTAGAGCGTTTAGTAAGCTTTCTAATGGTATTCATTCGTTTACCAAGATTCTCAACCTTTTTCGAGATATTAAGGAAAACATACAAAGTTACCAAAATTTTTTATGTCTGTTAATAAAATATTTTATTCTAACCCTTCCTTAACTCCAAACGTAACCAAAATTTCAACATATTAGTTTTAATGAAAGTAGAACATGCAGATACTGTTTCAACTGAATCCCGTGATTCTAAGTACCCAAACCAAAAACGGTATTCAAAAACTATGTTTCCAATTTTCTCGAAAACGAGTAAAGCTATCGCCTTGAAAATGGTTTCATTCGTTTTCCTAGCCCAAGAAGCGTATAAAAAGAGTACTTACAAGCTTATGAACTCAAAAAAGTCCGACTCGCAGGAACTGCCTCATCTTAGCGCGGTTCCGTTCTTATCCCTAGTCTAATTTCGAAAGATTAAAATAGAAGCAGTTATTATTTTGTTGAGAGGAGATCGTTGACCGTTGATGATGCAAGGTAGGGATTGTCCGGGTTCGGTCACTGCTACTTAATAATACATACCCCATATGTGTATGTATGTGGGCATATATATGTATATATGTGTGCGTGTATATGTGTATGTGTATAAGCATATATATAAATATATATATATATGTATATATATATATATATATATATATATATATATATATATATAGCCAAGGGCTACCACCGAGGAAGAAACTATTACCTGGCTGAAGAAGATGGAGATGAATCCATCGAAATATTCCGGGAAGAAGTGAGGAGGAGTACCACCGCTGGAGAAAAATGCCGTTCCATCTAAAAATATATATATATATATATATATATATACATATATATATATATATGTTAGGTATATTTACATAGATATGTGCATATATTAGTGTTAAATATGTCCTACTTGTATTTACAGCCCTGATGAAGGCTTCAAGTTCAAGCCGAAACGTCGGCACAATAAAACCATTTTTACGATAAACGTAGCAGTGACCGAACCCCGACAGTTATTGTTTTGGTTCCCACAGTCTTGAAAGGTAGGATTTACAATCTTACCTGGAAGGGTCGGCATCACTAGAAACTTTCCCGCTAGTTACAAGGTCTTGGAATCTTGGAACTCTATATTTCTAACAATAAATTGTTTTTGTTATTTTAATAAACCTGTTTTTTTTTCGAATACATTATCCAACTATAAGCAATTAAAAAATAACAAGGAATAAAAAACAGACAAAAAGAACAGTTCGAATAAGCGAAATCAATTACTTTAAAGCTTTAAGCTCTTATTTCTCCGATTGTCATCGCCTAATCAAAACTTTCATTAGAACCTTTTATGTAGAGCATTTAATAAGCTTTCTAATGGTATTCTTCCGTTTACCAAGATTTTCAACCGTTTTCGAGATATTAATGAAAGTTCCCAAAATTTACATTATTTCTAGCAACAGAAAATTGGTCTCATTTTTCATATCCTGTTTTACACACAAAATTTTCCCAACATAAGAAATTACAAAAATAAAAAGCAATAAAAAACAAAGGGAAAGAGACAAAAATTACAAAAAGAACGACAAAAACCCGTTCTTAAGAACAAAACAGACGTATTTGAAGTTTTAAGCACTTATTTCTCCGATTGACATAACCTAATCAAAAATAGCTTTAGAATAATTTTTGTAGAGAATTTAGAAAGCTTGCAAATAGTTTCTATCCACTTACCACGATTTCCCAACCGTGTTCGAGATATTAATGAAAGTATACGAAGTTCCCAAAACTTTTCTTGTCTGTTCATAAAATATTTTATTCTAACCCTTCCTTAACTCCAAACGTAACAAAACTTTCAACATATTAGTTTTAATGAAAGTAGAACATGCAGATAATGTTTCAACTGAATCCCGTAATTCTAAGTACCCAAACCAAAAACAGTATTCAAAAATTATTTTTCCAATTTTCTCGAAAACGGTTAAAGCTATCGCCTTGAAAATGGTTCCATTCGTTTTCCTAGCCCAAGAAGCCTATAAAAAGAGTACTTACAAGCTTATGAACTCAAAAACGTAAGCGTTACGATTTTTTTTGCGCGAATTTCGCCCCAAATGCCGTTTTAGTTACGTAAAATCGTGGGAATCAGTTGAAATATTTTCTGCATAATTGAAATCCATCCAAACTATGATGTTTAAATTTTGGTTACGTTTGGAGTTAAGAAAGTGTTAGAACGATATATTATATTGACAGACATGAGAAGTTTTGGGATCTTCGTATATTTTCCTGTATATTTTTGTATTTTTTGTCTAAATGCATTGAATAGTGAAATGAGTATTCTAGTTTTGTATCGTGAGTTATATAGGAAATAATTTCCGGATAACTCACGATACAAATTTAAAATTTCGGGGGGGGGGGGGTCTGATACCATTTCCGGGGTATGGAATACTAACAATCTAGAACTTTGAATAGTTTTAGCCAGCTAAAACGCTATTATACCCAAAATAAAATGTTTTTTTTTTTATAAACAAAGTGATCTTATTTAATTTATTTTTAAGGGGTTTATGACACATTTGACCGATCAAATCAAAATTTCCGTGGGGGGGGGGGGGGTCTGCAGCTCCCTCACCCCCCCCCTTATATGCGCCCATGTTTTGTATTGACTTATAGAGTCTTCCTTAAAAATGTGTAAGTTGGCTACTGTCAGTTTCCATTGCCTTGTGATACCTAAAATATTACTTTTATTCAAGATACTTTTTTCAGGAAAGACCAAAACAAACAATAACTGTTTCTATTCCTTTACAATTGTAACTCGGGATAAGGAAGGAAACGCGCAGTTCCTGCGAGTCGGATGTTTCTTTTTGGTTGCCTATGACATATCACGATTTTCCAATCATTTTGGAAATATTTAATAAAATATACGAAAATGTCAAAATTTTGTTATTTGGTATTTGTAACAGAGCATTGAACAAGAGAAGTCGAGAAGTCGAATTATTGCCCTACGGAGAGAGGGGGGAAACGTGCTAAAATTTATTATGATTGACAACTATTAAAACTGGAAGCCAACTGTCTTGGTAAAACAGTAAATAGCTTCTTATCTGATTGTGATATAACAGATTAGAGAAATATTTCGTCGAGGTTCAGAACGCGATTGGGATCGGTGACCTTGGATACGCGATTCACGTTACATGGCTGGGAATATAATGAAAAACATGATCAGGCATAGTGGGGATTTTGTAGTCTTGCTCGAGTCGGCTTCAAGGGTTTGATTTAGCTCAAGACTTGGTTCTTCCCACAAGGCAGGGGTTCGCCTCACGGCGCCGCAGGCCTTACGCTGAGTCCTCATCACTCTTGAAGGGCCTGATGATACCACATGATCGCTAGAGTCGGCTTCAGTTGTTTGGCTTAGCTCAGGACTTGGTTCTTCTCACAAGGCAGGGGTTCGCCCCTTGGGCCCCCAGGCCTTCCGCTGAGTCCTCATCACTCTGGAAGGGCCTGATGATACCACATGATCGCTAGAGTCGGCTTCAGTTGTTTGGTTTAGCTCAAGACTTGGTTCTTCTCACAAGGCAGGGGTTCGCCCCGCGGGCCCCCAGGCCTTACGCTGAGTCCTCATTACTCATTAAGGGCCTGATGATATCACATGATCGCTAGAGTCGGCTTTAGTTGTTTGGTTTAGCTCAAGACTTGGTTCTTCTCGCAAGGCAGGGTAGCCTCATACTTACCTTTCTAGGAAATAAATTTATAGTACTGACAAATCATTTTTGTTAACCGCAGTATTCATTCAAAGACGGACTATTGAACTTTGTGGTATGACATACCCTAATATAAACAATCCGTAATCCCTAAATGTTGACGTATTTGAGCCGACTTATTTTTGTTTGTAATCTATATACTATCTAGGAAAATACTGCAAGGCACAGTTAGAGGTTTGTTTTCATGAATGTTATGAATTTTGTCCAACTAGATTAGTGAAAAATACCACTGTGCGCCGGTGGGAATCGAACCCACCATCTCCCGCATGAGAAACTAAGACGCAAGCCACTAGACCACCGGGACTCTATAATATATTTAACTTTCCTCGGGCACAGCAGTCATAGGATCGTTTAATCAGCAGACGAAGTAGATGGCAAAGTTTCTTCACACAACTACTTGAAGGTGAACCTGCCCGTGTATCTTCCAGCCTCGTGACATTTCGTTTTCATTTTCGTAATTATTAATTTCCCTCAGCGCAGCTGCAGACGTTGGAATAATATTTTCTATCTTAGACCTTTCCAATATGGCAATATATATTGAATCCAGATCCTAACAATTTCGCTAAATATTAGATAGCTCACTTCCAGAAAATACGTAAGCAGATGAAAGCAGGTAAATGTTTCAATTTTTTTTATATAACTTCTAAGTAACCTCTACCATTTTATGTTTTAAATACGCCTTCTTTTACCGTAAAATGAAATAATGGGTCAAATTATAAACTAATAATTTGGAAAATCATTTACTTTTATAACGGTCATCCATATTCAATAGTTAAAAACTAACAATGAAGAAATATCAATACGATGATATACAGAACTCAATTGACAGACTGAATAGTTTAAACAACTTGTGACCTGTCGAATGAAATACTATTTACATCATTTTGTTTACTTTAGAATCCATCTGATAAAATAAAAATAACTTCTAATACGGTTCTAAAAACATCTTCCCTTTTATACTAGATAGAACGGTTTCATAAACTTTGAACTACCTAGATTAGTCATACGTCCCACTGTCGCTTCCGTTGCACTCTTGTGTCTCCGGCGACACGAAAGTTGGGGACCCCCCAGCCATATCACATTTTCATGTCAAAATCAACTCTTGAGGCCTAAAGCTGGAACGCAAATCACACCGTTTTATATATATGGGTATTATTACATATACGTATATTTTTATCCAATGAGAATAAAATAATAATAATAATAGACAAAACTGGTTGTAAAAAGTAGAGTTTGAAACTTTATTTTTTTTTTTTTATTTTTTTTTTTATATATTTTTTTTTACGGCGCATCTACTTCTAGGTCATTAGCGCCGACATCCAGGGTACAGCGAGGAATTTTCCCAACGAGCCCTGAGATGAGAAAATTCCTGCCGGAGGTGGGGATCGAACCCACCATCTCCCGCTTATGAATCCAAGGCGCTAACCATTAGACCACGGGAGACCCCTTTATTTTTATTATATTACCTTCTAGTTGGAGAAGCGCAAAGTATTGAGTCGTTTTACGATGTTATTATTGTTTTATTAAAAGTCTGTTACTGGACATAGAACACTGTTCTGTTAATTTCTTCTACTGTTAAATAAATGATAATTCTTCAGAAATGAGATTGAGTAACAAGAGGTGAGTTAAGTATTTGAATAGTTGAAATAAAAAAAAAAAAATAAAAAAAAAATACATTTTACGGTATTCTATATAGATAGATTCTGTAAGAGATTGGCCCTTAAAGATCGATTCATTAAAAGATCGGCCCTTAGAGATCGATTCTCTAAAAAGATCAGCCCAAGAAGATCGAGTATTGGAAAAATCGGCCCTTAGAGATGGGATTCTCTAAAAAGATCAGCCCTTTAAGATCGAGTGTTCGAAAAGATCGGCCCTTAGAGATCGATCCTCTGAAAAGATCAGCCCTAGAAGATCGAGTGTTCGAAAAGATCGGCCCTTAGTGATCGATTCTCTAAAAAGATCAGCCCTAGAAGATCGAGTGTTCGAAAAGATCGGCCCTTAGAGATCGATTTTCTAAAAAGACCAGCCCTTTAAGATCGAGTGTTCGAAAAGATCGGACCTTGAAGATCGATTCATAAAATTGATATATCGTGTTAAAATGATCGATCATATAAAAGATCGATTCAGATCGCCCATCTCTAATTGGGAGTAGGAGTAACGTATGTATAGTTTGACCAAATTTACTTATTGTCCATAACTGTACAGAATATAAATTATCAATAAAGATATATATTTTTAAAACAAAAAATAAATAAATAGAAGAATTAATTGGCTATGCTTGTATTTGAATCCAGTCCATATTACCAGCCTCATATAACCATACTATTGTCTGGCTTCAGATAACCATGCGTAATTGCAACTAATTTTAGGGTAAAAGCCTGCGTTTCAATTCCAGGATGGTGAATTAATTTTTTTTTTCCCAAATATTATGTTTATGTTTCGTTGATTCCATCCTTCTTCCTGTAAAATACTCGCTATGAAATATTTTTGTATTTTCCCCTGTGCGACCTTCATTTGCCGCTATAATTTAAGAGGAACCATAACGGAATCGCACTAAGATGATGCAGCTTCAATGAGTCGATGTTTTTCTTTATATTATCTCCAATGATTTCTCGGGATCACTGAATTGATAAGGGAATAATTGTAAAGCGTATGTAATTTCACCAAAGTGATAAGATCGCTACATTCAATGAAATCATATAGCTCCATCAATCCGATATGAACCTACCACCAACATGACCCACAATTACAACTGATCTAAAGTAGTGAATGTAATCTCTAGTACTAATTTATTAATAGAGTATGATAAATGGGATTAGTAGTAAATTTTTGTAAGGCCTATCACTTTCCCAGGAATTGGCCTCTAATATAGAAGAAGGATTTGGGGGTCCTCTAATATAGAAGGTTTTGGGGGTCCTCTAATATAGAAGGTTTTGGGGTCCTCTAATATAGAACGTTTTAGAATCCTCTGGTATAGAAGATTTTGAGGCCTCTAGTACAGAAGAAGGTATTACTCCCCTAATACGAGGAGGTTTTCGGGTCCTCGGATATAGAAAGTTTTTGGGCCTTTAATAAAAGAGGGTTTTGCGTGCCTCTAATATAGAAATATGTTTTGAAGTCCTCTAATATAGAAGGTTTCGGAGGCTACTAATATAGAAGGTTCTGGGGGCCTTTTAGAAGTATTTTACAAGCATGTAAAACAAAATCATGAAGAACTACAGAGAAATGTTAGATTATAACTAAATCTCAATATTAACACTAACCTAAACTCCTAACGTGCATACAAAACGAAAACGTGAAGGAGCTGCTAAGAAATGTTAGTTTCTAACCAAACATCCCCTATATTGGCAAAAAGCTAAACTCCTAACGTGCATGAAAAACGAAAACGTGAAGGAGCTGCTAAGAAATGTTAGTTTCTAACCAAACCTTACCAATATTGACAGAAAGCTAAACTCCTGGCGTGCAAGTAAAATATAAAGGAGCTAAATAAAAATGTCATTTTCTTACCTGATCTTCATTTAGTAGAGGTTAGCTAATGGTTGTAATTCTAGAGAGTTCTAATTAATCAGAAAGATATAAAATGGAAAGCGAAACTAAATTGTCACATCCGGTTTTATTTCTTCAATTAAACTATTTTCCGAATTCCGTTATTAACGTTTTCTTTTTCACCTCTTCAGGAACTAATAGAGGAAGAGTACTCGTCAACTTCAGTTTGTCGTCCTTTTCGTACGTCCAATGATGTAGACTTATTTATGATCAGTTTCTTCATCCTTTTTCAGTAGGGTGTACCTTCATCAGCCGACCAACCCGAGTAGTAGCGATCCAAGTTGTCGAGGTTCTTTTGGGATTACGTTTTGGCAGTCCTCGCCAGTAAGAACAGCACTGGGGATGAGGTAGTGTGTGGCCTCTAATGTACTCTACAAATAAAAGCCAGTGTAGGCTTATGTGCCCAGTTTCTTCATCCTTTTCGAGTATGATGAACCTTCATGAAGTTTCAACCCCAATTTTAATGATATATATTTGTCGAATCGTCTTTAACTTCATTGCCAGCACGAACGTCGATTTCGGAGCATCAGTTCTAACAACACTGCCAGCACGAATGCCGTTTTCGGAGCATCAGTTCTTACATCACTGTTAGCATGAATGCCGTTTTCGGAGCATCAGTTCTTACATCACTGTTAGCATGAATGCCGTCTTCGGAACATCATTTCTTACATCACTGCTAGCACGAAAATTGTCAAATTATCCCATTCTTCTCCGCCAGCACGAATGAACTATTCGTAGAATCATTAATTGCGTCAGAGCCAGTAGAAATGAGATATTCGACGAATCGTCTCTTTCTTTCCTGCATCACAGCCCGCTCGAATGAGATATTCGTAGAATTAATTCTTGCATTAGAGCCAACGCAAATCAAATATTCGTCGAATCATCTCTTACTTTACTGAACGGAATGAAGTATTCGTCGAAGCTTCTGCAACTTCACTGCAAGGACGAATGAGGTATTCGTAAAATCATCCACACTTAACTGCCAGCACCAATGATGTATTTGTCTGATCTCTAACTTCACATCCAGCACGAATGACAAATTCGTTCTTACGTTACATCCATGTGTGATGTCATCTTCGTGGAAGTTATCTTTCTTTAATGCCAAATTCAATTGTCTTAGGGTAAGTGACCCAATAGTTGACACTTTAAGGAGAGGTTATTTTACTTAAAATAATTCTTCGCATAGTTTTTGAAAATAATAAACTTTGAATATATCAAATTATTCGTCAGCTCATTCTCTATGAAATTCACATAAACCAATTTTAGATACATTAAGTATTTAAAGTAAAATAAATCAATAAATGCTGCCTTACTCTGGTCCTAATGTTGACACGTTAGCAGTAGGTCGGTGCCTAAGTTTGACTTTTCTGTTCCTATGGATGACAGTGAGGGAAAATGAAAATAATACAACTTCATTCTTTAAACAAACAATCAAATTGGATTGAAATCGTGCTGTTTTTATTCAACTTGAACTATACAATAGTCACCTTCTCTAATAACGTTAACTTGGTTTATAACTTGCTTATTACAGCCATTTTCATCTTTCATCCCTTGGTCATTTTTGAACAATCGCTCTTCTTCTTTAACTTTTTGTGTAAACTTTGATCTGCATTCTTCTCATATTCGTTATTTATGGTCTACCTGACGTGCTGTCATTGATGATGGTTTACTTACACCTGTTGATTCTACAAAGCTCATGTTAGTGACGTCCTTTCTTCTTCAGGCTGATTGGAGGAGTTACCATCTTCCTCAGTCATGGAGTTTCTCACCTTATTTTTCAGACGAGAAGTATTTAAAAGTTATTACTTGTAAGGGATTTTTCTTCTTTTTTGTTCAATCTAGCCTTGTATCTTTCTTTCTTGGCGATTTCAGCTGTGTTTTTTTTTTTTTTTTTTTTTTTTTTTTTTTTTTTTTTTTTTTTTTTTTTTAATGCAGGACTTGCCATATGGTTGACGCTCCATTCATGAACCTTTAGCTTCCAACCTTCTTTAAATGTTCGGAAACCTGATACATTCATAGGTTGGTTGGTGTGAGAAGCATTTGGAGGTACAACCTGTTATAACCATTGTACCACAAATTGATTAAGAAGTTGTGTAACATTTCGAATTGCAGAAAACTATTATAAAAAGTTGCATGTCAACATTAGGAACAGAATGTCAAAATTAGGAAAACATGTTGTCAACTTAAGGTTCCAGTCATAAGAAATTAATAAAATCAGGATACACGAATTTCTAATGAAAATCTCAACTAAATGTTTTAGTATTCATCACTGACAACCGTTTTCCTAAAGTTGACATTAGTGTCAAGAAAAGGAGCTCTGGTTGTTTATTGGGCTCCCAATGTTGACACTACCATAACCTCAAGATTTTTTTGTTTTATTTAAGTCGAACCTTTTACATTCCCTAATTTAAGTATCATAGAGTTCATAGAAATCACAATTTACAAATTGTAATGTAAAAATACAATTTAACGCTCGCATTGCAAAAAAAAATTCTTAAGAAATATTCTTAATCTCTTATCAAATTCACTAAGTGAAGAGAGCAGCAGGAGTTGGCTCGACGATTTTTTATACTAAAATGGCTGCAGATGTTATTAACGGAGTTGCATAGTTGATCAGGTCAGTCGACATTATTCTTCAACAACTGTTCTTTCATTTGGATTCAAACGTATTGAATTCTCTTGAATCTAATTGTTATTTTTCAAATTTAAATTTGAAGTGTCAACTTAAGGAGCAGTGTCAACGATCGGGTCATTTACCCTACTGGGATAAAGGAATCTTCTCTAACGTTTGCAAGACTTAGAGATTTAATGGCTTCTTTCTTTAAAGTCAGTTTGAGTGATTTTTAAATCGCCACAAATCAGTTTGAGTGATTTTTAAATCGCCACACGACCAAACTATAACAGATCAGAACGTAATTGCTCGTATCTTACCTGCTGCATGGTTGACGGATCTCATAAATGCCAGGTAGCTTGACTGGCATTATGGTTGATGTAAGAAAATGAACAGTGATTGTTGGTGAATGGCAAGATTTTTGTTATAGTTGAATAAAAAGTGGAAGATTCTCAGAGAAATGTGGTGAAATGTTAGTTTTTGTTAGTGACATGCAGAGAAGGAATATAGATGCAGAAGAATGTATTTCTCTACCTGCGTTCCGAGGATAGCGTTGAGGGTTCTCATTACTACAATTTTTGTGAGTATTCTCACTTGATCCATTATTGGTACTCTTGCTTGATCCGTTATGGGTACTCCTCAAGATAATGCTGCCTTTCTCAAATGAGTCATGAAAATAATCATCATCAGTATCTTCTGAAATATTTAAAAGATATAATTTGTTTAATTAGCTACTATACATAGAAGTTGTAATAAAAAAATGGCAGAAGGTGCTTCAAATGCCCCTTGTTTTTTCCTTCAAACACATTGAGGAATACAAGGAATTGTTTGGGATCTGATAAATCTGAATAAGAATTATTTTTGTATGCAACTTCCAGTCTTCAATATTAATGCTAAGATCAAGAAGATTAGATAGATTCAGTAGGAAAATATAAGCGCGAACGCCAGCGAACACTTTTTTTGTGACTCATACAGTCTTCTTTTTTGTACATGTCCCCGCCACTGCGCAAGCGCGAACGCCAACGGACATATTATTGTGACAATACAATCTTCTTTTTCGTAGATGGCCACCGCGCTTGCGCGAACGGCACTCCGCCTGCGTGAAAGCCACTGCGCATGCGCGAACGCCAGCGGACACTTTTTTGTGTATCTTTTTTGTAACGTTTTTTTCCAGTTTAGTCACCGCTAAAGCTTATGCTAATATGCTATAAAGAACTACCAATTATTTCTTCCGCCAAAACGCAATTGCTAACGGATATTCTTCTCTTAAGGACTGAAACTTTCGTCGAGAGGTTTTCTACCAGGTTCTCTGAAAACCTTTTTCAATGAAAACTCAACCTTTCAGGCCTCGCAAGGGGCTCCGTCCCCCTGGGGTTTCGCTTCTTTCTCATTTGAGTCTACTGCCAAAATCAAAATAACATGGAACATGCTTTAGGCATTGATTTTCAGCATGTTTCTGTTTGCCGTTTCATTCCCACTTTCGGATCCATTCCACGCCACTTCCTACTCACCTCGGGCTCACTTCCTGCCTGTACACTATATATTAACTATATACTATAACTATATATACTTATTGCTCTAACTCATTAAGTGAACCGGACGCAGACCAGAATTGGGACCGATGTGTGCGCGCTACTTTGGGGTCACATTTTTGTTGGACTCCAATATAACGATTTTGCTTTTTTTTTTGGGTGCGACTTCTAGGCCATTAGCGCCGACATCCAAGGGGCAGCGAGGAATTCTTCCAACGATCCGTGAGATGAGAAAATTCCTGCCGCCGGTGGGAATCGAACCCACCATCTCCCGCTCATGAATCTAAGGCGCTAGCCACTAGACCACGGGGAGACCTCTCATTTACCTGTTAAATATACTAAGAAAAAAACAATATCGAACATGGAGAAAATATTTCAATTTAATCCGATGTTTCCGGTACCCAAACCAAAAATAATATTCAAAGACTACTTTTCCGCGGTTTTATTCGTTTTCCTATGCAAAAGAACCTATGAAAAGTGTAATGCAAGTCTATCATCGAAAAGCCCTATATGCAACGATTTTTGTCGCGCGAATTTAGTCCATAAAACCGTTATCCTGTCATGGGCTTATATAAGGGGGGGGGGCTGAGGCGGCTACAGCCCCCCGAAATTTTGATTTGATTGGTAAAACCGTGTCATAAACCCCTAAAAATAAATTAAATGAGATCACTTAGTTTATAAAAAATATTTTATTTTGGGGATAGTAGCGTGTTAATTGGCTAAAACTATTCCAAGTTCTAAATTGTTAGCATTCCGTACCCCGGAAATGGTTTGAAGAAGGAGTAAGTTGTCGTAGGAGTCTAAATCTCTTGTTCAAACCTTGTGAAAAGGAATTTAATGTTGTTGATTATATTACAGATACTGAAATGGCTGAGAATTAAGTTAACTGGCAGTAATTAATGAACTGCAAACATTGAATCGTCAATATTTACATTTAATTGTATATTCCTTCTATTTGTACACTAAGAATGGTGAATGCGTAATTTTTAAGAGACAAATTTTAAAACCATTCATAACCATATTAAAATATAAACACTTACAATAAATGGATTATGATGTTACATATGTGTGAAAATTAGAAAAATTATCAAAAAGTGACTTTTTCAACTAAAGACAAAACACTGATGACCAATACTATCGTTTCACAGGAAACTTTGATCATTCAAATATAAATTGTTATGAAAAAATAACACAATTTAAGAAAACCATATTATACAAAAGAAAGTGTAGTTAGTGATAAAAAACAATATAATATACAGGACTACGTTAATATTAACAATTATTTTGAAACATTTTGGATAATAAATATGTAAAAAATAATTTAAAAATCCTATTGTGAAATGATAATATAATCCCCAAAAAAAAAAACATAAATGTGAAATAGAGGCCAAGTTCGTCCCCCCACAAAGAAACACTCCCTTCCCCAAAAAGCGAGAAATATCTCCTCCTAAAACCCCCAAAAAACGCCTTACCATCCTACACTCCAAAAAAAGTAGTATGAGTTGGTGTATTAAGTGTACCATATTTTCAACCAAAAATATTTGCCAATACAAGAGATGATACAAGAAAGAAATGTCCAAGTTCATTACTTAGAAGACCTCATACTAAGAACAGTAAAGACACTTCAACTGACCTTTAAAAACAACAATAAAAATACTTATATCCAGTTACTAAAATATCACTTTCCTCAACCTTGTATATTCTTAAACTTGGCAATGTTTTTTTTTCGTCCCGAAATTATCTTTGAGAAAAAACTAAACATTGCCAAGTTTAAGAATATACCTGGTTGAGGAAAGTGATATTTTAGTAACTGGATATAAGTATTTTTATTGTTGTTTTTAAAGGTCAGTTGAAGTGTCTTTACTGTTCTTAGTATGAGGTCTTCTAAGTAATGAACTTGGACATTTCTTTCTTGTATCATCTCTTGTATTGGCAAATATTTTTGGTTGAAAATATGGCACACTTAATACACCAACTCATACTACTTTTTTTGGAGTGTAGGATGGTAAGGCGTTTTTTGGGGAAGGGAGTGTTTCTTTGTGGGGGGGGGGGGGGGAGGAACTTGGCCTTTATTTCACATTTACGTTTTTTTTTGGGGATCTCATTACTTTTTTCTAAGTATTAACTAAAATTTAGTTGCCACATACCTACTGGCTTTTGTACTTCATATAAAACCAGGGTCTTTGGATTCTGCATAAAGTTCTCCTTACTGCTTGATATTTGACACCAATAATCAACCTACACACATCTAATCACTAGACTAGAAAAGTTAGAAGCTATTCCAGATGACAGTACTCTAGAGGTCAAATTGATTGCTCTCTCAACTAAACTATTACACTGTAAAACACAGGAACCTCATCCCGAGGATAAAGATCACCATAAGGAAAGTGTAGAAGGCCTTGAAGAAAAAGAAAAGAACAAAGACGATTCATTTTGGGTTTGTGATCCTAAACTTTGTAATTTAGATGACTAGACTTTGAAAAACGTAGTATGCAGTTAACCCCTACGACTTTATTTACAACATTTAAGAAAGAAGTCACACGTGTTGTTGTTAAGATGCATCGAAATGTTTCTTAAAACATCAAATATAGGTTCTCCTTACCAAGACGATTCATTTGATACCACACATGATGGCTTTCCGATGGAACAAAAAGTACAAAACGTCATAGGTAATATGACACTCCCGTATCAAGACCTACCTGCGTGCCAAGTTTGATCAAAATAGGCCAAACGGTGTGAATTTGTGTAAGGAACGAACATGCAGACAGACAGCTGAAAGACCTTTTTTACCTATCCTAGTGCATTCCCCGGACCAAGACCTATCTGTGTGCCAAGTTTGGTCAAAATCGGTCAAACGGTGCGAATTTGTGTAAGGAACAAACATAAATACACAAATTCACACCGTTTGACCGATTTTGACCAAACTTGGCACACAGGTAGGTCTTGGTCCGGGGAATGCACTAGAATTTGTGTAAGGAACAAACATGCAGACATAAAGGGTTGACATGCCATTAAAAAGCAAAAAAAACAAAAAAAAAAACATGCAGACAGACAGCTGATAGACGATTTTGACCTAGCCTATGACACGACCCGGATAAAGACCTACCTGTGTACTATGTTTGGTCAAAATCGGTCAAATCGTGTGGATTTGTATAAGGAATAAACAGTTAGGCAAACAGCTGATAGACGATATTGAACTAGCCTATGATTCTCCCCGTATCAAGACCCACCTGTGTCCCAAGTTTGGTCAAAATCGGTCAAACGGTTCGGATTTGTTTAAGGAACAAAGATACAGACAGACAGCTGGTATAAGATTTTGACCGAGCCTATATGCGCCTAAATGTTTCTTAAAACATCAAATATAGGTTCTTCATACCGAGACGATTCATTTGATACCCCAAATCATGGGTTTCGGACGGAATGATGGGTTTCCGAAGGAAGTACAAAACTGGCACGCCCCCGCCCCGGAAGCGGCGTCAAACACAACTTTTCAGACTTTTTCGATTTTTTCCTTTAATAACACCCTCATATCTATCATCCTGCAAAATTTCAAGTCTCTAGCATCATGGGAAGTGCCTAATAATTTTGATGAGTGAGTGAGTGAGTCCTATAAATCCCGATTTTCGATCGCAGATATCTCAGAAAATATTCGATGTAGAATTATGAAAATTTCCAGTTTCACTCACATCTAGTAGTATAATACCTCTGTAAAATTACATAACTTTATCTTTACCCGGTGGAAAGTTATGAGAGGGTAAAAATCGGCTCTAATACCTCCTGTAATATACACACACTATGCTTAGGCCGGAACTTGGCCTGGCGCACTACCGTGCGCCTAGATGAAAAACTATTAAGTGTAAACAGAATATATAGTTATACACTGACAGTAAATCATAAATGCTTAAAATAATATATACTTTTTTAATGAAATTTGGCACAAAAATAATTTGCCTAATTTCAAAGATCTAGTTCGTTAACCAGCAATTTCGCCTTCCGGAACACGGAATTTTATGTGCGAAATTTGCGCGACAAAAATTATTGCATATTGGGTTTTGCGTTTATAGACTTACAAATACACTTTTTATTTAACGTAAGAACACGAATAAAACCATTTCTAAGGCGATATCTTTTACCCATAAATAGTGGAAAAATAGATGTTGAATAAAGTTTTTGGTTTGGGTACTTAGAATCATGGGATTCAGTTAAACTATTGTCTACACGTTTAAAATTCGTCCAAAAAAATATGTTTACATTTTTTTTTACGTTTGGAGTTAAGGAATGATTAGAATTAAATATTTATGAATAGAGATGAAAAGTTTGGGAACTTGTTATATTTTCCTTAATATCTCTTAAACTGGTAGAAAATCGTGGCAAGTGGAAGGTGACATCACCGGTGCGAGTTGGATTTGAAGAAGCCATATGAATATTTTCTACTACTGTACTGCTGTTAGTTCCATTCTTCAGAAAGTTTTTTCCCCCTATTAGCGCGGTTCCTCCCTCCCCCATAGGGAGGAACCCCGCTTATAAGGTTGATACAATGAAACAATCCGGAAGTGCCGACTAGAAAATTTCGCGTTTCAGAACCCCTAGAGACCGAAAATAACGGTGGTTCAAATTTGTATATATATATATATATATATATTTATATATGTATATATTTATTTATATATATATATATATATATGTATATATTTATATATATATATATATATATATATATATATATATATAAATTTTAACGGAGGTCATTTTCGGTGTCTACTAGGTAGGATCGATAAAGATTTGAAGAAATTTTTCAAAAATTCCGTCATGAGTCCAACCTCAATAGCTACTTTCCTTCGGAGGAAAGTGCTATAAAGTATTTGAATTGTAATTGAATTACAATTATAATTTGATTCTTGATAAAATTGATATTTTAATTACTATAAAAATGGCTCTGTACGTGGGCGCTCCAATCATGGAGACTATAGGCCTGAGGGGTGCTCCTTTGTGGATTTTTGGTAAACCATAGATTTACCAAAAATCCACAAAGAAGGAGCACCCCTCAGGCCTATAGTCTCCATGATTGGAGCGCCCACGTACAGAGCCAGCAAGGTGCTGGCAAAAGCTCTGAAACCTTACACAGGCCAGTCCTTTTCGGCAGTACGAAATTCTATTCATTTGGTGGAAATCCTAAAAAACACTAGGCTCGAAGAAGGAGACCTGATGGTGAGCTTTGATGTGGAGTCCCTCTTCACCAACCTTCCAGCTAAAGATGCTACCCAGATCATCAAGAACAATGAATTCCTGGAGGGAGGGATGATGGAACTAGCTGAACTAGTTCTAACTTCCTGCTACTTCCAGTACAAGGGAATCATCTATAAGCAGAAGGATGGAGTGGCCATGGGCAGTCCCCTATCACCAGTTGTGGCTGATATTTTCATGGAGGACTTCGAAAGGCGACTGATCGAGGGCACCGAACACAAACCGAGGCTTTGGCTACGATATGTGGACGATGTCTTCGCAATCTGGCAGCACGGTGCAGAGGAACTCAAAAAATTCCTTCATCTGATGAACAACTCGCACCCAGCCATCAGATTTACCGTTGAAGAAGAGAAGAACGGCAGATTGCCTTTCCTAGACCTCCTGATCATTAAGGGGCCCAACGGGAGATTAGAACACACGGTCTACCGGAAACCCACGGCCACAGGAAGATACCTCCACGCCGAATCTCACCATCACATGGCGCAAAAAACAGGAGTAACGAAAACACTAGCACACAGAGCTATATCCCTGTGCAGCAACGATACACTCCTAAGAGCAGAGCTGGAACAGTTAACGGAGGACTTAGCCAGCAATGGTTATGACAGGAAGAAATTGGCCCGGACTATAAGGATAGCGAAGGATCGACACCGAGATGCTAACAACACGAGAGATACAGAACAACGACGCAGAATTACTCTGCCATACGTCAGTGGTGTCAGCGAGAAGTTAGGCAGAGTCTTTAGGAATCATGAGATAGAGGTCGCCTACAAACCGCTGAACAAAATTGGGGATTGGCTAAGCAAAAGCAAGGATAAGCAGCGGCTACAAGACCAGGGTGTATACCTTCTACCGTGCGACTGTGGGAAGGTGTATATAGGACAGACAGGGAAGAAGGTAGCCACCCGGATTGGACAGCACGCTGCTGACTACAGGCTCGGACGCACGAAATACTCTGCAGTGGCAACACACGGAGAAGAGTGCCCCAAACAAATCCTCTTTGACCAAGCCAAGACCCTAGCCAAAGAAAACGCTCTGACCAGAAGACAAATCAGGGAGGCGATTGAAATCCAGAAGTATCCGGCCAATTTCAATAGAGAAGATGGACTCATCCTTTCTAACACATGGCGGCCCATCATGAAGAGGATAGAAGTCAAGCCACCCACGCAAGACCATCAGCGCCCCGAACGGACAACTGAAGAAACGGACGGAGACAGCCGACTCCCCATTGGCCCACAGCCCCCCAAGCTTATTGGTGTCGCACAATCTCCGACCAAGGCGTACAAAGGGAGCCCAGACCAAGGACGGACTCATTCCCTTACCGACCAGCAAGGATGAGTGAAGGCCCGAAGAAGCCGGAGAGGAATCCGGCGAAATATTGCGATGTTAGGAGGAGCAAGACCGCTGGAGACAGATGCCGAATGAACAACACATTTAATTCCCAGCGAAGTAACTTGAAAAACAACATATATATATATATATATATATTTGTCTGTTCGCTCTCTAGCTAGAAGACGAATGGTCCGATTTTGATGAAATTTGGTACAAAAATCCTTCGTCTAATTTGAAAGGTCAAGTTCGTTAACCAGCAAAATCCGCCTACTGGAAGATGGCGTTTGGGGCGAAATTCGTGCAAAAAAAATCGTAACGCTTACGTTTTTGAGTTCATAAGCTTCTAAGTACTCGTTTTATATGAATCCTGGGCTAGGAAAACGAATGAAACCATTTTCAAGGCGATAGCTTTAACCGTTTTCGAGAAAATTGGAAAAATATTTTTTGAATACCGTTTTTGGTTTGGGTACTTAGAATCATGGGATTCAGTTGAAACATTTTCTGCATGTTCTACTTTCATCAAAACTAATATGTTGAAATTTTGGTTACGTTTGGAGTTAAGGAAGGGTTAGAATAAAATATTTTATTAACAGACTTAAAAAGTTTTGGTAACTTTGTATATTTTCCTTAATATCTCGAAAAAGGTTGAGAATCTTGGTAAACGAAAGAGAATACCATTAGAAAGCTTACTAAATGCTCTACAAAAAAGGTTCTGATGAAAGTTTTGATTAGGCGATGTCAATCGGAGAAAGAAGTGCTTAAAACGTTAAAGTAATTGATTTCGTTTATTCGAACTGTTCTTTTTGTCTTTGATTTTGCTACTTAGAATCATGGGATTCAGGTGAAACATTTTCTGCATGTTTGAAAATAAGAATCATATTGGTAATAGAGTTTTCCTAGAGTGAGCGTTGAGATGACGGGAGAGTCCCATCCGCTTAGAAAACTGTCAGTTTCCATATGTGGCGCTTTAAGCTTCCTTCTTTTTGAGATTTTATTTTATATTTTTAACGAAAGATCAAAACCTACCGATAGCTGCTACTATTCCTTTACTAATCGCACTTCGGATAAGAACGGAACCGCGCTAAGATGATGCAGTTCCTGCGAGTCGGACTTTTTTTTTTTTTACGGGGCGTCGACAAATCATGGCCATTAGCGCCGACATCCAGGGTGCAGCCAGGAATTTTCTCAGCGAGCCTTGAGATGAGAAAATTTCTGCCGCTGGTGGGGATCGAACCCACCATCTCCCGCTTATGAATCTAGCGCGCTAGCCACTAGACCACGGGAGACCCCTTTTCCCCCTATTCACCCGCTTTTTAATTGTTCTTTTTTTTTTAATGCATTGAACACTGAATTGTGCTCTCTAGTTGTCCTGGCCCTATTATAATACGCTATTCTCGCCGTCCGCTCTACCTGCGTGAACCCTGTCATAAAATTTCAAATTGTAGGAAAGCTTAATTTTATAATTTATTTACTTTTTCTTTTTAGCTCGGAATATTTAGGTTGAATTATGTAATTATACACACCAATATATTTTTTAACAAAAAAAGATTGAGATTTTATTCTATATTTTTCGGGAAGATTAAAGTTCATTTATGTGAATAACTGCTTCTATTCCTTTACTAATGGCACTAGGGATATAAACGGAATCGCGCTAAGATGAGGCAGTTCCTGCGAGTCGGACGTTTTTCGTTGAGCTCTTCTTGGAAAATGAAATGGCAGAGGCACGTTCATGAAGTGTGGGCAAAATTCAGATTTCGGCGCATTCGAACGCCGGTTCTCTAGGATATTTGACGCCAGCAGATATTTCAATTTGTTTAATAGTTAAATGAGTTTATATATTTGCGTTATTAGAATAAATAGCAAGTTAGACCTTAAAATATTTTGAATTTCTATAATTCTTCGTGATCCTCAAGGGATATGTTGATATTGAAACGCGTTAAGATGGAGTATGACTTTTTAATGCTAAGTCCCAATCCTCAAAATCTTCTTATTTATTAATCTCTAACGTTAATTTTAATCAATGCCGCCCGAGAGCATTTACAATCAATATATAACCATTTGATTGCAATCCAAGAACATTGACAATCAAAGGTCCATTTATTGAGAAATCCTTTAGCGTTTGTGTGAAAAATATTATTTAGCGTTAGTATTGGTGTTTGGAAATATCACCAGGATTATCATAACACTCTAATCTCTATCTAATATTTATATAACCTATTCAAGTGATAGCTCTTCTGATATTGATCTCCTTTCATAGTTTTTATTTTAACTTTATCTGATGATTACTCTAGGAAATGGCAATTTATCATGAGTTGCTTTCACTTATCGTTCTAGAATATTTCCATTGGGAGGAAACCCATTTATTGCACAGACACTTTGGCGGAAGCTGGCGACATTGGTCGGGCCAATAAATCCATAAAGATCATGTTCCTCACTTTTATGATGCGTTTTTTTTTTTAATTGACTGATTTTAGGCATTGATAAGTGATATATGTTGTGATAGTATCGAAGTGTAGTCAATACGATGAAAGGAGAGGACGGTCATGCGTCGAGAAGCATTGTTAAAGTCGCAGATTTGTTGAAGAACCACAGTAATGCGAGCTGTTGGTCAACGAAGGAATAACAGCAATGCCAGAAAGCCAAGTACAAAGAATTATTAGAAACGATTTGAAGGAAAAGCTGAAGGCGTTGCCTTAACAGCCACAGGCTCCAAGCTGCCTAACAGCCACAGGCTCTATCCTGTCTAACAACCCCTGGATCCACGCTCCCTAACAGCCACATGATCAAAGCTGCCTAACAACCACATGCTCCATACTGCCTAACAGCTACAAAATCCATAACGCGTTACAGCCACGGGCTCCATCTAGCTTAAGAGCTACTGGCTCTATGCTGCCTAACAACGACAACAAAGAAGTTCTCAAGCAGATGACTTGTAGGGAAAGAAACTCTAACGTGCCAAATGGGTCAGTGAATACTAGCTGCGATCAAATAAACTGCGTTTACAAAAGTAAAAAAAAAAAAAAAAAAAAAAAAAAAAAAAAAAAAGCTACCGACAAGAGCAGAATCATTGCCTTTATAAACGATTTGCGCATGTTAGGCCCGGGTTTTGGAGAGATCCTTTTATTTTTAAGTTTTCTCGACCCTTATGACGTCGACTCCAGAGGACACATAGGTAACGAAAATATCGGAGGTTCAAATTTATATATATATATATATATATATATATATATATATATATATATCCATTTGCCATTGGAAGAAATTGCCATTGCTGGCGAAGAAATCAGTAGGCATTTTTTTCGTCAGTATTGTTTAAAAAAAAAAAAAAAAAAAAAAAAAAAAAAAAAAAAAAAAAAAAAAAAAAAAAAAAAATGTGTTTAGCTGTAAAATGAGTTAAAAAAACAAATTAGACAGTGGAAATTAAAAAAGAACATCTTTTGAGTTTTTTTGAAGAAGGGAAAATAGACGAAATATTTCTTTGGAGCCATTATGACAAATTTGAACAATATTAGGGCCACAAACCGCGCTTTTCGTGTGGATTTTATTCCAACGGGTATTTCAAGTTGAATAACAGTAATCCAGAAACCATGTTCCGGTGGACGAATCTTGCTGGTTAACGAACTGGACCTTTTAAATTAAACGAAAAATTTTTGTACCAAATTTCATTAAAATCGGACCGTTTTTGAGCCAGTGAGAGAACAAACAGACAAATATATATATATATATATATAGGGGAAGGTGTTGTACCTCTGAATATATTGTACCTTTGACCACCGAGGCTGTGGCGGCATGTAGCAACATTTTATAAATTTTGGTGTCATTAGTGTTTAGCTCCTTCACTAGAAAGCTTGTGTAACCTACTTTCGATTATTCAAGTCAAAGAGGATTCTTGCAAAAAATACTTATCCACTTCTATAATAAAAATGTAAGTTATTTATTGATGACGTTTTGCCTCATAATATTTTTTGTATTATGTCTTTTTAGATGGAAATCATTTGACAAAGTAGCTATTATAATAAGAAACATGGTGTAGCCTTTGAAATTGATTTATCTTAACCATAAAATTTTTAGCCTACTTTTTAATTTTCACTACCAGGGTGTTGTACCTCTGACCACTAGGCGTTGTTCCTTTGGCCATGTCAAAGGTACAACACACCTGAGTATTTTTTTTTATAATTCAACTTTTATGTTCTTCTGCTACAAATTTAAAAATAATAATTAATATTACTATTACATATTTAGTCGTAGAGATCTGTGGTATTAAATCATTGGACATTTAATACCACAGATCTCTACGACTAAATATGTAGTAGTAATATTAATTATTATTTTTAAATTTGTAGCAGTAGAACATAAAAGTTGAATTATAAAAAAAAATACTCAGGTGTGTTGTACCTTTGACCTCCAATATTTTGAGATCCAATATTTGAAAAAAACAAACTTTAAGTGACAAGTTTACGAGGGAAGATGAAAATTTGTATGATATTGATGTTGAAGACATTGTGGCTAAACTTCCAAACCCTAATATTGCTAGTGGATCTGCTTGACAGTTGAAACGTTTATCGGTTGGACTGGATTTTTCAGCATATTAAGCATAAAATAATATCAATAATAGTTTTTTTTTTATTATGTTTACATCCTTGTCCAGTATTTATTAAACTTACAATTAATTACAATATAACTGAATACAATTTTTTTTCTGGACTGCTGTATTGTTTTTACGTGGTCAGAGGTACAACACCTCGTCGTCAAAGGTACAACTACATGTTGTACCTTTGACCACTGTACGATTTTTTTTTTTTAAATTAATAAAAAATATTAAATGTAAAGCTAGAACCTTGAAAAAATTAAATATGATAACCAATAGAATACTAATTACAATGAAATCAAAAAAATGAATTTAGCCTTAATATTCAAGCTAAAAAAAAATCAATTTTGCAAAGTGGTCAAAGGTACAACACCTTCCCCTATATATATATATATATATATATATATATATATATATATATATATATATATAGACACACACAAATTTGAACCACCTATATTTTCGTGATCTATCTAGCTATTTCGTGATTCTGAAACATGCAATTTTTTAGTTGGCACTTCGAGATGGCGTCATGAGGGCAACCTCATAAGCGGATATCCTCCCTATGTAGGGAGGGATGAACCGCGCTATAAGAACAAGTCTGTTTATAGGAAATTTAACGTAGATTATGACAGTATATATTTCATTGTACAAGTTAAATAAAAGGCGATTTTGAAATGGCTATTGTCTTTAGAATGTGTGATTAACAAATAGAAAATAAAAATACACTTTCACTGTCTACGCGAGGAGGGCAACACCCCCGGAGTTGTTGTCACCCGCGTGCCCATACTCATCAGAATTCAGCCTTTCCATATTTTTGACAACTACTTCTATAGCCGAAATGAGTTTTGACCCTTTGCAGAGAATAGATCCCACTATCTCTACACTTGAACCAAAAGCAAACACAGCGCCATTATAAAATGAACAAGGGAAAATCAAGGGAGATTATGCAGATGCTGTCCACTTACCGAGTAATTGTTCAGTCTCCATGTTTCCGAACGCACTGAACGTAAGATAGGCTGGCTAAATACTAAACACAAGTTGTCTCTTATTCCCTTATCACATGCTGCTGATAGCTTCAGTCACGTTCCTCCCGCCGCAAGAGAAACTTTACAAATTTTCCACATCATTTTTGTCTACGCTTTTTTTTGTTGTGATTTATGCGATCAAACTGAAGCCTTTCAGGAAATTAAACACTCTGAGTGATCCCAAAAAACTTCAGCCTTGAGACACTAACACAATTCAAATAATTAAGACGAGCTTTAGTCACTTCAAAATAAACAAATTGTATGATAGACAGAAATACAAATGAGGATAGATCACAAAACCGTTACGGTACGGTCGCCTTTACTGAGTGAAAGAGGCGAGAGGCGTTGCCAATTGTGCTTTGCACTGCGCATGAGCGGAATTCAATACAGCTGTTCCTTTCTATCGATTCATATTATTGATAATTTCCATTGATCGAACAATCTATCAATATCTGCTCAGTGAAAATTTTCACAAGAGCAATCTCTCCTAGCCATCAAGTCAACCATAAAACATCAACGCCCAATACATAAAGGCAAACCCTTCTCAAGGACAACCCCCCAACAAGAGTGATTCTCTAACCCATCAAGATCAACCCCCCAAGAATTAGAGTCCTCCCAACCCATCAATGCACCCCCCCCCCCCATTACGATCTCCTATCAAGGGCAACCATTCAACATCAACGCCCAATCCATAAAGGCAAACCCTTCTAAAGGACAACCCTTCCAAAAGAGCGATTCCCTAACCCATCAAGATCAACCCCCCACGAATTAGAGCCCTCCCAACCTATCATTGCACCCCCCCCCCCCCACATTAGGATGTCCTATCAAGGGCAATACTCTCCAATAATAACTTCACCACAAGGGTGTTTTTTAAGTCAAGCAACTTAACAAGTCAAGTAACTTAACAAACCAACTTGTCATGTAAGAGTCAATCCATTTGAAATGGTCCCGAAAAAAATAATCTGATTGATTGACCATTTTAGAAAAAATTGAAATTTTTACCATCAATTACATATGGAATCAGTAGTTCAAACCAATTTTTAAATTTTTTTTAGAGTCAACCGTTTGAAAATGGCAGCATCTTTGTTTCACCGGGCATGATTTTTGAGTTTATAAGCTCTTAGGGAAAACTCCTTTTCTCAGGACTGGTAAATCATAGACTAATAGTTCAGACATAAATGTTTTTCGCACAGTCTGCTCTAGCTTTTAAATCTTCTTCGCTGCTTGAATTTTTTGAAGTCCAATACCTGAAAACTACCATTGAAAACACCTTTTTATATTTCTCAAAATGCCGCTTTTGAGGGTAATTTTTTGGCATAAGGGGATGTATATCAAAGTTGATTTTTGGCACGATGATAAACCTAGCTGAGTAGCTTGCATTAAATGTATTCTTAACCCTGATATTTGTTGCCTTATTTTTTTATACATTTGTAAACTTCGAATTTTTGATAACAATATTCTCCTACTTACACAACAATATACTATGCAATCTCATTTGAAGACATCTGCCGAATAGCCAGTGACTTACCGGCACAATACAGACATTTCCATACCTCTGTTTATAGGCATAAGTGAATTAAATATCTTATCACAATCCCGGTTCATACAACTGCCATCTTGAAAGAGTGAAATCGCCGCAGTAGCCATCACATATTTACAAAAAAAAAAAAAAAAAAATTAGGTGTTCGAATTTTTCAAAAATTAAAATCACTGACCTAAGCTGAACCTCTTGACCCTTAGCGTTTTACTGATATTGAGCCTCACGGCCTGGTGTTATAACAGACTGGCACATTGGATGGCACAGTAGGTCTTGCAGGCCACGCTGCGGCTTATTCTAGACAACATATCCAGGCACCCGTTAACTACATTGGTTACTGGTACGGCTCCTTAGACATTAATTGTCATAACTTCAATCATTACCAATATATTAACACGATCATTAATATATTTATAATTACCTAAACATATGGTTTCTTCAAAAAGTACTTTCCTATATGGGTGACTTTTGGCCGTAACTTGTGCCTCAAGCCAATGGTATTTTGAAGCTGTTCATCTTCTTGATGCAAGGGGCGTACTTATGATCTCTTGTCTAGTCACTCCCTAACAGCTCCAATACATTCTCGCAAGACACGCTACATTGGACCCGTATTTCTCCCGATCCGATCCGATATCGTTTGACCAACAACGGCAGACAGTGGCCGACGTGAGTGCCTACATTGCTCCCAACCCGATCCGATAAGATTAATCAAAGCTCGTCAGGAATGAACTCGTAGTGATTTGAATATGAGTGATTAATTTAAGAAATACAACCTAATAAGCATAGAGGGTCTCCCTGTGGTCTAGTGTCTAACGCCTTAGATTCGTATGCGGGAGATGGTGGGTTCGATTCCCACCGGCACACAGTGGGGCCAAACGACTTTTTGTGTTTCAAAAAAGGCTACAGCCTCCAAATCTTAACCAATATCAGTGATTTTTTTTTAAATGAAAGCTAATAACATTTAGAACAACTTTTTCTGGCCAGATTTTTGTTTTTTGTTTCCTATGTTTATTTCATTACGAGTAAATAATTCAAGAACTTTTACAATTGATCATAAAATAATATTTTATTTTTCATCTAACTTAATATCAGCACTGATATCGTTGAAATTAAACATTAAAACTCTGATTAGAATTGGAAAAAAATCAAAATTTATTTTCAAATCATCCAAAAATCATATTATTTCAATAAATCTCATTGTTGCATGAAGATAAATTTACGTTTTAAAGATGTCAGTCTGACTTTTTCCAAGTCGAATTAGGTTTTGAATAAAATATTACTTTATGTTCAATTGTAAAAGTTCGTGAATTATTTACACTTTATTTAATAAACACGGGAAACGAAAAACAAAAATCTGACCAGACAAAGTTGTTCTAAATTTTATTAGCTTTCATTTAGAATTCATTGAAATCGGTTAAGAATTGGAGGCCGTAGCCTTTTTTGAAACACAAAATGTCGTTTGGCCCCACTGTGCGGCGACAGGAATTTTCTAATCTTACGGCTCGTTGGGAAAATTCCTCGCTGCACCCTGGATGTCGGCGCTAATGGCCTATATGTCGATGCGCCGTAAAAAAACAAAAACATAGAAACCTTCAAATACCTTGTTGGAAGTATGAAGGAAGAGTTGAGAGACCAATCGATCTTCCGGAAGTATATTTAAAAAAATCGTAGTGTAACATTTAATTTTTAACTGTTACACAACGATAAGAGAAGCATTAATATTCATATTTAAAAATAATTTATAAGAAAGGTAGCTAGAAGGTCATAAACAATGGAGGATTATAAATATCTTTTCACATAATTTAATAAACAAGGGAACAAAAGAACAAAAATGTGACTAGACAAAGTTCTTCTAAATTTTATTAGCTGTCATTTAAAAAAAATAAAATGCATTGCAATTGTTTAAAATCTAGAGGCTGTAGACTTGTTTGAAACACAATATGTCGTTTGGCGCCATTTTGCGTCGTCGGTCCCCTATCGGTCAAGAAACAACCAAGTTTGGACTCGCCCTAAGACGAGACTGACCAAAAGCACGCACCCTGCAGCATTTCAAGGAACTGCATCAAAACCTTTCCATTACTCGAGGCTTATTGAAACCAATTAACGGTCAACAGTGTCTTACAAAATTAAGTATATACATAGTCAATTCAAAGAAAGCTAAGAGATCACATACCTTCAAAATGAGAATTGAGAGAAGGATATTCATACATATGAAATCTCGTAGTCCCAAAAATATCTGAATACAAGGAATAAATCACTTATATTTTAATCTAATATAAATTCAAACCAAGCTTTTTATTGCTATTTTCACAAATGGCGCCTAGAAAGCTTAAAGGTATTAATACGAAGATTCTTACTACATATATTTGTTTGTATATACTTTGGTATTTACTCTCTCGGAATTAACTGTCTAAATATAAACATATTTTGCATGAATTTAGTCCTATTATTAAATGGATTAGTATATGTTAGAATTCCAGTAGGTATTAAACTTTTGGCGCCTCTAGGCTTTAGATAGGAATAAAATCTCCTTGCTAATTTCACACATTTTTTTTGTACAGTTTTGAAATTTATTGATGCGTATCATGTTTGTTATTATTACTCTTAATTTAACAAATCTGGTGACAATTCCAATATTTTTCATCATATTCCAGCTTCGATTTTCTTCTAAGAGCGTTTAGTAAATTGTAAAAATTTTTGTTGGGCAAAATTTTTGTTTATAATTGTTTAACCTAAAAAAAAAAAAAAAAAAAATCAAAATTTCAATGATTTAGGGAAATTTATTTTTACAGAGTCAATTTCTATAGTAACAATAACGTGCTCGTGAGGGAGCGCTGGGTTCGACTGCCGCTAGTGTACAAGTTATTATTTCGTTTAGTATTTTTATATATCTCATAGTTATGTGTATATATATATATATACGTATAACTATACGGCTCTACGTGTTTCGCATGCACTGTGCCTAAAAACTAAATACAGCCTAATCGAACTTAAGCGAACCTTCGGCTACAAGCTGTTTAAACAGGGTGTCCCGCATTGAGATGTCATAACTTTAGGGGTTTATTCTGCCCCTCATTTGTAGTTCAAGGGTACAGAAATGAGCGTTATATCTGGGCATGTAGCAGAGTTATTCAAACTTTTGTCCATTTTCAAAACTATTGTTTTTTTTGTTTTGTTTTTTTAATGAAACCGTGTGTTTTGGGGATTTCGGGTTAGTTTGAAGAGAAGAATCGCCCATAGACAAAATTTATGTTTCCAGTGATGTTATGAGTAGTATTAAATGTGAATCAAACAAACCTAAAGTTCAAGTCTTTCCTATATTATTAGGCACAGGATAAAAATGCCGTTTTCTCGACTGCTAGACGATTTCCAATCATCACTTCCGGATTAGATCACCGGTCTACATCAGGAATTTCCTATCCTTCAAGGCGGGAGGAAACGCGCTAAAAGCGAAACATGAAGTAATGAAGGCCGCTTACTAATCACAGTGTGTAGGTAGAAGCATAAAAACAACTTTCACAATTTATCCAATGTATAAACACCATTTCCGCGTAGCCTGTTACGTTGAACAAAAGTCAAAATTAAATAAGTTTTTAAACTAATGTCGTTCGAATTAATTTTCTAGTTGCTTACTTAAATATAAACCAACATACGTTATTATTTTACAAAATTTTTAATTGCTTAGTTACCTAAAGGTTAGTATTGGATTGGTACAAATATTTTGCAGGTTTTGAATAATTACTTTGTTCAAAACAAACATAATCTACCTTCTAATTAATGGATTAGAAACAACGGCTTATAATGATGTTTTCCTTAAAGACGTTTAGTTTGTGTTGAATTGCCAATGAGTAAGGACCCCCCGAAATTCACCTTGCCAAAACAAGATTTTCGTCATAGTCCAAGTGCGCGCACAAAAAATTTTGTTTGGAGTAGTGGAAGCATCAGTGAATTTTCAATGCAGCGATGGTTGCAAACCCTTCGTCATGGAGAATTTGATCTCGAAGACAAGGTAAGTCGCGGTAGGCATAATGTTATTGATCACGACCAACCTAGGCTCTGGTAGAAACCCGTCCTTTTTTCTCTTATGGAAACACGCCAAATTCCACCCACTCACTAAAGGTAGTCCTTTCTATCACTATGGGGTGGCCTTTCTGTACTTTTTAATCGCAAACTCTTCTACGATTTTGGGACTCCCAAGCAGTTGGGTACGTTCTTTCTACTGCTAACATCTGCGACGATTGAGCGACCAACGAATAGTTGGAAACTACAGTATCTTTCTACTCCTATACTATTCTACGATTTTGAATCTAGCGAGCAATTAAGTATGTCTGCCAAATACTACAGCATCTTTCTACTTCTTAACTATTAAACGATTTTTATACACCAAGCAGTTGAGTACGTCTGTCATATACTACAGCTTCTATCTACGCCTAACATATATAACGATTTTGCGACCGCAAAGTAGTTGAGTACATCTGTCAAACACTACAACATCATACTAGTTATTAACTATTCTATGATTTTGGGACCACCGAGCAGTTAGATTTGTCTGTCAAACACTACAGATTCTTTCTACTTCTAGACTATTCTATGATTTTGGGAACACCGAGCAGTTAGATATCAGGAACTTGGAAGAGAATGAGCGAATCACGAATTCCGGATGTTGGGTATCGACGTCAAAGTTCTAGAAGTGGTTCAGGATAGCAAAGGCGATTTTTCACTCTATGGAATGCTGATTCATAAACCTGATTGAAAAAGTATGCAATGTTTTAATTAAAATTTTTACTGCTGATTTCTGTTTAACAAAATGCTGGGTGGGGAGTTTCAGACCCCGAAATCGGACATTGAATTTTTTATAGATGATGGTGCTATTCGCTTCAACTTGAAACTGCGAGAGAACTAAAGGCGAACCAGAGAAACAAGGCGAAGCGTCGTATTACCTACATCTTTCTGACTCGGAAAATAAAATAAAACAAAATTCGATTATTCAGATCCGCCCTTTCTCTTCCAAGGTTTCCCTGGTATGTCTGTATACACTACTGATTCTGTCTACTTCTAGACTATTCTATGATTTTGGGACCACCGAGCAGTTAGATATGTCTGTCAAACACTACAGATTCTTTCTACTTCTAGACTATTCTATGATTTTGGGACCTCCGAGCAGTTAGATTTGTCTGTCAAACACAACAGCAAACGTTCCCCCTTCCGTACTGTAATTTTTCGCCCGTCATTCGGTTCTATGAATTTCTCCAAGGTCCAAGTCATGCTTCCCAAACAATCATCGCGTGACGATCATTCATGCATGTTCATATTTTTTTTTTTTAAATTAAATTACAAGTGTGTTTAGTGATTGTTCCGCATTATAAACACATTTAATATCAAAGATGGATATTATTAACTGGTGAGAATACAAATAAAAAACTCCAAGGACAGAACTTCCAACAAGGCGCGCTAATGTTAATTAGGATTAATTGGTATATAAAAATGTCGTGGAATCTAAGTGGACGTGTAGGTATAAATGAGATCTAAATATCAGTCTCATATATATTTATTCAGCGGGTAATAAATAATTCATTTTAGCACTTTCCTCCGAAGGATTGAGGTTTCACTCATGACCAAATGTTTGAAAAATGTCTTCGAATCTTTATCGATCCTACCTAGTAATCACAGAAAATTACCCCAGTTAAAATATATATATATATGTGTGTGCAGATATATATGTCTGTTAACACGGACCAGTAAAATCGTTCCATCTGGGAGGGTGGGGGTTACTCCTGAGCCGAAGTAGTTAGGTCGTAATTTATGTTATATTTTAAGGAAAGACGGTATACGACCTGGGTATCTAATGAGAAAGAAGTTCTATAAAAATGAACTAAATCTATCGGAAGGGAAGGGGGAAGAGAATTATTCCGCCAAACGTAGGCTAGCAAAGCTTCCACTATGGCGTTCTGATTTCTACCACTAGGAGCGTTGTATCCGTTATTACTTTATCCCGTTTCTTTTATTATTCATTAAGATCAATACACGAAAATGTGAAGTTTTTGTGTATTTATTAAGTAGTGCACTTCCACACATACACAAAGCTCTGGAAGAAAATGAATTAAAAAATTAATAATTGAAACAGTTGCTCATTGCAAAAGAGCAGAACTATTGATGTTTTTCATTTTATTTATATATGTTATTTTAAGCAAATTATTCAGGAATGAACTCGACACTACCCAAATTCTGAGGAACGTGCTTAGTTATACAGCTCCTGCGTTACGGACTTTTATTTAAACATTCGTTTTTTTTAATTACTTTGGTAATAAAAAAATTGTCACTTT
The DNA here is from genome assembly GCA_946811695.1 of Gonocerus acuteangulatus. Taxonomy (NCBI): domain Eukaryota; kingdom Metazoa; phylum Arthropoda; class Insecta; order Hemiptera; family Coreidae; genus Gonocerus; species Gonocerus acuteangulatus. The sequence goes on along the minus strand of OX328132.1, from coordinate 115,867,373 downwards.
CTGGTTATCTTACAACTGAGTCCAACAATAACATTGGAACATCATTTGTGAGCGTATCTCATTGGGTTCTTTTCTTTAGGGCTCATTGGGCTATCTACTGGTTATCACCCTTCCTATACACCCACGGTGCAGCAGGGAATCCTCTTAACGAGCCCTGAAATGAGAAAAATCCCTGGTGTAGGGAGCGGGACTCGAACTTTTATCGTCCGCCTTAGAAAACACTAGACGACGGGGAGATACTATTGGGGTCATGTAATACCAAACATACCTTCGAGTAGTGTATGAGGGAAATTAGCCGAATTTACTACTCTTATTTATTTTTTTATTTTTATGTTTTAGCGCTTATAAGGTTGATACAATGAAACAATCCGGAAGTGCCGACTAGAAAATTTCGCGTTTCAGAACCCATAGAGACCGAAAATAACGGTCGTTCAAATTTGTATATATATATATATATATATATATATATATATATATATATATATATATATATATTAGTCTGTTCGCTCATTTCTGGCTTCCCTAATGGTCCGATTGTGATGAAATTTGGTACAAAAATCCGTCTTCCAATTTGAAAGGTCAAGTTCGTTAACCAGCAGAATCCGCCCACTGGAAGATGGCGTTTGGGGCGAAATTCGCGCAAAAAAAATCGTAACGCTTACGTTTTTGAGTTCATAAGCTTGTACTCGTTTTATATGCTTCTTGGGCTAGGGAAACGAATAAAATCATTTTCAAGACGATAGCTTTAACCGTTTTCGAGAAAATTGGAAAAATAGTTTTTGAATACCGTTTTTGGTTTGGGTACTTAGAATCATGGGATTCAGTTGAAACATTTTCTGCATGTTCTACTTTCATTAAAACTAATATGTTGACATTTTTGTTACGTTTGGAGTTAAGGAAGGGTTAGAACAAAATATTTCATTAACAGACATAAAACATTTTGGTAACTTTGTATACTTTCCTTAATATTTCGAAAAAGGTTGAGAATCTTGCGAAACGTAAGATTACCATTAGAAAGCTTACTAAATTCCCTACAAAAATGGTTCTAATGAAAGTTTTGATTAGGCGATGTCAATCGGAGAAATAAGTGCTTAAACCTTTAAAGTAATTGATTTCGCTTATTCCAACTGTTCTTTTTGTCTTTGATTTTGGTACTTAGAATTATGGGATTCAGTTGAAACATTTTCTGCATGTTTGAATTTTATCAACACTAATATGTTGAAATTTTGGTTATGTTTGGAGTAAAGAAAGGGTTAGAATAAAATATTTTATTAACACACAAGAAAAGTTTTGGTAACTTTGTGTACTTTCGTTAGTATCTCGAAAACCGTTGACAATCTTATGAAGCAGAAGGTTACCATTCGAAAGCTTACTAAATGCTCTACAAAAAAGGTTCTAAAGAAAGTTTTAATTAGGCGATGTCAATCGGAGAAATAAGTGCTTAAAACTTTAAAGCAATTGATTTCGTTTATTCGAATGGTTCTTTTTGTCTATTTTATTCCTTGTTATTTTTAAATTTCTTATAGTCGGATAATGTATTTGACAATAAAACAGATTAAGTAAAATAAGAAGATCAATTTATTGTTAAAAATGTAGCGTTCAAAGAGAGAGGTCCCAAGGCTTTCCAAATGCCTCTGTGCGGAGGCCTTTCTGCCCGACTTATGGGATAGCTGACCCATACAGGTAAGATTGTAAATCAAGACCTTTCAAGACTGGTTTGTTTGAGATTTCATTTGGATAGGTGTTTCGCTATTGATCTAAACAAAGTAATAACTGTTTCTATTCTATGCCTTCATAAACACTAAAGATAAGAACGGAACCGCGCTAAGATGACGCAGTTCCTGCGAATCGGAATTTTATTTTTAAGACATTTTAATTTAAGAAAACAAACCTCTTAGAAATAAGAATAATATTTCAAAAATTCGCGTTATTATTTATTTATTTTTAATTGACCAATAAAGCGCTTTTTAGATGATTTAAGCAAACTTCAACAAAAAAGATTTCATTTGCTTAGAAAAGAAGAACAAAAGGTTGACAAAATGGGTCCTTTATTTTATAAGATATAAATAAATAAAATAATTAAAGTTAATAAAATTATTTTTATTTTATTAATATTTTCTTCTGGTCTCTATCCTTTAGGATAATTGGCAAACAATTTTTAATATTTATTTTACGTGAATTGTAGTATAGAGGAAGTAAGAGAAATATATATATATATATAAAAATACATGAGTAGTTTGATGAGATTTTATGTATATTATCCTAAATGCCTGAAAACTTAGTACGGGGAAATCTTAGTTGAAGTTAAAGGTGACCATTTGAAAGCTAATAATTTTTCATACATAAACGACTTTTATGTAAATATTCGAACGAGCGTTCTCAGTTGCAGAATCGGTGCTTCAAGGTCGTTTGTTGCGTTAGTTTGAACGGTTTATTGTCTATGTTTTCTTTTGTTTTAATTTAATTTTTTTTTTTTAATTTTTATTTAACTGTAAAATTAATATTTCAATAAAAAAGGTGGGATATATATATATATATATATATATATATATATATATATATCCCACCTTTTTTTATTGAAATATTAATTTTACAGTTAAATGAAAATTAAAAAAAAAAATGTGAATATATATATATATATATATATATATATATATATATTCACAAGTTCTTGTTTCTTTTATGGTAGGGGGTTGATAAAGCAGTACACCTTTCGTTCTTGCCTATTAATATTCCAAATAAAGTAGTTGAGCAAGAACGAAAGGTGTACTGCTTTATCAACCCCCTACCATAAAAGAAACAAGAACTTGTGAATATATATATATATATATATATATATATATATATATATATAGATTCACATTTTTTTTTTTTTTAATTTTCATTTAACTGTAAAATTAATATTTCAATAAAAAAGGTGGGATATATATATATATATATATATATATATATATATATATATATATATATCCCACCTTTTTTTATTGAAATATTAATTTTACAGTTAAATGAAAATTAAAAAAAAAAAAAAAAAATGTGAATCTATATATATATATATATATATATATATATATATATATATATATATATATATATATATATATATATATATTCACAAGTTCTTGTTTCTTTTATGGTAGGGGGTTGATAAAGCAGTACACCTTTCGTTCTTGCTCAACTACTTTATTTGGAATATTTTGCCCGACATGTTTCGTGCCTTTGTGTTGCACCTCTTTAGGGGCATTCCTTGACAGGAAGTCCTCTTGTCATGTATACTGGCTTGAGTCAGGCTTAATAATTTTTTTTAAATTTTCATTCTCTCTTAAAGTAAGACCATATTCTTTCGGGGAAGTTAGGCTGTAATCTCATTATGGAAGTTAGACCATATTCCCTTGGGGAAGTTAGGCTATACTCCCTTAAAGGAAGTTAGACCATATTCCCTTGGGGAAGTTAGACTGTACTCTCTTAAAAAAACTTAGACCATATTCACTCAGGAAAGTTAGACTGTACTCTCTTAAAGGAAGTAAGACCATATTCCCTAAGGGAAATTATACCATAATCCCTCAGGGAACTTAGACCATATTCCCTGAGGGAAGTTAGACCATATTCTCTCAGGGAAGTTAGACCATATTCCCTCCGGGAAGTTAGACCACATTCTCTCAGGGAAGTTAGACCATATTCCTTCAGCGAAGTTAGATCATATTCCCTCAGGGAACTTAGACCATATTCCCTCTGGGAAGTTAGTCCACATTCTCTCAGGGAAGTTAGACCATAATCCCTCAGGGACCATATTTCCTTAATGAAGGTCTAAAAGGATTAAAATCGTATTACTTCGTTAATTAATTTTTAAAAGAAGGACTCTTTATTTGTTATCTTTGTTGCCATATTACTTTACATTTCCTGACTATGAGTAAATTAATTTTGTAAACTAATATTTTTATTTTTACTCTTAATATTAAAGGCTCGACTCATTCATTTAGCAACAATAATTACATCGTATACATGTTCCATTAAAGACATATTGTTTCCCAACTCGACCTCACAGAAATCAGAAAATAAAAACATTTATTTTTAATTCTACAGCAAACATTCCCTGTCGAATTTTAAATTAAAAAAAAAAATACATTGAGAAATTACTGAAACCAAATCGAGTGGCGTAAAGAAAAGAAAAAGTCCGTCACGCAGGAGCTGCATAACTAAGCACTTTCCTCAGAATTTGGGTAGTTTAGACTGCTTTCCAGAACAATTTGCTTAAAATATCCTACATAAATAAAATAAAAACATGAATAGTTCTCTTTTAAATTTGTAATGAGTAACTGATCAATTATTAATTTGCTTCCAGAGTTATGTTTACACATGGTACCTATTACACTACGTAATAAATACAAAAAACCTCATATTATCGTATTTTGATCTAACGCAGGAACAGGATACAGTCACTCTAGTGGTAGAAAGCGCTCCTTGCGGCGGCTTTGTGAACCTACGTCTGACGGGCTTTTCTATTGAAATATATTACAAATTAAACCCCTGCTTCCCGATTGACCGATTCAGCTCATTTTTACAACACTTCTTTCTCATGAGATACCCACGACGTATACCGCGTTTCGCTACAATACAGCAGAAATTACGACCGGTATGAGTATATTAGGAATTTGGGTCCGGAGTAAACCCCCCCTTCTAATGAACCGATTTAGTTTATTTTTACAACACATATTTACCTGTAGATTACCACTACGAATACCGAGTTTCGTCGAAATATACCAAAAATCACGGCTGGTAGTGGCGAATTGGTATTGTGGTTCCGGAGTAAACCCCCCCTCCTAATGAACCGATTTAGTTTAGTTTTACAACACATATTTACCTGTGGATTACCACTACGAATAACGAGTTTCGTCGAAATATACCAAAACTCACGGCTGGTAGTGGCGAATTGGTATTGTGGGTCCGGAGTAAACCCCCCCCCCCTTCTAATGAACCGATTTAGTTCATTTTTATATCTCACTTTTCTCTCTATATTACCACTACGAATGCCAAGTTTCGTTGAAATATAACAAATATTACGGCTGACATAGTCAAATTAGTGTTTTGGGTTCGGGGTAAACCCCCCCTTCCGGTGGACCGACTTTGGTGGTTAACGAATTCGTTCAATCGTTTGCTAATTGAATGCTATATACCAAGTTTGGTGACGAAAAAACAAAAACTCTGGCCGCTATCGTGTTAACAGACACACACATATATATATATGCGTATATATATATATATATATATATATATATATATATATATATATATATATATATATAGATATATATAAATTTTAACGGGGGTCATTTTCGGTGTCTACTAGGTAGGATCGATAAAGATTTGAAGAAATTTTTCAAAAATTCCGTCATGAGTCCAACCTCAATACTACTTTCCTTCGGAGGAAAGTGCTAAAACCTATATCAAATATGAAATGCCGAGATCCTTGGGAAATGTGATGTAGTTGGGTGTGTTTACCGAGAGATAGCGCGGGTGTGTATTTCTTTAGCGTGGCTCAGCATAGTGAGCAGATTCAGGTATTCCTACAGGTTACGTACAAAACTCGTCAATTTAGCGTGTTTTTCAATATGAAACATCGAAAAATAAAATTAGAATGGTTAGAAGAACATTTTTTGTTAACAAAAATAAGTGACAAAACATTCTAAACAGGTAAGTGAACAATCGTTTCTTCTTAGAACTTAGTTCAGAATATAAAAAAAAAATCATTCCCATAACAGGCCACGAGGGCCCTGAGGGGGCAGATACTATAGAGGTATCTGATTCATGACCATACGGCACACTAGGGAGATAGTGTGGTCAGTACTATGCTCCGGCCGCCTTATTTTCCCCTTAGCTGCTTCGACTGTTAGAGTCATTAGCACCCAAGGTACCCATTATTAAATTAATTAAAGGCTGGGTTCGCCTAGGGACGGTCAGGGAGGCCGAATTCAACCCATGAATGAAGACACTAGAAGAAAAAATCTTTAGTGCTTTCTCGGGATTTGAACTCAGGTCCTCCAACTTATTAGTCCAGTGCTCTACCACTGAGCTAACCTCGCCCCCCTTAGTTCAGAATATGGACATATTATCTTGATTATGCTGAGGGGGCTGCAGCCCCCCCCCGAAATTTTGATTTGTTCGGTAAAAATTTCATAAAACCCTTAAAAATAAATTAAATAAGATCATTTAGTTCATAAAAAATATTCTATTTTGGGTGTAATAGTGTTTAAGTTGGCTAAAACTCTTCCAAGATCTAAATTGTTAGTATTCCATACACCGGAAATGATCTCAGCCCCCCCCTCCCCCCGAAATTTTCCCAGCCCCTCCGAAATTATTTTCTATATACGCCCATGCGAATATAGATGGGAAATTAAATATAGTTTAGTCGTAAAATTTAGGGTTTAAATTTATAGTCAATTACGATAGATTCCATCACCACTGCGAATCGACCTGAATAAGTCGATTTGAATATTTGATAATATGATGGTGTTACTATCCATGAAAATGAGTCATACAGGTATCTTGGCGTTCAAAAACATCTAAAACGCTTACGTCTGATTTTAAATAGCTATCTACACGGCAGGCAGGAAATAAAAGCAATAAATACATGGGCAATATCATCATTGATTTACAGCTTCGGAATCATTAAATGGTCGGATACGTCAATACAAGAACTGGATCGACTCATACGAATAGAGATGACAAAGGCACGTACGCACCACCCCATATCGTCAATTGAAAGGCTGTATTTGCCAAGGAATAAAGGAGGACGAGGTCTCGCAAATATTCAAAAGTTATGTCGCTCCCAGGAAATTAACCTGAGGTGGTACATTATGACAAGCGAGAATCGTCTATTCCCGCAAATACCAACCTGAAACTGTCGGAGGAACTTATCAAAAATTCCCAGCAAGTGGTGCTTGATACCACCAGAACGGTAAGAAATTTTTTAAATGAACGCCCAACACGGAAATTAGAAAACAAAAACTAAAAAAAAAAAAATTCTTTCTGTTGGCAACAGCCCCTGAAAGAATGTATCCCAGTAGACTGAGGAGAACCCCCCCCCCCCATAATAATAATTTAATAGTAAAATAATATTATTGTGAATATTCCATATACATAACCTCAGCAGAATCCATCCACGGGAACATGGCTTTTGGTGCGAAATTCGCGCGACAAAAATCGTAGCGTCTAAGTTTTCGCGTTAATATGCTTACAGGTACTCTTTTTATAGGTTCTGTAACAGAGAAAAACGAATGAAACATTTTCAAGGCGATATCTGTAACTGTTTTCGAGAAAAGTGGATAAAACTAGTTTTCTAATTATTTTTCGGTTTGGGTACTTAGTATCGTGGGATTCAGTTGAATTACTTTCTACATGCTTGAAATTAATCCAAACTAAGATATTTAAATTTGGGTTACATTTGGAGTTAAGGAAGTATTCGAAAAAAGAGAAAGAATCGTTGAAATCGTGAAAACCCGTCAGTAACCATTCGAAAGCTTAAAAATGTCCTGCAAAAACGTTTCCGAAACAATTTTCGATCGGACGGTTGCAATCAGAGAAATTATTGCTTAAAACTTTGATGTTTTTGGTTTCGGTTTTTTTTCTCTGTTTGTCTTAGTTTTTAATTTTTTTTTTATTATTTTAATTGATTTTTTTCAATAAAACATCACAAGTAAATGAGAAGCGTGTTTCTATTTTCTATTGTTTTATAGATTATCCGACCTATTTGGTCTTACGGACTTGAACTGTGGGGAACAATTAAAACTTCTAACATACAGAGAATACAGGCATTCTAATCCAAAGTCCTTTGCAAAATAGTCAATGCTCCTTTCTACGTTTCCAATAAAACTCTTCATAATGACATCAACATCCCCTTTGTTCAAGAACTGGCAAAATCCCGATTCCTAACCTTCCATTCCAAATTGTCATCCCATCCCAATCATAGAAAGCTCAAGAGACATTGGCCCCGCGATCAGTTAACTAACTAAGGACAAAAAAGTATTCCAAAGAGGAAGTGCCAGTATTGATTGGCTCCTTCCAAAAGTGTTATTATCATTTTTATTATTATTTCTTATTCATTTTTTTATTTACTTTTTTTTGTTATTTTTATTTATTTGATTTTATTTATTTTGTCTTTTAACTCTGTCATTAATCAATTTCTGTGTATATTATTACTTATATTTGATAGTTCGTAATCTTAACTAATGTACTCTCCAAATGTACAGATGTTAAATGAACGTATTACTAAAAAATAAAAAAAATAAAAAAATAAAAATTGTTTTATACAGCCTTGTTTTAGAATGAGGGAGTAGTCGGATTGAGTAATTTCCGCTTCTGTGTAAGTTGGCTAATGCCAGATTTCTGTGCCTTGACGCACTAATATCGCTGTTGGTGATTTTCACGAAATATCAAAAATAAAATTGTTTATTTTTATTCTAAGCGTTCCGAATGACACTAGGGATAAAATGGGTAACGTGCAAAGGTGACACAGTTCCAGCGAGTCGGACTTCTTTAAAAGCGTTATGAATCACGATGATACGGCCCTTGGCCTCCGCTGGATGGAACAATATAACTCCAGTTTGCCTCATTAAGTAATTACTGCAAAGTTGTTTGTACGTTTTTAGCACTTTCCTATGCCTGTGTTAGCCGACGTCTACTAAGTAGTGTAATTTGTAACGGTGATCCGTTACGTCTATTACCAATAATATGTCCAATTTGTTTCACGACACATTGGACTGACGGCTCTCATCTGCTTTTTCTCAGCACAAAAAATACAGTGTTTACTTTCCCACTTCTCAGCACATCTCTCTAGAAACGGAACTTAAAACACTAACCGTATAAAATCAACGAAGGATCCCACCACGAAGGCAACGTTTCATGAGCCAAAATTAACTAACACACTAATCGCTCGATGACAATTTATGGATGTCCAATTTCCAATGTCCTTCAAAATTTTTTTTAGAGAAGTTTACTCGCCAGCCAGCGATTCGTACCCATAGCCTCCAATCATACGCTTAGATGTGTTGCCAATAAAGCTATCGCGCTTGAAATCACAAGCAAAGTAATTGATCTAAAGGAACCAAAGCATTACTTAGACTACATTGCAACATATTTATCTGTTGCCAGAAAATTTTATAGTCCTACAAGGCTGAAAGTAGGTATATCTAGGCTTGCCATATTTTTGGTGAGTGAAACCGGGACACATTGATATGAGTTGGGGGTGTAGAATAAAAAGTCCGATTCGCAGGAACTGCGTCATCTTAGCGCGGTTCCGTTCTTATCTCTAGTGTTTATGAAGGCATAGAATAGAAAAAGTTATTACTTTGTTTAGATCAATAGCGAAACAGCTATCCAAATGAAATCTCAAACAAACCAGTCTTGAAAGGTCTTTGTTGATTTACAATCATACCTGTATGGGTCAGCTCTCCCATAAGTCGGGCAGAAAGGCCTCCGCTCAGAGGCATTTGGAAAGCCTTGGGATCTCTCTCTTTAAACGCTACATTTCTAACAATAAATTGATCTTCTTATTTTACTTAATCTGTTTTATTGTCAAATACATTATCTGACTATAAGCAATTTAAAAATAACAAGGAATAAAACAGACAAAAAGAAAAGTTCGAATAAGCGAAATCAATTACTTAAAAGTTTTAAGCACTTATTTCTCCGATTGACATCGCTTATTCAAAACTTTCTTTAAAACCATTCTTGTAGACCATTTAGTAAGCTTTCGAATGGTAACCTTTCGCTTCCCAAGATTTTCAACCGTTTTCGAGATATTAAGAAATTATACGAAGTTCCCAAAACTTTTTATTATTTCTGACAACAGAAAATTGGTCTCATTTTACCTATCCTGTTTTACACACACATACATTTTCCTTACAAATACAACATAAGAAATTACAAAAATAAAAAGCAATAAAAAACCAAGGGAAAGAGACAAAAATTACAAAAAGAACGACAAAAACCCGTTCATAAGAACAAAACAGACGTATTTGAAGTTTTAAGCACTTATTTCTCCGATTGACATAACCTAATCAAAAATAGTTTTAGAATCATTTTTGTAGAGAATTTAGTAAGCTTTCAAATAGTTTCAATCCACTTACCACGATTTCCCAACCGTGTTCGAGATATTAATGAAAGTATACGAAGTTTCCAAAACTTTGCATGTCTGTTCATAAAATATTGTATTCTAACCCTTCCTTAACTCCAAACGTAACATAACTTTCAACATACTAGTTTTAATGAAAGTAGAACATGCAGATAATGTTTCAACTGAATCCCGTTATTCTAAGTACCCAAACCAAAAACGGTATTCAAAAACTATTTTTCCAATTTTCTCAACAACGGTTAAAGCTATCGCCTTGAAAATGGTTTCATTCGTTTTCCTAGCCCAAGAAGCCTATAAAACGAGTACTTACAAGCTTATGAACTCAAAAACGTAAGCGTTACGATTTTTTCTGCGCGAATTTCGCCCCAAACGCCATCTTCCAGTGGGCGGATTTTGCTGGTTAACGAACTTGACCTTTCAAATTGGACGACAGATTTTTGTACCAAATTTCATCAAAATCGGACCATTCGTCTTCTATTTAGAGAGCGAACAGACAAATATATATATATATATATATATATATATATAAATATATACATATATATATATATACAAATTTGAACCACCGTTATTTTCGGTTTCTAGGGGTTCTGAAACGCAAAATTTTCTAGTCGGCACTTCCGGATCGTTTCATTGTATCAACCTTATAAGCGGGGTTCCTCCCTATGGGGGAGGGAGGAACCGCGCTAATAAAAATGGTGCAAATTAGAAGCAAAATGGCGAGTTTTAAGCCTTTTTCTTTTTAGCGCGGTTCCTCCCTCCCCCATAGGGAGGAACCCCGCTTATAGGGTTGATACAATGAAACAATCCGGAAGTGCCGACTAGAAAATTTCGCGTTTCAGAACCCCTAGAGACCGAAAATAACGGTGGTTCAAATTTGTATATATATATATATATATATATATATATGTATATATTTATTTATATATATATATACATATATATATATATATATATATATATATATATATATATATATATATATATATATATATATATATATATATATTTGTCTGTTCGCTCTCTAGATAGAAGACGAATGGTCCGATTTTGATGAAATTTGGTACAAAAATCCTTCGTCCAATTTGAAAGGTCAAGTTCGGTAACCAGCAAAATCCGCCTACTGGAAGATGGCGTTTGGGGCGAAATTCGCGCAAAAAAATCGTAACGCTTACGTTTTTGAGTTCATAAGCTTGTAAGTACTCGTTTTATATGATTCCTGGGCTAGGAAAACGAATGAAACCATTTTGAAGGCGATCGATTTAACCGTTTTCGAGAAAATTGGAAAAATAGTTTTTGAATACCGTTTTTGGTTTGGGTACTTAGAATTACGGGATTCAGTTGAAACTTTATCTACATGTTCTACTTAAAACTAATATGTTGAAAGTTATGTTACGCTTGGAGTTAAGGAAGGGTTAGAATAAAATATTTTATGAACAGACATGAAAAGTTTTGGGAAGTTCGTATACTTTCATATATATATATAATTTAATATAATATACACAGGTAAATGTAACAATTTTAATTTAGATTTTCTCTTAATCTCATTCAAGCAAATTTTTAACTATTCTAATTTTAAAAAGAAAAAAAGAAAGAAAGGGGGAGGAGAAAACAAAATTAATATAATTTAATGTAAAACTTTATTCTTTCAAACAATTGAAATAACATAGGGAATGTATTATTTCACTTAATAATGTATGCCTAATACCATACATTATTTAAGGAATGAATATGTAATATTGTCTAATTGTGTGATTGGACATATAATTAATTGAATTACTGAATGTATTTGTATAATTCCATTTGTTTAATTAGATGTATATGTGTATTGGATTTAAATTTGTTATAATTGTTGTGCGCGAATGGGCTTTGTTACGGATGCTCATAAATAAATTTTTAAAAAAATATTATGCCACTGTATTATATACTATAAGATACACTACTCCATAATACACTTCTTCATAATACAATACTCCATAATACACTTCTTCATAATATAATACTCCATATTGCACTACTGTATAATATACTACTGTATAATTCACTGCTCTATAATACACTTCTCCATAATACACTACTGAATAATATAATACTGCATAATTCACTGCTCTATAATACACTTCTCCATAGTACAATACTCCATAATACACTACTGAATAATATAATACTGCATAATTCACTGCTCTATAATACACTACTCTATAACACACCACTGTATAATAACAGCTTGCTCCTTAAGATGAATCAACTTGCCATGCTTTTATATAAAACCCAGTAGCGTAACTAGTGGCAGCTAAAGGGGGGATATCCCCCCCCCCCGAATATAAATTCACAATCTCTTTCGATGAAGTTAGAAAAATAAATTGTTTAGGGAAATCAATAGTAATAAATTCTAATTAATGTAAGTTCTTAGTTTATCAAATAATTCCTTTATTATTTCCAGGTGCCCGGTTATAAAAATTGTATTCTACGCCCCCAGGTACGGCGGTAAGCCTTAGTATGGGCTTACCGCCTTACCAGGGGGTAGCCCCTCCAGCAGAGATGGGCATAATTTTATTTATAACTAAAAATACGAATTTATTCGTACTTCATATATTTGTAAATACGAATATAAATAAATTCGTATTCATAAGTGTGAATACGAATTTATTTGTATTCACGTATATTAAATATAAAAATACAAATAAAATTTTATTCGCAAATTTTCCTGCGAATACAAATAAATTCACAGAAAAAATTGTAAATAATCACAAAAAATGTGAATATTTACAAAAAATCAAGTGATTACAAAACAATTCACATTAAAATATATGAATACAAATTTATTCGCATTATAATTTGTGAATACAAATTTATTCACTATAAAATTCGCAAATAAATTGTTATATTATTTAACAATGTAGCTGAGAGAAAATATATTTTGGAATTATATGGAGTAGCCTTACTAACAAATTAGTTATTTATTAAATTATGAATATATGTTGTAAGCTATAAGGTTGAATAAGTGTTGTTAGCCTAATAAATAATAAAAATAAAACTAGTGTGTGTGTTTAAAATGAAAATAAAAATTGATCACAAAACTTCTCCAATTTGAAAAATCCTTTTCTTCAATAACACAACTGACAACGAGAAAATCGCTTTCAAATCTAAAATGCCTGTAGCCTTAGTGCACGATGTGAGCATAACATGTTTATAAAGTGACAGGCTAGACTAAATATTCTTTATTGCTATTAAAACTAAATAATGTAATACACCCCGTTATTATTAATAGCTATTAAAATATTCGTTTAGGAAAAAAAATCAGACAATATAATTGAAAATATTTTTTGTGAGTAATGAGCCCAGCATATTGTTTCATTACACGCTGTCAAAATGAGCTATAGCATGTGGAACCATTGAGTCAATCTGCGAGTGTAATAAATTCTCAACATGCTTTTCCACAGAACAAACCACAGCCCAATTTTGAATGCCTTACCTAACCAATTATAAAAATATTAATTATGTACTGTATGAAATGAAAACATAGTTGGTTGAATCTAAGTAATATATTGAAATAAAAAAACTGAAATCACCAAGTGGTGATGTCCGAAAAAAAGTTTCATTAATCTAATTGTAAGTAAGCTACTATCGGGGATCTGAAATTGGGAAGCCATTAAAGGGACGCTTGTATGAGGGGTCTGATATAGGGCACCCAGTAGAAGGTAGCTAGCACAGGAGATCTGAGATCGGGTTACCAGTAAAGGGAAGTTAGTATAAGGGGTCTGATATAGGGGAACGAGAAAAGGGAAAAATGTGTAGGAGATCTGATTTAGGAATGCCAGTAAAAGGAAGCTAGTATAGGGGATCTGAAATACAGGAGCCAGTATAGGGAAGCTAGTATAGGGGATCTGATATACGGGAGCCAGTATAGGGGATCTGTTATATAGGAGCCAGTATAGGGGATCTGATAGACAGGAGCCAGTATAGGGGATCTGATAGACAGGAGTCAGTGTAGTGAAGTTAGTATAGGAGATCTGATATATAGGAGCCTGTATAGGGGATCTGATAGACAGGAGTCAGTGTAGGGAAGTTAGTATAGGGGATCTGATTTACAGGAGCCAGTATAGGGGGATCTGATAGACAGGGGCCAGTATAGGGGGATCTAATATACAGGAGCCAGTATAGGGGATCTGATAGACAGGAGCCAGTATAGGGGGATCTGATATACAGGAGCCAGTATAGGGGATCTGATAGACAGGAGCCAGTATAGGGGATCTGATAGACAGGAGTCAGTGTAGTGAAGTTAGTATAGGAGATCTGATATATAGGAGCCAGTATAGGGGATCTGATAGACAGGAGTCAGTGTAGGGAAGTTAGTATAGGGGATCTGATTTACAGGAGCCAGTATAGGGGGATCTGATAGACAGGAGCCAGTATAGGGAAGCTAATATAGGGGGTTCTGAAATACAGGAGCCAGTATAGGGAAGCTACAGGTGTAAGCGCGGGGGGCCTTCCCCCATGTGGGGTAAGGCCTACATCCCCTCCGGCCACGCCCCTCCTGGTTCTTTTGTTGCTGGCCGAACTATAGTATATGGGATCTGATATTGAGAAGAAAGTATAGGCAAGCTAGTATAGGGAATCTGATATACTGGAGCCAGTATAGGGAAGCTAAGATTTGTAAACACTAGCACACCTCTAACATTCTTTGTAAATTTTCACGCTACAATGTAGCTGAGAGAAAATACATAAACAGTAAAACAATGAATTTAACCTGATAATGGATTACTTATGTCAAGTTCTGCACAACAGCTTCATTTACCTGTAAATATAAAGGAAACCAAAATTAAAAAAATATACTATAAAACATGTTTTTTATCATTGCTTATAGAGTTCAATTACTTCAGAAATAAGAGTAATACTTATAGAAAATATTATATTATATTATATATATATATATATATATATATATATATATATATATATATATATATATTAAGTTCAATAGTTTAAATAAAAATGGGAAAAGATTGAATATATTTGAAACCTGTTTAAATTATCATAGAAACGTTAGTTACCTTGCCTTTTGATGGAGACCGTAGTCGTCACTAGTGATATATTAGTGTTTATTACTATGGTTAGGTAATTTGTTCATTTTGATAAGGTTTGTGGTTATTTGTTTGCCTATGCTTGTACTGGTTGGAGAACTATGTGCTCACAGCACTACAACCATTCCAAGTGACGACGGTTTCTACCAAAAGATGTATTTGCCGGCTGATCTAACCCATTGGATTACTAAAACCAAATTCTTATGTTTTATATTTTCTGTATCTTTAGTATTCCGTAGCTGAGTGATTATTTCTGATTTAGTCAGGATGGAAGAACATCCGGAGAACATCAATATGAGAAATCTTGTTGGATATTTATTCATTTATTCATTGTATTTACGAGCCCGCAAAGTAGCGACTTGCTCGTTATATTGTTACATTTTATTATAGGCACATTGACCTATACTAAATTCTAATATCTAATGATAATATTCTTAAGAATACTATAATATTAACCTACAATACCACATGATATTAATTACAATTTGGATATATATTACATAATATGCTACTAATACTATTAACTTAAAATATTAATAATTAAAATATTAACACTAAAATATTAATAACTAATAATACTAATACTAATACTAATAATACTACTACAATTATTTTAGCTTAAACATACTTATATTTCACATTGAGGTTTAATATATGTTCTTTATGTGAGCACTTTTAGTTCATCTGGCTGATAGTGGTTCATCATACCTTGCAATGATAATGAATAAATGTATTCAATAATAATTCATCTTTATATTTCATTATAAATGTTTTTGGTTTTTAAATGCTGAATAATGGTGTCTATATGTGGGCTACCTTCAGTTAATATCTCTCGCACGTCGTGTGGTAAGTCTAAGTAGCCCCGTTCTCTGCAGTCTGTCAGTATGTGTTTTACTGTCAGTGTCAGAAATATTGTTGGAGACGAGCTCAGTAGTTTGCTAAAGCTGTTCTGAATGAACGGGGCACTCATTGTGTCCAAGTAGAACATGAAGCGATTGTATGCTGCTGACATCCCACAGTAGCACTTCTTTCATAACTAATACCCTGTAGGCTATTGTTCTATTAATGCAGTTATCTTCTAAGTGCTTGTATCTCATCCGCCATACCATCGTCGAAGGTATGAATTGGAAATTAATCTTGGTTTCGTTCAGTAATTCGTTTGAGTTTATGTGTGTGATAGATTAAGGTGTTCGCTAAAATTTGATGTCGGAATTTCATAATAAGGCATATATTGTATGTTTCAACATGAAACCTGACTCAAACCTCTGAAATATCGAAGAGGTGGAGGGGAAAAAAGTCTAAAATAGTCTTACCTATCATACCTCTTAAAAATCATTTATATACATACAATATCCTTTCGAAAAGTAATTGTTTCATTTGAGCAAAAAAAAAAAAAAAAAAAAAAAAAAAAAAAAAAAAAAAAAAAAAAAAAAAAAAAAAGCTCATTTCCCTCATAAAATGCAGTGTTTTCCGAGGTACTAGGTCCCGTTTTTTTATGACAAAGGCTGTTCTAGGTCCGTTAGACTTGAAGTTACGGCAATTCTCTTTAGTATATGAATAGCGGAGAACATTATTATCTTTAATTTAAGACATAATTCGGGTGTATAGGATGAGTTGTACCTGAGATTTTCGCCTTGAAAATCAACAAACAACGAAAAAATCGACGTTTTGAAAACTTTAGGCGCTCTGCGGCACGTGTTAACGACCTCAGCAGTGCCCTTAAGTGCCTTAAGGGCACTGCGACCCCCCTAGTGATAGATGAATAGTTAGTGGGAGGTGATAGCGAGGGAGTGAGGACCGATAGAATGAGAGAGGGAGAGAGATAGCGCGCGCGCGAGAGAGAGAGAGCGAGAGAGATTTGGAAGATTTGGGTAGAAGGAATAAGAGAGATCCTGGATAGACACGGCTTGGGGTGGGAAAGAAAGAGATAGCTGACAAGTGGACAAGCTCTGCAGAAAGATGCCTCACACTGTACACGATGCGGTAGAGTAGTGACTCTCAAGATATATATACACACACACACACACACAGAAAAACACACACAACATATATATATATATATATATATATATATATATATATATATATATATATATATGTCTCATCGCATTTACTTGCTTCCAAAAATTTGCCTGCCGATTTTTATGAAATTGGCACAGAAAGAAATAATCTGTCTACAACAGGTGTTCAAGTTCACTAGCTTGCAAAATCCGCCCACCGGAAGCCTTTTTCCCGGTGAAATTATAGTCGATAAAATCATAGCACTTATGGTTTTACTATAATAGGCGCCCACGTACACGTTTTACGGGTAAATTGACGTCATAAGCCGCTTCATAATTGTGAGGCTGATATAGTAAAGTATATAAAATGTTGACGTCTCAGCTGGGAAGGACACCTAGCCTGGGTGCCTGACGACGACATGGCTCAAGAAATATTTACTGAAAAGGACAATGGAACAAGACGGGTCGGCAGACCCAGACTGAGATTGGGCAAGATTGAGTAACCCGCGATGCTTGCAACCTGCTTGCACTCCGGAACTGGAAGGTGGCTGCACAATACCGTGACAACTAAAGGAGGCTGATTTTAGACTTGAGTACTCTTCGAAACTAAAATACTTCATATGATATGAAACATTATGCACAGAAAACACATTCGCCTGTTTTATCCACAGGAATGATCAGTTTTTGATTTTCAATGTATTTTAATTAATATCTTGACAACTTTTTTTTACTCTAGTTCCCATATGACATTTTTGGCATATCTTGTTGCATATATTTTGTTAATGATTGAAGTTATTAAACAAAATTATACAAACTTAAAACTTATCTTATATATTAACAGGACATACTCTTATCAGAAAGTTACACTTTCCTCTCTCAGTTGTTCAATATTATTGGCTAATTTATTTAAAAAGGGGAAATAATTAGCAAATAGCTTTTTGGGAACGATCGGCCATTCTTTAATATAATGTTTTAAATATTTTTATGCATATTGTGTTAGTGGGCGTTCGTATATTAAGTGAGTGTAGGTCTGTACTGTGTGGTTATCGCATGTGAATGTGTCAGGGTCAGTAGGTTTGAATCTGTATATGTATGAATTTGTATTTCCATGTACTCATTCAGTAGTTGTGACATGAGAATGTCTGAGGTGGAACTGTTCTTGTGTGATTGACTTTTGGTATGAACATCTTTAGATGTGATATTTTTTCTGTTACTGCCATTTACCAAGGCTAGTTAGTAAAGATTTTATACTTTCAAGTGATAGTTTATTATAGACATTGCTCTCAGCAATGCGAGAGGCGATTTTTGCAAGGTTATCTACTATTTCATTACCCATTATTCCTGCATGTGCTTTGACCCATTTGAAATGTATTTGTATTTGTTTTTTGTTTATCAGTCAATAGTGTCTTTCGTTTGTTCTATAAGTGCGTCATAATTTTTGTTGTTTGTTTAACAGTATTTGAATGACAGGGTTTAATTGAATTAGTGTATGTGTTATCCTGTCAGAGGCGAGAAAATACGACAGTGCCATCTGTTTAAGAATGGTTGTAAGAGAAGTTCCTTCATGAAAGATTGTAAGTAGAAATGTTTATAGGAAAAACGGTGCTTCCCGTTTCGAAAGTGTTAGAGTCGTTCAATTCCCTAATCTAAGCATATATAAGCATTTTATGAATACATGCTAACATGGCGCAGCTTCTGAGACATTTCATTTTGCTTCAATGCCCTATCACCTGCATGAGAACAATTATAATATTACAACTTAACGCTCCCATAAAACCTTTTTGTTAAATTACAAGAGCCAATGTCCCAATTTCCGTAAGAGGTGAAATCCAAGCAAGTCCGCCGTATAATGTCTGTGCCTAATTAGAAATCGGAAAGTTGAAATTACCCTATTTAGTAGCTATTAAATATTATGCGAACAGATCCACTTACTTGGGATCAGGTAGGGTAGTATGTGCAGCTAGTGACCCGCCAGGGTGGATTGCTTATTGGTGGCCAAATTACCATCCGAACATTCCGGAATGCTCGTGAAGTGCAAACACACTCTTAGAGAAAATAATAAGAATAGCTTCCAAACGCCCATTGATTGGACAAATCACAATTTCACCGAAATTGGTAACCCATAAATCATTACCAGATAGTAAAATAGAGAGAGCACTTTAAGAGAGCAAAAACTGCAACCCAAACACCTATACCTGACCTGAACAAAGTTACATAAACTGACTTATGAAAAATAGGCAAGAATAAGGCATTTAATGAAAGACAGAGTGGTCTTATTCTGAAAGCAAACTGCGGCAAATTAAAAATACAACATTAAACTGGTCAAGAGAAAACCTAACAAAAAGTCCGTCACGCAGGAGCTGCATAACTAAGCATATCTTCCAAATATGCGAAATGTAATTTATTGGGGCTATTTCATACAATTAGATGTACGGGCACAGTTCAAAAAGAGTTTCTGGCATAAAACTGAGGTCCTTTTGCAATTGAGTAAAATCATCCACAAGGACAGTATCATAAGTGAACTAACATTTCTATGGATGACAAACTAAAAGAATTACATAAAATCAAAAATTAAATAAAAATATCAAAATAAACAGAGATCCGAAATCTCTACGAGCCTTTGTTGTTTGGGCAGACGATCAAAGACATCCAAATTAACTTAATCGTGGATTTATTAAAATTGCACTGCCTGTCCCACTCTCTATACCCTCCCATTCACTCTCTCTCCCTCCTCCCTCCCACTCACTCGGCCTTTCCTTCTCACCACATTCTCCCTCCCACTCACTCTCTCCGTATTCCCCTCACTTTCTATACCTTCCCATTCACTCACACGTTATCTCCTTTCCCTCTCTCGCCCTCCACCCTCCCACTCACTCTTTATGACTGTCTCTCCGTTTTCTTCCCACTTTCTATACCTTCCCATTCACTCTCACTTTATCTCCTTTCCCTCTCAAGCCCCCCTCCTTACCACTCACTCTTTCTGACTGTCTCCCCGCTTTCCTCTCATTTTGTATACCTTCCCATTCACTCTCAATTTATCTCCTTTCCCTCTCTGGCCCTCCTCCTTCTCCCTCACTCTTTCTGACTGTTTCTCCGTTTTCCTCTCACTTTCTTTACCGTTCCATTCACTCTCACTTTATTCCCTTCCCCTCTCTCACCCTCCTCCCTCCCACTTTCACGGCCTCTCCTTCTCACCACATTCTCTCTCCCACTCACTCTTTCTGCCTGACTCTCCGTTTTCCTCTCTCTTTTATACCTTCCCATTCACTCTCAACTTATCCCCTTTCCCTATATCTCCCTCCTCCCTTCGACTCTCTCGGCCTCTCCTTCTCACCACATTCTCCCTTCCACTCACCTTCTCCTTATTCCTCTCACGTTCTATACCTTCCCATCCACTCTCACTTTACCCCCCTTTCCCTATATCTACCTCCTCCATCCGACTCTCTCGGCCTTTCCTTCTCACCACATTCTCCTTCCCACTCACTCTTTCTGGTTGCCTCTCCTTTTTCCTCTCATTTTCTATACCTTCCCATCCACTCGCACTTTACCCCCTTTCCCTATCTCTACCTCCTCCATCCGACTATCTCGGCCTCTCCTTCTCACCACATTCTCCCTCCCACTCACTCTTTCTGGCTGCCTCTCCTTTTCTATACCTTCCCATCCACTCTCACTTTATCCCCTTTCCCTATATCTCCCTCCACCCTTCGACTCTGTTGGCCTCTCCTTCTCACCAAATCCTCCCTCCCACTCACTCTTTCTGAATGTCTCTCCGTTTTCCCCTCACTCTCTAAACCTTCCCATTTACTCTCACTTCCAGCCTCTTACACGCTCAGGCTTCTCACTCACACTTTCCCTCTCACTCACTCTACCTGTCTATTCACTAACGTCCCATCCCCCTTTCTATACCCCAATCTCCACGGACTCAAGAATATCCCAGCTTACATCATTCAATGTATATGCATAACAATGGTTTTCCTTGAAAAACATACCCAATTTATGACAGTCCTGCGAGGAAATCTTGGTCTTCATTGTCCGCTTGGGATGTATCTGTCTACTCTCCCGATTCTAGAAAAAAACTGAAGTCTCAAGAGAAATGTTGAGCCACTATATACTTCGAGCAAATTCATATTTTCATCACTGACAAAAGTGTTTATGTAATTATATTTAGTGTATCATACCGGATACAGCTTTGGCAGAAATACGACTTCGTCTCTTGAATCTTTGTTTGCTCTGCTCCACGCTCAGAGATACCAAGATATTCACATCATACCGCAAACATGTTGGCGCTCAATTGCATTATTAAATGCGCATTATTAATAGTGCTGCTAATAGAAGGATTGTAACAACAGAATCTCAATTGAAATCACTCGTTAAATCTTATTACTAAAGGCTGGAAGTTACAAACCCTTTGCACACGCAAAATGTCCACAGCATTCCGCAAACGATTTGGATCTCAATCCCAATTAATGGCGGTGAAAGGTTGTAACAACAGAATCTCAATTGAAATCACTCGTTAAATCTTATTACTAAAGGCTAGAAGTTTAAACCCTTTGCACACGCAAAATGTCCACAGCATTCCGCAAACGTTTTGGATCCCAATCCCAATTAATGGCAGTGAAAGGTTGTAACAACAGAATCTCCATTGGAATCACTCGTTAAATCTTATTACTAAAGGCTGGAAGTTACAAACCCTTTGCACACGCAAAATGTCCACAGCATTCCGCAAACGATTTGGATCCCAATCCCAATTAATGGCGGTGAATGGTTGTAACAACAGTCTCATCTCAAATGCCATGACTTGTTAAATCGTCAGAAGTTGCGAACCCTTCACAAACGGACGCAACCTCGCCACAGCAGATGCAATTTTTCACACAAGCTTAGGACCTGTTAAGGACGCACGCGACTTGCCATAGGATCGTACAACTTGTCATCAGGGTTCGGCATAATTTTATTTGAATACGAATTTATTCGAGCTTCACTTATTTGTAAATACGAATATAAATAAATTAGTATTCATGAATGTGAATACAAATTAATTAGTATTCGCGTATGTATATATATCTCTTGAATCTTTGTTTGCTCTGCTCCACGCTCAGAGATACCAAGATATTCACATCATACCGCAAACATGTTGGCGCTCAATTGCATTATTAAATGCGCATTATTAATAGTGCTGCTAATAGAAGGATTGTAACAACAGAATCTCAATTGAAATCACTCGTTAAATCTTATTTCTAAAGGCTAGAGGTTACAAACCCTTTGCACACGCAAAATGTCCACAGCATTCCGCAAACGATTTGGATCTCAATCCCAATTAATGGCGGTGAAAGGTTGTAACAACAGAATCTCCATTGGAATCACTCGTTAAATCTTATTACTAAAGGCTGGAAGTTACAAACCCTTTGCACACGCAAAATGTCCACAGCATTCCTCAAACGAATTGGATCCCAATCCCAATTAATGGCGGTGAATGATTGTAACAACAGAATCATCTCAAATGCCATGAATTGTTAAATCGTCAGACGTTGCGAACCCTTCACAAACGGACGCAACCTCGCCACAGCAGATGCAATTTTTCACACAGGCTTAGGGCCTGTTAAGGACGCACGCGACTTGCCATAGGATCGTACAACTTGTCATCAGGGTTCGGCATAATTTTATTTGAATACGAATTTATTCGAGCTTCACTTATTTTTAAATACGAATATAAATAAATTAGTATTCATGAATGTGAATACAAATTAATTAGTATTATATATATAATACTATATATATATATATATATATATATACACACACACACAAAAAAGAAATCACATTAAAATCAATGAATAAAAACTTATTCACATTATAATTTGTGAATATAAATTTATCCAGAAAAAATCACGGAATAAGTTATAAATTGTTCCGTATTGGCGATAGGGTTATATTAGAAAGGGTATTGAAGGTGGTATTAGGAAGGATATAGAAGGTGGTATTAGGAATGATATAGAAGGTAGTATTAGGAAGGATATAGAAGGTGGTATTAGGAAGGAAATAGAAGATGGTATTAGGAAGCATATTGAAGGTAGTATTAGGAAGGATATTGAAGGTGGTATTAGGAATGATATAGAAGGTGGTATTAGGAAGGAAATAGAAGGTGGTATTAGGAAGGATATTGAAGGTGGTATTAGGAATGATATAGAAGGTGTTATTAGGAAGGAAATAGAAGCTAGTATTAGGAAGGGTATAGAAGGTGTTACTAGAAAGGACATAGAAAGTGGTATTAGGAAGGGTATAATATATATATAACACATTGAGATTTTATGAGTTTTCGTTTTTAAATTCCGAAAATGAAACGCTAGTTTTAATAGAACGGTCTTTAATATTGCTAATGGCAACATTGGCTTAATATTTATCAGTCATTTGTAAAATTTTGATGCACTACTTGTAATAAAAATGTGTGTGATTCAAATTTTTAGCTCAAATCATACCGCTGAATGTGTATTATGCTCCACCTATTCTCGTTGTGAACGACATTCCAATATTTGCCGTTGAAAAGCCAAGGTTACTTCATACCAACAGATCACACATCCATAGCTCAGCACATGACCCACGTGTGGAGGTATAATGTTATGTGTACATACATGTGTACATGAGTGGAAACGAAATCAAACCCAGAATTAACTTAATATTATATTTGGCAACATTACCAATATTTCGGCGCTAATAGCCAAATTACCAAATTGGTGCTAATACCCAATTGGCGCTAATAGCCAAATTACCAATATTTATTGAAATGTGTGCATCGAAAAAGACATGTACAATAACAAGCTACAAGGTTCTCCCCGTGGACTAGTGGCTAACGCCTTAGATACTCATGCTGGAGATGGTGGGTTCGAGTCCCGCCTGCTGCACCAGGGATGTCGGTGCTAATGGCCCAGAAGTTCCTTAAAAAGAAAAAAAAAAAAAAAACAGAAAACAAAACTCGCAGGAAGGATCATCTCGTTTTCATGAGGCTCTTATTCTGAGTATTATTTGAAAACATTAAAATAGAAACAATTAACGTTTTGTTTTATTATCCTGTGAATCGTAACACCAAGTCCAACAAAATCTTGATGGAAACTTAGTGGCCACAATACAAAGAAAACCGACTTCAGCCTATTCTAAAGGGACATTACACACTCTGCCTTCTTGATTTCCGCTCATTCTTAAGGAATGCTATATTACAGACACAAAATAATAGAACATTTTCTCACTTTACAAGGTATTACTGACAAATTTATTTTACTCATGAAATCAACTAAAAAAAAATGATAACAAAT